>OX411728.1:22502977-23102977 GCA_948252095.1 Dicycla oo
CATTCCTACACTGAAAGTCCGCACAGTGACTAAATGCGTGCGGAAAATCTATTTCTCGTAAACCCACATTACACATTTCCTCATACATACGTATCTGAGTCGAGTCACGTTGCCCCCAGACAATGCTATTACTGGTAGATTTAGGTAATACTATATTAGGTGTAATTAACTTAAGATTACATTCTACCTCTATAGGCATATGATCCGACCAATATACATCGTACAATACCTTAACATTAACGAGTGTCCGTTGCGCGGCCTCTGTCGTAATACAGTGGTCCAGCCAGCGCATACACCCATGCGCGTCACTCACAAAAGTGTATGAGTCACTCGGCAAGCACTCAATATCAGCACATAACCATTGTTGTTCCTCACAGATCTTAAGTAGTTCACTATGGAATAGCTCGCCAGTATGTGCATTATAGTCACCTAACATAAATACAGTTTCTATACTATTGCTATCGATTATAGCTGCGATTTCACTCAAGCAGTCAGTAAACTCGGCGAGATTGTCACTGGAGTTGGTAGGCATATAAACCGAAAATACTAGCATATCTCTGTCGCTCAAACTCACTTTTATTGCCGCGATACGAACACTGCTGCACTTTATAACACTAACTTTCGAGAACAGACTCTTCCGCCACAGAAGTGCTACACCTCCATAGGGCCGACCACGAAGTACACCTGCTGCCGTATCCACTGCTGAGTTACCGGTGAATGCAAAGTCGTTATGTATGTTTCCTAAAAAGGCCAGATCATGCGGCAACAACCACGTCTCCTGCAGTGCGATAACGTCCGCAGTGGCGCACAGTCGCCTGATACAATCAAGTGAAGTCGTAACACTTTTACAATTAAAACTTATTAGCTTAACAGGCTTATCCATTCATGGGTTTTTTAAATTCAATAAATTGCCGGAAAGACACACCTTCTGGCCATATGTTTTCATCCATAAAAACTGGCAGTTTCATTTTAGGAATTAAAAATTTGTATGCCTCATATCCCTTACGTTTCTTCATATTAATTTTCTCAGGTGATATCATTACCTGCGTCCTACTTAAAACATAATCTGCTATATCCTTGGTGGTAGCTGCCAAATCCACATTATAAATATAAAAAGGTATTTTAATGTCTGCAGCCTTAAACTTATTGTCGGGAATAATTGCACCCTTCCCCTGATTACCAATAAATCTATTTGCGGATTTATAGTTTCTCCGGCGTTCTACCTTTTTCCACTCTCCATCCTTCACAGTATTCGCCCAAGACTTAGCCACCTTACATGTATCCACGCCTAAATTTCCTCCTTGCAAATTAGAATTCCTATTAAGATTCGCTGGGTGTTGTACAAGTACGCGGGCCTCATTCACTTCATTACGGCTAGTCGTAAACGCATTGGCCTCCACGCGCTGCGCACACGCCATGTCATGCGCGCGAGAGAGGGGCGCGGGCGTGCCTAAGTTGACTGTGCAAGTGAGAGCGTGCGGTGACGAGTGAGATGGTGAACCCTGCTTGGCGACAGTGGGGACATCGGTCATTGACCCACTGTTATGAGTCATTTTACCGACACTCGTTATTGTTTCCGTATTTTGCAAGTCATTATGAGATTCATTACATTTGCTATCGCTTAAATTAACGTAAATGCTCTCATCTAATACGAACGCACCTCGTCGTCTATTAATATTAGTTTCTGACCTTTCAATAGACGAGTGTTCAAGGTGTTGAGATTCACTTTTTCTTTTAATTAATTCCTCCACATGACTTATAGTTGCGTAGCTATCTTTAATGCACTTAACTTCTGATTGTAATATTATGATGTTTTTTAATAAGTTTGTCACGTCTACATGGTCGAAGGTAAGTGGAGGAAGCTTCTGCAAGTCACGAGCAACAAATACCGGTATGAATTCCGGGTCTGTTTGTTTAAAAAGGTCTATAATATCAACCAACTCCCTTTCAGATTTGCCTTTACACTTCCTGTTGACTATACGCTTGCTGTTTGGAATGGCTTGATACAACAGTTTCTTTGCACAAGCTATGTCATCCTCAGAAAAACCACTTTTGCAAATCTGTATAAGACTCTGATTGTCCATAATATCAATTTTGTTCTGTATAAACGACAAAACCTCACTAATTACAATATTACATTGATTACATTTCACAATATTACGTCCACCTTCACTTCTTCGATCCGGCGCGCGCGCAGGGGTCAATGCCCCCGCTACTGAGACCTCGTTAGCGTCCATTCGCAATGAGTGCGTACAAACTACTGACATACATGCATCCTACATACCTACGTGCTTCTACATAAATATCAGGTTGGCACAAAAGTAATGAGACACTTGGTTTACGTTTTACATTTTTTTATATTATTATTACAAAAAAAGCTTAGTCAACGATGTAATCACCCCTAAGACTTCTTGCCAACAATCCGGCAAAGTTTGGATGCCTTTCGCCCAGAACTGTGATGGCTGTGCCTCGAAAAAGCTGTTTAACTCCGCCTCTACATCAGAAAACTCATTAAATTGTTTACCCCGCAAATGTTGTTTCAGGGCTCTAAACAAATAATAGTCTGATGTGGCGAGGTCTGGGGAATAAGGTGGGTGGAGTATCGTCTCCCAGCCCAAGTTCTCCAACTGTTGGCGAACGGCAGAAGCGACATGAGGCCGAGCGTTATCGTGTAGTAAAACTACATTGACTCGTCTTCGTCGTTTTTTCTTGATAGCAGCAGATAGTTTGGTGAGCTGGGTTAAATATTTGTCAGCGTTTATAGTTTCATTGTGTAAAAGTTTATGACACAATGAAACTGCATGAAACAGCATGCCTTGCCAGACAGAAAACAGCGTGCCAGAAACAACAAAGCAGAACTTTTAAGCGGTTCTTTTGACTCGGCTTCGGTTGAGTTGGTGGCATTTCTTCTGGAGGCAGCCAAAAAGCACGACGTGTATCATTCTCGTAATAACCCACGATTCATCTCCAGTAACCAGATCGGACAAAAACTCTTTACGTCGGGTTCGCAGCAAAAGTGATGGAAAGATAGCGCCAGCAGACGCCACTCGTGCACCGCTGCACGAGTGGCGTCTGTAAGCATGTGCGGTACCCACCGAGCTAAAACTTTTCGATGCCCAAGCTCATGCAGATGGTTTTCCAGGGCGTGGTGACTGCAATTAAATACTTCCGCTAATTCGAGTGGTTAGCATCCGGATTCGACTGCAGTTCGCGGCGTAAATCGTCATCATTCACTACGGGTGATGGTCGTCCAGAGAGTGGCTGACTTTCAGGGCTCCCGTCTCCTGATTTAAAACGGTCAGGCTTGTACTTCCAGCACCCAATGCAGTGTTGATATTGTCAGCCGCAGCCCCCGCACTGTGGCCTAACATTTACTCGTATAAGTATAGTGTTCGAACTTGTCGCTCGTCCATTTTTCTTAAAACTGACTAAACCGATTTTTTAAATTTTTAACCGACTTCCAAAAGGAGGAGGTTATCAATTCGTCTGTATGTTTTTTTTTTTTTGTATGTTTGTTACGCAATTACTCAAAGACGGATGGACCGATTTGGAAAATTCTTTTTTTGTTTGAAAGGGTATACTTCCGAGGTGGTTCCATATAAATTTTATTAACTTTGCTCGAGGAGTTTTTGAGTTAGCTTCAATAATGCGTATATTTCCCACTTATTTTATATGGATGTTGTGATGGTGTTTTAATAACTTCCTATCACTGTTATTTACATGGCTATATCTACAATTATTGTGCTCAATTATGTATTCGAATTTGTGTGGGGTAGGTTCCACAACTAAAAAGTGAAAAATAAAAACTTTTTAGCAAAAAATAAAACCGACTTCTAAAACAAAACACTACAAAGTGAAAAATAACTTTAATTTCGGAAGTCGGTGGCAAAAAACGAAAATACAAAACCAAAGACACCGACTTCCGAAATTAAAGTTATTTTTCACTTTGTAGTGTTTTGTTTTAGAAGTCGGTTTTATTTTTTGCTAAAAAGTTTTTTTATATGGCATCTCGTAGTTGGCCTAGAGAGGCCGTGACTACTTAACTGGACAATCCTGTGGCTGCCTTAAGCGAACTCAAAGCTTCCAGCCAGGGGCAAAAAACTTATAGACTAAGCGACTACACGCTAAGGGCTCCCCTGTGGGGAACGAACCTCGGCTTAGGGCGTCGCTGGGGGGAGGACAGCAAGATGGGCCAGGCTGGATCAAATTTGAGTGATTATTATTATCAGGGGAGTTTAAAGCTACTGGCTCAGCTACGCCACCAGCTGGCACTTCATACCCGAGCAAGGGACGGGGGGGAGGACGATTACTACGGGGTCGTCGCGAGGGACCTCGGCGGCGAGGTCGGAATGTCGATTTGTGTTTGTTCCTACGGTCCCTACTGCTCTCCTGGAGAAGAGTTATGGGGTCGTCAGGGTCTGAGAGGACAAGCCTCGGGCGGCGGACCTTACTACTACGGGAGGGGACATAGCTAGCCGCCTCGACAACCAGAGGGTTGCGATGGTTGGTGGCTGAGTCGAAGGAACGCTTGGAATTGCGTTTCAAGAACTGGGAGATGGTGGGAATATCGAGATCTACGTGGAAGATTTCGTTTCGAACGAACCATGGGGCTCCCGTTGCCTTTCGGAGGAAACGGTTTTGGAGGACCTGCATCCTATGAATGAGGTGGGCTATTGCGTGCGCAAATATGAACCCGCATAGGTCATGATTGGGCGAATGCACGCTGTAAAAATGCGCAATTTGCACCTAAGTGACAATTTGCTACGTGCATTCAGAACGGAGTGGAGTCTACCGAGAGCGAAAGCGGCGCGCGAACGCACCTGCTTTATGTGCTCAGCGAAGGAGAGGTGGTGGTCGAGGGTCACACCAAGGTATTTGGCTCGCGTCTCCCAAGGGATCGGTTTGCCGAACATGGTGATCGGTCGGGGGGGAGTCGAGTGCGACGCGGTCTCAGAAAGAGGACCGCTTGACTCTTGTCGGGATTGACCTCGATTCTCCACTTCCTAAACCAGGCGCCGAGGTTATCGACTGCGGTTTGGAGAGTGCGAGATATCGGGAGCTGGTCCTTGCCCGAGTAGTAAATGGCCGTGTCGTCTGCGAACAGAGCTAACTGCGCCCTTTTACTTTTCGGGATATCACTGGTGAACAGCGTAAAGATGAGGGGGGCGAGCACAGAGCCCTGTGGGACTCCTGCACGAATGGGGTGGGGGGAGGAAAGCGCTCCTTCTATGCGATAGCGAAAGGTGCGGTTCGACAAAAAGTCCCCTAGGATGAACACGAGACGGTCCGGCACGCCGAGTTGGTAGAGCTTATATAATAAGCCGTTGTGCCACACTTTGTCGAACGCTTTTGCTATATCAGATACAATGATAGCCATGTTCAAGCGAATAATGGACTACATTATCAACACGGGATACTTCCCAAAAAGATGGAAAGAAAGCACATGCATCTTTCTGCAAAAACCAGGGAAAGACTACACACAACCCAAGTCATACAGACCCATTAGTTTACTTAATATCATGGGCAAATGGGCCGAACGCATTATTCTCTCGAGAATAAACACAGTCAGCAACGAACTTATCCCCGAACACCAAGATGGATTCGTCCGCCAAAGAGGCACAGCAACACAAATACTAAGGACCGGCAAATACATCAGCGACGCCCTGGAGAAAGGGCACAGTGTGGCCATGATATCGACCGACCTCAGTAAGGCATTTGATTCTATAAATCATCAGGGCCTAATAAAGAAACTCTACGAAGCTGGAGCCCGAAATAACATCATAAAGATAATAGAAAATTATCTGTCGAACAGAACAACCAAAGGCAGATTCAGAACAACCACAGGAACAGAAAAAAAGGTACCACACGGTAAGGTAAAGGTACCCCAAGGCTCGATCCTCGGACCAGTGCTTTTTAACTTGTATGTCGCTGACATACCAAAGCATAAAATCGCAGGTCAGATGCTCTCTCAGTACGCAGATGACCTGTGCATTCTCAATGCAGCGGAGAAACCAGATCACGCCACCAGGCGTGCAGAATGGGCAGCGGAGGAAATTATAGACTGCTACAAGAGATGGGGCCTCCAATGCAATGTGGATAAAACGGAGTGTATCATGTTCTCTCACAAAAGACCTAGGCTGGGAAATACAAACAGCGGATACAGAAATTACATCAAAATGAAAAATGAACGGATTGGATATAAGAACGAAGTAAAATACCTCGGTGTCGTATTTGATAAGAGACTATCGATGAATAAACACACCAAAGAAACTGTAGAAAAATCAAAAGGAGTAAGAGGTGCCCTAAATCATAGGGTACCGATCGAAAGTGAACGTCGAAACAAAACTACTTATCATACAGGCGTGCCTCTTGCCAATACTCGACTATGGAGTGATCCAACTCCTACCAAGATACAGCAAGAGCAATCTGAGAAAACTAGAAAGACAGTACAGAATGGCACTGAAAGCTGCAGGTATCTTCCCACGTCGCACTGAAACAAAAACGCTCTGGGAAATGCTTGATCAAGACCCGTGGCATCTCAGAGCACACGATGTCCACCACGATATGATCGACAAACTCACCTCACTGATGATCAGCGGCCTCGACGATCCCGGTCTAAGTAATTTTAGGTCTAGACCTAATGAGATCCTAAATCCAGAATTTCTCACACTTGTTCTGTATACCTATAAATCAATTATGTGAGAAAAGATCTCAAAAATAGGTTGCAAAAGATCCCTCCCCGGACAAAGTGCGCCAAAATAAAATGCATACCCAATGCTCTTGTAAAATTACATTTTATAAGTGACATGTAACACAGCTTTCTCAACTAATGAAATAAACATCTATTCTATTCTATTCTATTTCGCTATATCAAAGAAGACAGCACCCGTCATCATACCCCGTTGGAAACCAACACTTATGTGTTCGATGATGCGGTGGACCTGATGAACGCAGGAATGCTGTGTTCGTTAGCCGAACTGCTCGTTAGGGATGAGACCCTTTGTCTCGGCATAGTCTCTGAGTCGCTTATAAATAAGCCTCTCCTATGAGAGGCTTATTCCCCATCCCCATCAGTCTGTTCAATGTGCTCGGTAAAATCTATATTTTACCGAGCACATTGAACAGACTGATGGGGCGGTAACTAGAGGGCTCAGCCTTGGGCTTACCGGGCTTGGGGATGCCAATTATAGTGGCCTCTTTCCATGCTTGAGGAAAGATGTTGTTGCTCATGGCACCATTGAAGTTGGTGACCATGAGCATTATAAGGTGGGCAGGGAAGAGTTGGATCACCCTATTTGTAATTCCATCTGAGCCGGGGGCTTTACGGGGTTTAAGACCTTTGATTATGTCCTGCATCTCGGCTGGAGTGACGGGGGGCAGAGGACAATCAGGGTCTTCAACGGGAGGGAGGGAGTCTCTACGTTCGACTTCCGCCTCAACCTCAGAGAAGTGAGCTTGGTCTACAGGTTGAGAGCTGGGTGAGCACTGGGCCTCAAGACTGTCGGCTAGACATTCGGCCTTGTCGACATCATCGAAAGCGATGGTCTTATCAGGGCGGATAAGGGGGGGCATAGAGGCAGTCTCTTGGGATCTGAGCTTCCTCTGGAGTTGCCAGAAGGCTAGGTGGGTAGGCTCTAGGTCGCTCAGCATCTTGTCCCAGCCAGCGGTACGCAGCTCCTCTAAGCGTGTCTTTACAGATCTCTGTAAAGAGCGCATATGGGCTTTGTTCGCGTGACAGGGAAAGCTGCTGTAGGCACGGACAGCCGCGTTTTTCTCATTCAGCAGCTCACGTACATCGTCCGGCAACTTCCAGCGATGGTCTTCCATCGCTGGAATTTCCCTTGAACAATCGTCCAGGACTGATTGTACGTGTCCTATGAATGAGTCGATCGCGGCCGTCGTGTCAGCGATAGAGTCAAAGTGGTCGGGGATGGAGTCTAAGTGGGGGGACGTGATGGATTTCAGACATTCGATTACTTTCCTCCAGTCCGTCACTTTTTGGGTGGGAGGGGGTTGACTGTGGTCACGGAGACCTATGCGGGGTGCCAGGTTTACGACGACTGGTCGGTGGTCAGAAGTCAGTTCATGTATCGCCTCTATAGAGTCTAACCGTAGGTTGACATTCTTTAGAAGCGCTACATCAAGTACGTCAGGGGTGTGGCTGGGGTTGTGAGGAAAGTGAGTATGAGTCATCGGGACGATGACATCGAAACTCAGGAGGGAGCAAAGGTTGAACAGGAGTCTACCTCTGCGAGAGGTGTTCCAGGCGTAATGCTTGGCGTTGAGGTCGCCCGCTACGAGTATAATAACGGATTCACTCAAGCCGAATAGGGTAGAGAGATCGACAGATAGGGAACTATCTGAAGAGGTGCGGGGGAGGTAAGCCGATACTAAAGTGATCGTTTGGTGGCCTGTCATGCCTAGGCGGCAGACAGACACTTCTAAGTCTGAGAGGGGGGGAGGGTCTATAGGGATGCAGTATAGGCCCTTTTTGTAGTAGATTAGGGTGCCGCCCTGATGACATCGGGTCCTGTCGTTGCGAACTATACGATAGTTGGCAATAGACGGGTTCCGATGACGAGGCTTTAGGAAGGTTTCCTGAACTAAGAGGATGTCTATTTGGTGATCGCGGAGGAAAGTGGCGATCTCAGAGCGTTGCAAACAAGCGAGCAAAAACCTAACTTGAGGAAACGGGGTTTAATTCTAGCTAAGATGCCTTTATCCATTATTGAGCTTATTTTTTGGTGAAGGCCATCAGAGCTTGCGTAATCTCTGGATACGCATTGTATATGCTCTGGATCCTGAAGAGATCGCAGGCATTCCTGGCGGCCACGATTTCGTTGGTCATTTTGGTAGCGCGGGGGGACATGAAGGTCAGGAAGGTGCCAGAGATAACACTGCGGTTGAGGGAATGGGGGGAAGCTGATGCAACAGGAGCTGAAACAGCGGGAGCAGCAGCTTTAGGAGGTGCTGCGGGTTTCCGGGCATCCGTTGGAGCCGGGATAAGGGGGGGAGGAGGCTGAGAACTAGCCAAAGCAGGGTAGGCCTGCTGGTGGTTTAAGTAATTCCACGGACTGGGTCTCTGAGGACTCAGTCGCGCGGGCATCTGGGTTGAGGGGATGGCCACAGAGGGACATTCCCTTTGCTGGCGAGCGTCGGTATGCTTGGCCAGTTTGGGGGTCTTTGAACAGCCACGGTAGTTGGCTGGGTGCCCCGACAAGCCACATAGCACACAGCTGGGTGGGTCGGAGCAGAGGGCGCGGTCCTTGGGTCTGAGGCAGTCGGCCGTGCCATGCTCTCCCAGGCACTTTACGCACCTTGGTTTGGCATGGTAGTGCCTTTGGGAATGCCCATAAAGCTGGCACCGGTGGCATTGGCCTATGATGCTGCTTTTGTTGGGGACTAAACCGATCGCGAGGGCGGCTTTATATACCCGCACATCACAAGTACCTAGAATGTTCTACAACATTCTAGAATATTATCGAAAACAATTAACTTGAAAAAGGAAATGTATAGAGTTTTATAGAGTGTCTCATTACTTTTGTGCCAATCCAATAGAATCATGCTGAAGGCATTACCCATGCATTCATAAAATAATAGATATATATATGTACATAGGTCTATTATTATTCCTCTTACTATTAGGATCATTGAACGAACCGACGTTAACTATCTTTATTGATTTCAATGTGTAATATTAGGTTGGGGAAAAAGTCTTTTCGCATTATAGTATGTATGAACTTGTAATAAAATCTCTTTGGCTATACTATTTGTATCTAGCTGGTTTTGGTATCATTGAAAGTTTAAATTTTAAAGAACATAATTCCAAATTCAAATTAGGAAAATGTGTGATTTTCATTTGTTTTTCGTACCGTCAAGATGAGTGAATCTAATGAAGAAATTCGATACATTTTAAAATTTTACTACAAAAAAGGTAAAAATGCAACGCAAGCCGCGAAAAAAATTTGCGATGTTTATGGACCTAGTGTAGTGTCTGTGAGAGTAGCACAAATTTGGTTAAAGCGTTTTCAATCCGGAAATATTGATGTCAAAGATGCACGTCGCTCTGGTCGCCCTATTACGGATAAAATGGATGCCATTTTTGAAAAAGTGGAGCAAGATCGGCATATCAGTAGTTACGACGTAGCTGAAGAACTAGAAATTGACCAAAAAACAGTTTTGGCGCATTTGAAAAAAAACTGGGTACACAAAAAAGCTCGACATTTGGGTACCTCACGAGCTCACTGAAAGAAACCTAATGAACCGTGTACTCATTTGTGATTCTTTATTACGACGTAATGAAACCGAACCATTTTTGAAGAAGCTGATAACTGGTGATGAAAAGTGGATCACGTATGACAAGAACGTGCGAAAAAGGTCGTGGTCAAAGGCCGGTCAGGCTTCACAGACTGTGGCGAAACCCGGGTTAACTCGCAACAAGGTGATGCTGTCTGTGTGGTGGGATTGGAAGGGCATTATGAGCTGTTACCACCAGGCAGGACCATCGATTCTAAACTCTACTGCGAACAACTGATGAGATTAAAGCAAGAAGTTGAGAGAAAGCGGCCGGAATTAATCAACAGAAGGGGTGTGGTTTTTCATCGTGATAACGCTAGACCTCGCACATCTTTAGCCACTCAGCAAAAATTAAGAGAGTTTGGCTGGGAGGTGTTAATGCATCCGCCGTATAGTCCTGACCTTGCACCTTCAGATTTCCACCTGTTTCGGTCTCTTCAGAATTCTTTAGGCAGTGTCAGGTTAACATCACGAGAGGACTGCCAAAACCATTTGTCGCGGTATTTTGACCAGAAGTCCCAAAATTTCTATAGCAATGGGATCATGTCCCTACCTACAAGATGGCAAATAGTTATCGAACAAAATGGTACCTACATACTTTAGTTAAATGTAAATAAACTATATTAAAAAATGTTTTGAATTTTGTTAAAAAATGCGAAGAAACTTTTTCCCCAACCTATTACGTTGGCGCCACGTAGGTATTGCCCTATATCATACATAATATATGTTCTTATCCATACTCGTTGTGTATATGAAAACAAAACATATGGAGAATGGAGGTTACGGTATTAGAAAAATACAATAATAAATGATACAGAATTCTAAAAGCAGTTTTTTCCCTCAATTTCTAAAAAATCCAGTTTTTTTTTTTTCAAAATTGGGTGTAAGGGACCAAAAGGCTAGACAACATTTTGTTTTTTATAGTGCGTGACATTTTAAAAAAGTTGGTGCGTCGCTTTCGTTGTTATTGATAATAGTACCTTGTTGGTGGTACTGCCCGATTTTGCCACCAATACTGAACCGAATAATCATTTCTAGTAGTTGTTTAATATTCACTAATCATGAATGTGAGAGTCAGCCGCCGCTCCTAATGGAGGAATCCAAAGTAACAGCATGTCAAAGTTGAAAAAAAAAATGTAATTTCATACCGATCCAAATGGTATGATTTTTGGAAACAAAAAAGGTGGGGCTACCGAGGGAATAATAATGTGAGGCGCGTCGCCCACAAGAGCTAGAGTCGCGACGCGGGCGTACGATGCAGGGGTGTATGATATAAAAATGTATATATTTCTTTTTAAAAAGGACTGAAATTAAAATTCGAAGTGGGGCTACTAGGGCATGTGGGGTATCATATGAAAGAGCGCGGTTTGCACATTCTCAAACATTTTTTCTTTTTGCCCCCATAGTTTTCGACTTTTGATGAACCTCCGAAGTTTTTATAGAGAAATATCTGAAATTATTCTGTGTGATAGAAGTTTATGACAGGAAAATTAAAACGGTGTCTCTAAATAGCACACTTTCTTATATATGATAGTACGGAACCCTCGGTGCGCGAGTCCGACTCGCTCTTGACCGGTTTTTTTATTGCACTAACCGATAATGTAGCCAGTATAAATCAATGCCGTGAACTGTGAAAAATAAGTGACAAATTAATGGAAATGGAACATAATAATTGCAAAAAAAAACTGACACTTCTTTTGATTTTACACGAAGTATTCCTTTGCAGTAAGCAGTAATCCTTGCCAGCAACACCGTCCCTCAGTATAAAACACAGGATGCTTTTTTATAAGAGGAATCGGGTTCGATTTTCGGCTCAGGCAGAAGCTTTTTCAAAAAACAAAAAAATGCAGTTTTAATTTAGTTCAAAATTGGGGTTATGGGCCTACACAAAGTAACATTCGATTAGCGATGATGCTAGTAGTAAAGTGTAAAGAAGTATGGGGTTGACATAAGCTATCGAAATGTCATGTGATCACGTCGATGTCATTATAGTGATTGTAGAAATAGAATCGCTCCGAAGCGAATGCAATCAAGTTCATTTACGCGACTGACATTATATTCTCCTCACTTCCATGCAGCTGACTATTTTTTTTTTAGGTTGAAGATGATCCTAAAAAACCGTCTCATAAGGTTTTGGCGCAGTATGAAATTACTATTTTCCTAAGTTTTATTTACAACTGTGACATGCTCTAACTTAGCACATCCGCACTAAACTGAAGTAGCTGACCCTCAGATCTCCAATGGACTAAAGAAAAAATATTTTTGGTATGATTTTCAGCCTGTATAAAATTACTTATTCTTGTATCCAGGGAGTGACATTCCCCGCCATGCACACGCTGCTGTCGAAATGGGCGCCACCTTCGGAGAGGAGCTTCATGGCCGCCCTGACATACGCGGGAACCTCACTGGGCACCGTCATCTCTATGCTGATGGCGGGCGTGCTCACTGCTAATATCGGTAACAATATGAAGATTATTTATTTATTTATTTATTTATTTAACCATTTATGTACACACAAATAAACAGACAAGAATAAAGGAACAGAAAATTACGTACAAAGGTGATGCTTATTTCTAAAGAAATCTCTTCCAGCATACCTGCGATAGGACAGGGGATAAAAAGAGATGTAGACACCGTGTGTAAGAATAAGAGAGAAAATAAAAATACATAAAATCTAAAAAACAATTCACTAAGCTAACAAAACATATAACAAATACTTAAATACATACATACTTCTAGAATAAATATCACTAAAATAACTATGACGAAATGGAAAGATAGTGTTCTTTCACTCTTCTTTTAAATACTGCAACAGTTTGGCAGTCCCTAATGTCAGGTGGTAGTGAATTCCACAACCGAACCGCGTGCACAGTGAAGGAGTAGGAGTAGAAGTCAGTGGAATGGGAAGGAAATTTTAGGAGGTTTCTAAGATGCGACCTGCAAAGCACATCAAAAGGACGGGCATAAAAAAAGCGTTCCCGCAAATAGGAAGGTGTTTTAGGGTTGTGAAGGATGTTAAATAGCAGACACAATATGCGAGAGTTCCTGCGAAGTCGAATAGGGAGCCACTTGAGAGTCTTGCGAAAGTTAGAAACGTGGTCATACTTTTTAAGGTTAAAAACAAAACGAATACAGATATTTTGTAAACGCTCAAGTTTATTCAAAAGCTCCTCGGTGGCATCCAAATAACAGGCATCTGCGTAGTCAATAATAGGCTGAATGAGAGTTTGAGCAAGGGAGATTTTGGTGTTCAGGGGTAAGAAGCACTGGAGGCTTTTCAAAGAATGAAAAGTGTAGTGCACTTTACGACTGACTTGAGCAACGTGGTCAGTCCACGATAAATAGGAGTCCAAGGTCACCCCCAGGTTTTTAACCGTATTTGCGTATTCAATCTGAACTCCATTCAGACAGAGTGGAGACAGCGACGCGACATCGAGCCTATTCCGCATATATCTGCCGCCAACAAATAGCCTGGGATTTCCTAGGGTTGATTTGCAGTCCGAAGGACCGCGACCATTCGCTAATCAAATCCAGGTCTCGGTTCATGGCACACACAGTGGCTTACTTACTTTTACTTACTATTACTTTCTTTTTGCTATATGCAAAGCTAGCCTAGTACCTGTATGGCGAAATGGGACTCGAGTCTGATCAGCTCTTAGACTGGTCTAATTATATGCTAGGGAAAAACTTATAAGTTAATTCGGTTTATAAGGTTTTGTACGTCCGAATGAAAAAACGGAACCCTTATAAGATCACTCGTGTGTCTGTCTCTCGTCACAGCCAATTTGCTCCGAATCTAATTGCTCGATTAAGTTCATTTTTTCACACCCAAACACGGTCGTGTAACGTACTCGTAAATAAATAAATTTTGAATATGGGAGTCACTTTCAGTTGAACAATTAAAAAAAAAAAATGTCAGAAAAATCACAAATAAGTGTCGAGAGAGAAGTAGTTATTTTTAAATAATTTATTTTTGGTGACCAGGTTTACAAATTTGAACAATAATCTAAAAACCTTCGTAACTCGCAAACCATTAATTTTCGACCCCTAGTTGGTATGGCAATTACTAGTAGGTATAACCCCTTTCAAAGAATAGGTCGAATTTCCGAGCAACCTGTATAGGGTGACTGGTAATTAGTGACGGGGTTCAATATACCACCAAAAAATACTTTGATACCCTAAGCTCTCTGCTGTTACAAAAAAAAAAACCAAACCTAACCTGGTTTGGTTTTTTTTTTGTATTGGTTTGATTCGCTTTTAATGTCCTTTCTAGGTTAGGTTACCAAGTTTGGAGTCTAGAATAGCAAGACGTAAAAATTTTAGTTATAATTTCACAATAAAATGGAGTTTTAATGTTGGTGATAATTTACTATTTTTGGCAGTAAAAAGTGTTTTTTCTTTAATGTTATATTTTACTTTCAACATAGACTTACAAATATTTTAAAGGGGCATCCGTTGTTTTTGGCAGCTATTTTGGACATTAATTTCTAGGAACCGTTCACGTATAGAATCGTAGGTATAATTATGTTCATCGTACCTAATTATAAAATGTTTTATAATTAAGTACGATGAACGGATATCCTGCATGCAACAGTTGGAATAAGCTGAGATAAAAAACAGGCCAAGAGCGAGTCGGACTCGCGCACCGAGGGTTCCGTACCATAAAAAAAGTGTGCTATTTAGACATCGTTTTATTTTTCCTGTAATCTTTACATAAACTTCTATCACATAGAATAATTTCAGATTTTTCTCTATGCAAACTTCAGAGTTAACCCGCCCCCCCCGCCCCCCCCCTTAACTCTGAAGTTTCTCACCTCACATCACATGCCCTAGTAGCCCCACTTCCAATTATTAAGACCCACTTTCAGTCCCTGTTGCAAAAAAAAAAAATCTTTCTAATTTGCAAAATATGTAGTTTCAAAATTCAAGTTGATAGCATTAGTAGTTCTTGAGATATCCAGCTGTGACAGACAGACAGACTGAGTCGCACCTTATGGGTTCCTTTTTACCATTTTGGTACGAAACCCTAAAAATATTTAAAATGTCGATTTATTTATTGCACAATCTACTATCGACAAAGCGGACGCCTTTACACATTAAAGTTGATTTTTGTGTACACTGATTCATTGAAAAAACCCTGCTCCTATGGTCTTTTGTTTTACTTTGTCATGAGTACAGTTGCAGGTTGCAAGCAACATTGTTTCAAAATTGGAAAGGCGTAGCTTTTGTCGATCGTACCTACCTACACACATTTACAGTGCAAGTCATAACTAGGTTAAACTTATGAGTGATTGACCCTGTGTATCCCGATTGTCAGATAATCAGCACCCCAATTGCGTAGGCCAACTTTCAACCACAATCCGAGAGATTTTGAAGGAAATGGCTAATCCATTACTTCATATGTTTGAAAAATTCGTCTGCCGACAACGTAAATGACGCAATGAATGTTGCTGAATTTTTTAATTGAAAGGCAGTGCCATTGTGTGTTACGCAATTGAGATGCAGCACCCGTATTGCGTAACACACTTTCAATGGGGGTGCAGCACCCGAATTACGTAACACACTTTCAATGGGGGTGCAGCACCCGAATTACGTAACACACTTTCAATTGGGGTGCAGCACCCGAATTGCGTAACAGACTTTCAATTGGGATACAGCACCCAAATTGCGTAACACACTTTCAATAGGGGTGCAGCACCCGAATTGCGTAACACGCTTTCAATTGGGGTGCAGCACCCGAATTGCGTAACACACTTTCAATCACACAAGGGTTTTGAAATTCCTAATCCATTGCTTCATAGTCATAGGTAGAAACTTCGATTGCTCAACAACGTAAATAACGCAATGAACAGTCAAAATGAAAGGAATAGCAATTACGAGCTGTAAAAATAAAATTATAATCCTTCATTTTTCCTTTCAGGTTGGGAGAGCGTATTCTACGTGATGGGTGGTCTATCCCTAATATGGTGTGTCTTGTGGGTCGTGCTGGTGCAGGACTCGCCGCAGCAGCAACCGTTTATGACTGCCGATGAGAGAGAGATGATTGTTACCGCGTTAGGCAACCAGGGACAGCAAGCTAATAAGGTAAGACTTAAGGAGGAAGCGTCAGGGTAGCCCGCGAAATTCAAATTTTCTTACGTTTTTTTCAATTTGCAAGCCCGTATTAAGTTGTATGTTAAATAAAGTATGATTTGCGGCTAACAAATATGTATTTACAAAATTATAATCATTAGAATCAGTAATACAACTCCTTACGTTAGTATAATCCTGAAATGTCAAGATTTCATGAAATAGTCATTCATTAGGATTACCTGGTCATAAAGAGTTGTATTGATCACTTCTTCAATGATTCTAATTATGTAAATAGATCTTGTTACGGCCGCAAATTATATTTTGATCAACGTAAAATCTAATATCGAATTGTAAATTGCAATAAACGTAAGAAAATTTTAATTTCGCGGGCTACCTGACGCGTCGTGTTATGGGTTTGTATAAGTTTATGTAGAAAACTTAAAGTAGTAGTACACGAAAACAAAACGTCTGGCTAGCTCAAAAGTTTCACCAGTCAGTGAAAAAATCGAATTGAGGATAAACCATGTACAGACGCCAGCACATCAAGCTACTACAATCTGTCAGATTTCTTTAATAGATTTTCAACTTTATTGCTAAGGCATTAGGTTCAAGGTTGATTGGGAAAATCTGACAGTTTCGGGTAGGTTGACCTGCTGGCGTCTGTACATGATTGTTAAAAAAAAAAAATGAGTATTACTAAAAACGTGCAAAAAACATTGCCGTGTTTTGATAACTTTAGTGTAAATAAGAAATGATTAATATTATATTTTTATACTTAGAACAGTTTTCCTTATCATTACATCGTTTTGCGCAATAAGTTCGGAAATATTCTGAGTTTTGGCCATAGTAATTTGTACTTTTGGATATTTCGGGCGAGAATATTCAAAAAAATTCCGAACTTATTACGCACAACAGAAGTAATGTTATGGAAAACAGAAAAAAAATCGTGGTTAGAAAAAGTTGGTGGTGGAAAAACACAGGAAATTATGGCAACTTGTTCTCTCGACACGTATTGTATGGATTTACGATCACGTTGCCTATTATCATTAGGTAATGTTATAATTCGACCGTCCCTATTAACAATGTCGGTTCTGCAGGGAGACTACTGTTTAGTCCCTACTGAACAGTGGTCTTTTTCGCAGAACTGACATTGTTAATATCATAAAGATTTTTTTTTTTATCGTTAGGGCAAACTATGAACTGCCCTCAGTTCAAAGTTTGTTTGACAGTGAAGAATAAAAAAAAATGTAATTCGATTTATGTAAAAAAGTGAATATTCGTAAAAGTATATATCCGACATTGTTAATAGGGAGGGTCGAATTGCTTTCCAACGTCGAATATAGTAAATCAGCTGTGTATGCTGCTGATAGTAGGACGCGTCTACATCCGTATTACGTGATAAACAATAGGTATGGTACTGCCCTAGTTTCGGCACTACCAACCCCATAACTTTCTAAATAAATGTTAGTAAAAAAGGGGTTTGGCTGATTTTTGCTGTCAAAAATACTTTTGACTTGACTGTGACATTATAAACAATGTTAAGGCCTCAAATATGTGTATGATACATATTTGACGGCTTTTAAGCAACATTATAAAAAATAAATAAATTAAATTTAATTAATTATCATCCCTTGTCATTAATGATAATGACAAGCAAGCAATTTTCATATCGACTGGCCTGTTGGTCTAGTGGTTAGTGGCCCTGACTGCTATGCCGGAGGTCGTGGGTTCGATTCCCACCCAGGACAAATGTTTGTGTGATGAGCATGATCATTTGTTCTGTGTCTGGGTGTAATTTATCTATATATGTATGTATTTAGAAATATATAAGTATGTTTATCAGTTGTCTAGTACTCATAATACAAGCTCTGCTTAGCTTGAGGCTAGACGGCGTTGTGTGATAGTTGTGGAATATTATTATATACGCTTACTACGGTTACGAAGGTCACCGTTACACGTTGTGCCCCGACTGCCCGGCTCCCATCCCAAGGGAGTAGGTAGGGAGAGAGAAGGGAGTTTTAAGAGGTATTATGCAGAGGAGACGCCGGTACTTTGGGTACCAACAGCCTCTCTGATTCAAAAATTATGTGTTGGGTATGTCTTGATAGCCATACCCCACGCACCTGACGGCACATGTGTCATAAAAGCGACAGACACCCTTTTTGAATTATTCAAGTCACCGCTGGTACATAATGTCCGCCGCGTAACGAAACCATAGCGCGATTCAGAATATGGTTATCAACTAACAACGCCATCTATCGAGACGTGTTGAACTAGTTTTGTATGGAAAATGGAGTAAGTAATTTTTTTGGTCACAATTAACAAATGTTCGGGAAAATATGTTTAAAATAAAAATTAATGTATTTTGAGATTGCCAGTGTGGTACCGCACGTGCCAACTGATTTGGGGCAGATTTTTCAATCGTCAGATAACTTTTATCTGGGGAATATGTTTGACGTTTTGACAGCTTTTGTATAGAAAATATGTCAAACCGCTATATTTATTTCCCAGATAAAAGTTATCTGACAATTGAAAAATCTGCCGTAGATCAAACAAAAAGTGAGTCGTTAGTTTTAACATAGGTGTTTCAGAATAGGTACAGTAGGGGCGAATTACTTTCACCTAGGGCATAACTTTGGCCAAGCGAGCGCTATCGCGGCAGCGGCCGGCGAGCGCTACATACAAGTTGGTCGCAGTTACTTGGCTATTTAGTATTTTTAGGACCGAATACCGATGCACAACAAACAAAAACAAAGGATAATCTAACTATTTTACGATAAGAACATATGTTTATCGTCAAACGTTGAGGAGTCAATGATCAGTGATGATGATGTGACCAGCGGTCGATGTTCTATTTCAAGAAATGGTCGAACATTTCATGAAATGATGAATTCTAAGATCTGGATGTTGTAGCCAGATATTATATTATACAATTATGTATGAATCTGTGTATTTATTCTGGTTTTGTTTTTTAAATATATTAATAATAAGTTAATTTTCAATCATGTTGCACTTCTATGTTTTGTCTCTGCATCATCCAAAGGTAGGCTGGTGGAAAATGCCCCCTAGAAAATCCCAAAAGTTTAAATTATTAAATAATTATTTTGTTCACAGCACAACCACCCCGTACCTTGGCGATCCGTGTTCACATCTCCAGCTTTCCTAGCTATCCTGGTAGCTCACACTTGCTCCAACTTTGGCTGGTACATGGTCCTCATAGAACTGCCCTTTTACATGAAGCAAGTGCTCAAGTTTAATATGACTGAGGTAAGTACTAATTAGTTATGTATGAGATACCTTTCGAGTTTCAAGACTTGTCCAAGGTGCTGGCTTGTCAAACAAGCGTTTTACACGATAAATTTACATACAGATACATACATAAACTCACGCCTTCTTCCCATGGGGATAACCAGATTTTGTAGATTATTGTTATTTATATTTGACATTTCATATTTTATTTTAAACTGGATTCAGCCCGCGACTTCGTCTACGTGAAATTTCATGTTCCCCCGAACCACGCCGTCGCATCGCCTGCATGCCCGTGCTATTACTTCTGTATTATCACGGGCAATTATCTATATAAGTATGTATTTACAAAAAAAAAAAAAAAACTGTAGTGTATGTAGTATATCAGTTATCTGGTTTCCATAATACAAGCTCTGCTTAGTTTGGGATCAGATGACCGTGTGTGAAATGTCCCAGGATATTATTATTATTTCGTTTATTCATATTTTCTTTTCTTATAAAATACATTTTTAAATATTTCTTAAAAAATATTAAAAAATAAAACATTTAAAAATATATAAAATAGTAGTCCGCCGGTGTCGGGAGCAGGATCCAAGGCACCGGTGGTTAGGGCTGCAGAGATAGGAACCTCCTCACGATGCGGGCCGTATCAAGGAGTACTGCCTTCTGAATCTGGCCCTTGATCCAACCGCCTAACGAGAGCCTTGAGAGATGGTGGTCGAGGCTTTCGGCCATCAGGCCATTGGCCGTTACGACAATCGGTTATTATTATTATTATTATTACTTCGTTTTCTGAATTTTTTGTTCTTTTGCTCGGCTCCTAAGGGTCGTTGTGTGAATTTTTCAAATCCGACTGGTAATTCTAGAGATTAGGGCGTACAAACAAACAAACTCTGCAGCTTTATTATTAGTATACATATAAATAGATTAAGTAACATTTAACGAACTGCAGTTTTTAATTACCAACTTTCTGTAATCCGTCAAAAGATTTTGGTATACTCTAGTCTTCGCGAAGTTGCGACTCGCTTGGCGAAGGTAAGGCATTTAGGAAGTGGCTATTAAGACTCGTCAATCAAGCAACAATGTGCCCTTGCATTGCAACTAGCACCGACGACGGCGCCCACTAGTTATTTGAATGGCTTGACCAGTCCAGCGATCCTGTGCATTATGGAAATACGGTCAAATTAAATTAGCTAGTGAAACTCCGCAGACGTAATGGGTATCGATATCTAAACACGACAAAATAGAAATGATTTGATGTTTTTTTTTTTTGGGGTCAACGACCGCTGGTAGTGTTTTTTGTTCTGTCGTATTTAGATATCGATTCCCATTACGTCTGTGAAGTTTATAAACTGATATAATTCAAGTACACTGCGGTTGATGACCCCAAAAACATCATCAGTTTTTAGTTTTTTTTTTTTTTTTGTTTGTTTTATCACGTTTAGATATCGATACCCATCACGCCTGCGTAGATTCGCTAGATTTAATTTGAGCTTGTATAGTAGGTACTTGTTAACAGCTGCTGCCTTTTTGTTTCAGAACGCATTGGCAGTCTCTATGCCGTTCCTGTCTCTATGGTTCTTCAGCATGATTCTGAGTCGCACTTTGGACTGGCTGCGCGGCAAGTCAAAAATCACAACAACCACAGCGAGGAAGATTGGCACGATATTCGGTAAGATTATTTCTCTTCAGAAACAGTTTCAGTTTATTCAGAAGTTCAATCGCAAGTTATTCTAAGCAGTAATAGATCCTGCTCTCTGGAGTTTACGGCACATAGCCACGGTCAATTGGAATAATTTAATATAATAATGTGGCATGTCAACGGGTTAGCCGCACCTATTTGCATTTCGAGAGGGTTTTGACAAATGAGACGCGGAAAATAGCTTCAAAACTTGATGGAAGATGGGCAGCAATGATACTGGCGAGAAAAACTACAAATTCAAAATAAAATTAAAAATTTAATACCTACTATTTTTAAAAAAAACATTAGATAAATGCCAATTTTTTTTTTATCTAAACCAAGAATTCCGGTAACAACAGCGCCAAAATAAGCCGCTCCTCTTAATTCAGAATGCAGTACTAAATTAATAGGTACGAACACACGTGACTTCCGTGTCCCGCAACACCACGTTGTAAGTAACTAGGGAAGCCGAACTACAGCGAGTTATGACAGGGACATAAAAAGAAAAATACATAAGCGAGAACGAGATAGAATGAGTAATATTTGATTTCGTAGATTAGTTGCGTTGATTTCTTGACAGATAAATTCACGTGTATTTTTTTTAATCTGTGTAATGATCACGGAACAGAAAAAGCAGTTTTTTAGGGTCCGTCGTATTGATAGCGTCTCTTTGGTTCTGCTACATGACCATAGATGGCGTTAAATTTAGAAAAATAAAGGAATGAGTTAAATTTTTAGTGTTATCTAGAGTTTGTGAACCATTTTTTCTTCGGCTTTCCTCTAATAGAAATTGTAGTCGCTACTTCTTCGTATAGAAGCGTATCTCTCGTTACGAACGCTTAAAAATCGCGCAATCAGTCTACAGTTTTAAAGGGTATGATACAAAGAATATAATCATTAAACAGGGAGGTATGATATGATATTATAAAGCGTCTTTTTCTCTCTATACAGCAACCAATCTATTTTGAAAGGACTTATATCAAGCATGTGCTGTCAATTGCGTATCATACCCCCCGGTGTTTTTTGTGTCTAACCTAACCGGCTTATTTTCGGCAAAGAGGCTTTCGTGTGCTGTCAATTAATCTAGCAGCATTTCACTCAAAGAGTATAATAATTTGATTTCACTTCTCCCCCAGCGTCCCTAGTCCCCGGCGTGTGCCTGCTGGCTATCTGCTACATCGGCTGCGCGCGCACGGCGGCCGTGGCCCTCATGGCGCTGGCCGTCACGTCCATCGGCGGCATGTTCTGCGGTTTCCTATCCAACCATATCGATATCTCGCCTAACTTTGCTGGTAAGCTATATGAACTTATAGGTACACTTTGTATCAGAAAGAAGTGATCATATTTAAAGGTGAGATACAGACCTTTCTCCACGGGACTAACATCGTAATAGCGAAAAAATAATCAGCCGTTCCATACATTTTGGCCGAGTAGGTATTGTAGTTTTGAATGGGACAGTGTCCATGAGATCATATTGTCCTGTCCGACAATATCGATCTCATCACATGTGAATTCATGCTAATTCCTTCTCACCCCCGCCTCGCCGCGCATTCCTTAGGCGCGGAACAGCGGTAGCGGTCAAACTATAGGATGCTCGACGCATCATCGGTTGAATGTTTTATTAACAACATGTCCGTTCTGGCGTTACGCGACAGATCGTCCGACCGATCTTCCGTCAGATGTGCGACCACCCAATTCACCCAACAGAAACCCAGCAGAAACTTAAGAGTTTCTGCTAGTAGATTTATTTCTACTTATGAAAAGTATTAAATCCTGTAATTTTAGATTCAACCACAGGATCTAGAAATATATAATAAAAAAAACTTTTGCGGTCACTTGCGGTTGTTCCTAGGTATTTAATAACGATTGTATGTAATTCCCAGGTACGTTGATGGCTATTACCAACACGGTGGCAACTATTCCTGGCATTGTGGTACCCATCTTTGTTGGCTACGTCACTCATGGAAATGTAAGTATTTTATTAATTTATTATTGCATTATACGTTGTGATAGCCCAGTAGTTAAGGTCTCGCCCGTCATGCCGCCGTTTGTAGGTTCAAATCCGGGCAAGTACAAATGTGACTTTTTCAATTAATATGTAGGTAGTTACCGAGTCTATCTTGGACATTACTGACAGAGGAGAAGGAAAACATTGTGAGGAAACCTGGACCTAGTAACCTGAAATAGCCAACCAGTTTTGAGCAAGCGTGGTGATTAATGCTCGTGCCTTCTCTGCATGAGAAGAGGCCTTTGCCCTGCATTGGGATAATAATCAATGCAGTCTATCGCAGTCCACTGCTGGACTTAGGGCTCTCCCAGGTTGCGCCACAACACCTTGTCCTCCGCCTTCCGCATCCAGCCTGCCCCCTTTTTAAGATCGTCGGTCCATCTAGCTGGGGGGCGTCCCACACTACGCTTGCCGTTACGCGGTCTCTACTTCAAGACTCGTCTGCTCCACCGGCCGTCGGTCCTCTGACAAACATGGCCAGCCCACTGCCACTTCAGTTTGCTTACTCTGCAAGCTATGTCGGTCACTCCAGTTCATTTCCCAATAACTTCATTCCTAATTTTATCCTTCAAAGAAACTCCGAGCATAGCCCGCTCCATAGCGTGCTGACCAACCTTGAATGTGTGGACCAGCTCGATTGTCAGTGTCCTCGTTTCGGCACCGTATGTCATAACAGGCAGGACGCACTGGTTGAAGACCTTAGTCTTCAAACAGCGCGGGATTGGCGACGAAAAGACTTGACGAAGTTTTCCAAACGCTGCCCAACCCAACTGGATCCTTCTGTCAGCTTCTTTCTCAAAGTTGTGTCTACCGAACTGGATGACTTGCCCTAGGTAGACGTACTACTTTACTACTATGAGAAGCGATCCTTCGATGTGTATTGGACTCGGCACGTGTGAATTGTATATGACTTTCGTCTTGTCCAAATTCATGCCGAGGCCAACCGGACAAGAGGCTCTATTTAGGCTGTGCAGCATCTGGTCTAACTGTTCCAGCGTCTCTGCCATTAAGACGATGTAATCAACAAAGCGAAGGTGTGAGATGTACTCGCCTTTCACGTTGATACCCTGTCCAGTCCAGTCCAGCGTATGGAAGACGTCCTCCAACGCGTTGGTGAACAGTTTCGCGGATGTCACATCCCTCGAAACACATCCTCGAAACTGTGCAAACAACTGTGAAAACCAGGGGCTGGATGGATGGGGTTGGATTGTCTTGGAACTGGACAGTCATCGTGGCAGCGTCATCCAGACATCTCAACACTTCGATGTAGCGTCAGTCAATTCGACATCGTTACAAAGAGGCCAGAATTGCCATATGGACAATTCTGGCCGTATTTCTCGTATTCCACAAATGCCATTGCACACCAGCTGGTTGTACTCCTCGGTCTTCTGTACAATTTGCCGAACAGCATAGATGTGGTCTACGGTACTAAAGCCTTTTCGAAAACCGGCTTGTTCTGGTGGCTGGAACTCGTCAAGTCTCCTGGCGAGACGGTTCGTGACGACCCAGCTTGTAGACGTGGCTCAGAAGTGAGATGGATCTATA
The DNA here is from genome assembly GCA_948252095.1 of Dicycla oo. Lineage (NCBI taxonomy): Eukaryota > Metazoa > Arthropoda > Insecta > Lepidoptera > Noctuidae > Dicycla > Dicycla oo. Next base: position 22,527,826 of record OX411728.1, read on the forward strand.
GTTTTTCAGTAAGGTATTCTCAACTTTTTTGAAGAACAGAACCACCGCACCTTTGCTCCACACCTCTGGTGTTGTATCCTCTTGGATGACGGAGTTGAAGTGACTCGCTGGCTCTCTCAGGACTGGAGCCCCGCCCGTTTTAAGGAGCTCTATCGTTATTCCGTCATCACCAGGTGCCTTGTTGTTCTTTAGTTGCTCGAGAACTGCCCTTATCTCGCACTGGTCGACATCCGGGATGTCCTCCGTGTAGTGGCGCGTTAATTCGGCTCAATGGTCATCATCTGCACTATGTTCCGCTGGTTTCGCCGTCCGCGTTGAGTATAGGTGCCCGTAGAAATCCTTGACTTCCTCGAGTATCTCGGACTTCTGCCATCCGCATTTCTTAGTTTCGTCACTAATCGTTGAAGACTGCACCACCGATTTGGAATTAATTTTTTGATGAGACTTTTGGGCTAAAAAAACCTGCGATAGTCCTTTTTGCAGAAAAAAAAAATCACTTCACCTACACGAACTTTAGACAAAAAGTTAGTACCGTAGATACTAAATAGATCTAGTTATCACATCCTCCTACATCAAATCATTTATACCTTCATTTCGTACTCATCGTCTGCTAGCTTTTTGAGGGGCTCGTGGCTAAATAATAACAGCTGCACGGTTCGATCGAAGTTTAACCTACGCTTGCTACGGTCGGTTCGTTGATGGGTTACCATCCATTACATATCGAGACCCCTCCGTGCCTCGGAAAGCACGTTAGGTCGTTGGTCCCGGCTGTCATTTGTAGATCTGTGACAGTCGGTCGTTATAGGTAGTCACGAGGCCCGAAAGTCTGCCAACCAGTCTGCCAACCAGTCTTACTAAGAGGTATCGTATTATTCGTTATTAAACTAGCTAGCTTTTTCTCCAACTATGTGGGGGTCAGCTTTCAGTCTTACTAGATGCGGCAGAATACCACTATTTTACAAAACATTTTTTTTTCCAGCAAACAATTTCAGCATGGCGCAAGATATTCTTCACTACCATAGGGCTGTACGTTATAGAATTAGTTGTGTACACTATCTTCGGTTCTGGTGAGGAACAGCCGTGGAATAAGGTGGAGACAGGTGAAGAAAAGAAGGAAAGCCTCTTAATAATGAACAATCGACCTGAGACTCATGAATAGAATATTAGATTACTAGAGAATTAAGATCTATACATATTATAAAGTAAGGTCGGTTTTCGTGTCTATGCAACACATTTCAGTGCGGTTTCCACCATCATTTAGATAATTTATTTCGGTAGGTTTGTGTTTTACGAACAAAAAGTGACATATGCAAGCTACTTTACGACATGCTCGCTTTTAAATAGGACGCGGGTAAACCTTATGCTTCAAATGTCATTATAGGAAACTTCTGTACAATATAGGTTTTTAACTATTGGATCGATTTAATATCCCAGTAAAGGAATAATCAAAGGAAATTGATTATTGTTAAATCAGTGATAATTGTATTTTTGTAGCACAATACCATTGTATTTAAGTGTCTATTTGCCTGATTAGAATGTGCCATATTATTTTATGGTTTTATTATTTGTATCTAAGCACTTTTATACATAATCGTTGGGAGATATTACAAAAAAAGTAATGTTTTTACTTTTTAGGACATGTTTGGTAGACTTTTGTTTATTTATACAATATTTTGATAATAACAATAAACTGAAATATATACTTAGAATGTACTTATAAGCCCTTTTAATATTTTTAGGCTTCCGTACCACAAAAGGAAAAAACGGAACCCTTATAGGATCACTCCGTTGTCCGTCTGTCTGACCCTTTTTCTCAGGAACTTGTGGTTGTATCAAGTTAAAATTAATATAAAATACGTAGGTCTACGGTCCCTTGGAGCTTTAAAAAAGTATAGCATCTAAGTCAACGCAATAAAAATACGTCCATTTATGCGACATATTTTGATACTCGCAAATAAATCAAAATCTGGATACTTCCCGTTGACCTAGAACAGGGATGGGGATATGGCGGCCCGTGGGCCAAGTCCGGCCCCCGACATGATTCAATCCGGGCCGCGATCAAAACCCGTCATCTATACTAAATCGGCCCGCGATAACAATATTCGAATATTCGTGCTAAAAACAAAATCGGGGGCGCAGGCATGCATCATTCGGACAAGTATTTGAAAGAGCGTGGTAATTAAGAAATGAAATAATAGAATTTCTGCGACAGCATTCAAAGTTGGATAAATTTAGAATTTTTGAAGTTTTCAGATTTCGCGTTTTTTACTGATTTACTCGGATACTTAAACAAATTAAATAAAAGTATCCAAGGCAAGAATCAATTCCTTGATGACACATTGGCGCAAATAAAGACGTTCAAATTAATGTTACGTTTGTTTTCAACACAAACAACGCAAAGAAATCTCATTCACTTTTCTAAGCTACAGACAGTCGTCGAACTTAGTAAGCTAGATTTTTTTTTACATTTCGATGGTCTAGAAGACAAACGTGCTAATTGCAAAATTTTGAATGTTTAACATTTAAATGCCAAATGTACTAAATAAGCATGCTAGCACCGATTGGCATTTAAATGTTAAAAATTCAAAATTTTGCACTTAGTGCGATTGTCTTCTAGACCATCGATATTATTAAATGCTCTTTGGCCCGCGTTAATGTTATAATTATTTCATATGGCCCTCCTCTAAATCTATTTCCCCAATAATCATGAAATTTGGCAAGAACCAAGGTACAGTACAAGTACTTAAAGGAAAAAGTTCGAAAATCATTAATTTGTAGTTTTATCACAATTTTTTTGCGATTACAAACTAACATTTGCAGTTGGAGAATTGCCCGTGACATATATCAATGTATGGGAGAACACGTTTTTTTAACTACAACGTTAAGTTTGTTTTTGGGATAAATTCATCCCAACTACGGAACCCTTCACTGTGCGTGGTCCGACACGTACTTGCCCGGTTTTTTTATGCTAAAAATGGCCCACAAAATGCCAGATTTAAGTAAAACGTTTATATTGTACTTACTTACAGATATATTTACAAATATATAATTTTATAATTCAATTAATCGTAAGAGGTTTGATATTAATTTTCAATGCATACTTAATAATAATTAGGAAGTTTGACTGACAGAGAATATTTTCTATAAAAGCTATATTAGTACCTATATATAATTTTTATGTAAAATTATATGAATTTTACAATATAAGACTTGTAAAGTAATATGTATATTTATAATAATCTTCTGGGTAAGCTCACTCCATCGTAGACTTTATCTCTGCCACCTCTGATCTAGAATATAGTCAAGAGCAAACCCATCTCAAATAAAAATATATATTTACCAAGTTAGACGTAAACGCTTTGTATTTGAATCTTACTTATAATCGTAAGTTCGCTTACCAAAGTCAATATGTGTACTTATGCAAAGGTTTTAAAGTTTTAAATAAATAAACATTTTATTAATTATATTTGGTTTAATTACGTAAAAGTTCTTATTTACAATATTTACAAGGTTCTTCGATTTTAACATGAAACGGTATATTCGCCATTTTATATAGAGGCACACTACGACCGAATTATCTTGGCGAGTCCGAATTTCGCGCAGAAGGCTGCGCAGTAACATTTTTTCGGAACCAAATGGTGACATGAGACAAATGTGAGTGAGAGAACGAAAATTCGGAGAGCCTATGTTCAGACTCGCCAAGCTATTTCGCTATTTTGACAGACCAGTTGGCGTGGTTGGTTAAGTTACCGCCTATCATGCCGCAGGTCGTGGGTTCGATTCCCATCCAGGACAAACTAAAAACATAGAATTAAAATTGTAATACACACATTACATATTTTTCATGTACTATCGACAAAACGGACGCCTTTACGCCATAAAGTTTATGTTTGTGTACGCTGATTCATTGAAAAAACCCTGCCCCTATGGTATTTTTACTTTGTCATAAGTACAGTTGCAGCTTGCAAGCAACATTGTTTCAAAATTGTAAAGGCGTAGCTTTTGTCGATCGTACATACATAAGAAATCAATCATTTTTGTTTGTTTTTGATCACTTTGTCACTATAACCGGAAATAATTATTTTAAAATAGGTCATAATAAGCGACATGTCACTATCTAAGCGAAGTCATTATAACCGTCCGAACTTTGATATAAAGAGTTTTATAATTATGAAACCAAACTTTACACTGCAATTACTTCATACTAAGCGGTTGGTCAATATAGGCGGAGTCAGTGTCACTGACTCTGGCAGGGCCACCATCAGGGATTTTAATTTTGAAAATGCAAAAAATTAGTCGCTAATTAGTCGAAATTAGTCGCCAAATATCAGAATTAGTCGGTCACTGGTTCAAAAGATATAAGGGTTTATAGGTGGCCCTGCTGGAGTGACTCTCCCCAGCAGGGCCAAGTTTATATCTCAAAAACTAGGACACCTAGCGAAGAACTGTTTTCTCCCATATTTAGTCGCCAATTAGTCGGAATTAGTCGCCAAATATCAGAATTAGTCGGTCACTGGTTCAAAAGATATAAGGCTTTATAGGTGGCCCTGCTGGAGTCTCCCCAGCAGGGCCACATTTATATCTCAAAAACTAGGACACCTAGCGAAGATCTGTTTTCTCCCATATTTAGTCGCCAATTAGTCGGAATCAGTCGCCAAGTTACAGATTAAGTCGGTGAGTAATTAAAAAGATATTAAATAATTCAATTGCCCCATACAGTGGTACAAGCGAGTACAAAATACTTTATGTTTTTTCTAGATAGTATCTATGACGTCTTATGGAGGAATGTTTGTTTCGAATTAAATTTAATATAAACTTAGTCTATAATTTCAACCCACCATAGGAAAGCTGTATTCATTACTTATAAACAAATCTACAATAATGTACGATGTAATGTGTATGTGTGTGCAGTGGCGTGCACAGAGTTTTTAGACAGGCTAGGCAGAAAATTTTAAAAGCCAAAATACTTACTGCATATTGCTTTTGGTTCGTCGTCTTGTCGATTAAATAATGACGTAGGTAATAGCCACCTCAAATATCCATACATTGACTGATTTTATAGACATATCAATCCTTTAGTTTGTACTAATTGCAAATCCGGTGTACAACGACCTTTTATAATCACTTGTTTTTTATCACCGAATGATAGTTTTGAAAACGCATCATTTTTTATTTTCTCTATACACACACCACCTGAACAACTTTCACAGTGAATATTATCCATTTTTCACACTATTATCGACGTTAAACTCTTTAAATACCAATTATTATGGCTCACAACACAAATAAAAACAAAATGGCCACACAAGTCACAAACTCGGAGATAGTGCAAAAAATAATACGACAAAAAAGAAATAGTGTAAGCTAGGATGCAATATAAATGAAACAATGCCACTTTTTAAAATAGTTGTATAGCTAATTTCGGTTCGAAAAACATCGGATAATTTCGTAATTTGTCGTGTTGTGAAAAAGACACTGCCTATTCTGTACGGTTGTGTGCGTTATTGTGACATTGTGTGCTACGTATTTATAGGAACGCACATCCATTCAATCCGCATGACCACGAGAGCACACATATAAACATTTAGACCCGAATAGTTCGTGTCTTTCCCGAGGCACTCCTGGTACTCAGGTCGTCGCGGCGCTAGTGCCGCGCACAATGCCACAATACAATACTGAACGAGCTTGCTTGGAGCGACTGTTTTTAATTTTTTTGTTTATTGTTAGTAAGTAGGTACTCGTCGGACTCGTAGATAAAATACGAGTAATAATAGATATCAGAACAAGATTATACTGAATTAGGTAGGGTAGGCAGTGTCTTTCTGTCTTTATGAAACGCACGCCACTGTGTGTGTGTGTGTGTGTAATTCTAACCTAACTTAAGATAAAATGAAAACTCAACCCGTCCATACCCACAACACAACACTCACAATCACCTCAGAATACACACAAACACAACACACATCAAACGAACTTTTTGAAAATTCATTTTTGTAAAATAAAATTTGATTACAATTGACAATACGTTTTCAACGTTTTAGTATTTTAAACATTTTACTAAAGGTACGATATTTTTTTATTATTGTAACGTTAATTATAGGTTAACATTGTAAACTGGTAAAACAGTTGCATGCGACTGTACATCTTGACACCAAATAGACCAAGAGCAAGGTTTAATGTTTTCAAAGAAGTTTAAGCCACTCTAAACTAGTAATTAAAAACATAAAAACATGAATTTAATTGAGAATTTATCACTCTCGGACATTTCTAAAGACTTTAGACAGATAAAACTAAAAGTATATTACACATATTAATAGAAATATTTTTTCTCGGTAATTTTTCGTGAACTCTTCGATCTAGCTCTTGGACTATACCTTACTAATTGAACTCATTATATCTCCTAAACTAAGACCCGACTAAATCTGTAACTTGGCGACTGATTCCGACTAATTGGCGACTAAATATGGGAGAAAACAGATCTTCGCTAGGTGTCCTAGTTTTTGAGATATAAATGTGGCCCTGCTGGGGAGACTCTCTCCAGCAGGGCCACCTATAAACCCTTATGTCTTTTGAACCAGTGACCGACTAATTCTGATATTTGGCGACTAATTCCGACTAATTGGCCACTAAATATGGGAGTAAACAGATCTTCGCTAGGTGCCCTAGTTTTTGAGATATAAATTTGGCCCTGCTGGGGAGAGTCTCTCCAGCAGGGCCATCTATAAACCCTTATATCTTTTGAACCAGTGTCCGACTAATTCTGATATTTGGACTAATTTCGACTAATTAGCGACTAATTTTTTGCGTTTTCCAAATTAAAATCCCTGATGGTGGCCCTGCCAGAGTCAGTGACACGCGGAGTCTAATAAACGGATTCCACTGTATGTTTCTCTTTTACTTACATGGGATCTACAATCTTTCGTACGTCGTTTGAGCGAGAAAAAAATCGTTGATAGCTAATCACTTCCTCGTCGGCGGTGGGAAATATGCCTTAGATAAACGCGAGGCGGTAAGTGGGAGAAGTTTGGGCATGGCATTCCCCCCAGTTGTCTGATTGTCTTGATTTCATACAAAAATGAATATTTACCAACTAAGATTTTCTTCTGCTTTCTACCGAACGCGAACAAGTTTGGAGATATAGGAAGGCCCGAAGTTGGCGCCGACAGAGGGCGTGACGAGATGTCCGTACTTCGGCGCCGCGGAACCGGTGCCCAGTACCAGCGTGCCAGCCAGCCCGGACATTGAGGATGACATGTCCCTGAAAATTGTTCACTAAGTTAACACGTTCTGTGCGGCCAACGCGCATGCGCGATTTTCGAACGTTCACCATGTGCTGGCGGCGCTTATGCGCGTCCATACAATTTATATAACTTCCTTCGAATGCGGCGCGCCGCACCTGTGGGTTTTTTGTGCATCTCTATTGTTCTTGGCGTAATTGTTTTATGACTCATAAAACTGGAAAATTTTCAAACACACATAAGCGTCTCGCCGCACTTGGGACAAGTTTGTAACGCCGCACATATGCGCCCAGCCGCACTGGATAGAGTTTCTTCAACCGCGCATGCGCGCTCATAGCACCACACGAAGTATTTTTTGGGCGCGCATGAGCGTTTGCCGCACAGGGTTTAGTGTATCATAAAGCAGCACTTGGAGCAAATTCGCCAAATAATTCAGCAGTTAATGTGTTAATAAAATCGTAGCCGCTTGAGAATGAGCCTGTATTAGCAATTTAGTTTCCAAACATGTAAACAACATGTAAACGTGTTTTTGGTAAAATAACTAAAATACCATAAGTACATACAGTTCAATTAGCGTTAGAACTTCACAAATTTTATTTATGTCAATTGTTCCGATAATGCTGAAATCAACTTAATTGATGTAAAAATAACATAATCGAAACAAGGATTTGAATGTGAAATAGATGGCGAAGACTAGTGAGCTCTCTTCTGAGCGTAATCGCCACGAGCTTTTGTATCTATTTTTGACACATTGTGGTGACTAAGGGTTTCTCTATAATGTTCATCAATCTGCACACTTTCAGTAGGTTTTGCATTTTGATTATTTTTAAGGTTCTCCGTGCCTCAAAAGGAAAACGGAACCCTTTTAGGATCATTTCTTTGTCCGTTTGTCTCTGCGTGACGTGTACCATCTGTCATATTTTGATACTTGCAAGTAAATCAAAACCCGTTTATCTAGAATCATGAAATTTGACAAGAAGCAAGGTCTCACAAGTAAAGGAAAAAGTTCGAAAACCGTTGATTTGTAATTTTTTATTACAAACTTAAATTTGCATTTGGAGAATTGACCGTGACGTATATCAATGTATGGAACGCACTTGGTCGGTTTTTTAGTGATAAAAACCGGGTGCCATACAAAACCCTCTTTTGCAACACTTTCAAATGAAAAAAAAAATACGCGCTAAATTCACCATTTTTAGTTAGGCTTTCCAAAAACAGGCAGGTTTCATAATAAGATTCATAGTAGTAGGGATGCACTTACTTGATAGTGGCGACAAGACTGTGAGTCTCGAACGCTTGTTTCAGTGCCATGTGAACTACGCCGTCATTCTGCACGGGACTTAGCGAACACGTTGAGTATATCACCGTGCCGCCCACTTTGACCAGTCTCAGAGCGTTACTGAAATACAATAAAACAAAATAATAATCATACTTTAAGAAACTATTTTTATCTTAATTAAAATTTGATCTAAGTATAAATAGGACTCTCGGTTTCAAAAACTGAGTTGTTCCATAAAAGTAAAGAAATCACAATTAATCAAAGAATTTCGATCGTAGAAATATTATTGTGCCAGCTGGCGTGGTTGGTTAAGATACCGCCTCTCATGTCGCAGGTCGTGGGTTCGATTCCCATCCAGGACAAACACTTGTGAGCATAAACATGTCTGTTTGTCCTGAGTCTGGATGTAATTATTTATATAAGTATGTATTTACAAAAAAAAGTAGTGTATGTAGTATATCAGTTATCTAGTTTCCATAGTACAAGCTCTGCTTAGTTTGGGATCAGATGACCGTATGTAAAATGTCCCAGAATATTATCATTATTTAACACATTCTCTGCTGAATTTTTTATGCGAACGCTTCTTTATGCTACACCCTTACCGACCCTTTTTTTTACGATGTTTTCGAAACAATAGAGATGCACAACGAACACACATGTGCGCCGCGCCGCACTCGAAGAAAGTTATGAAAACGCGCATGTGTGTCTGCCGCACTGAATGTGTTAAATAAAAGGGTAAAGGAGAACATCGTGAGGGAAGAAACTGGCATGTCTTAGGGCCAAAATTCGAATTAATATGTAACAACATGCAATGGGCCCGCGTTATGGATTACGGACTACTCCCTCTCACAAAGAGGAGGCCTAAGGCCTTAAGAGTGGAATGTTAGCCCGATCATGTTACGTTGAAGAACACAGACTTTTGATTGGTGTATGCAATTTTATGGACTAGTAAACTGTGTTACAACTTACACTAACAACTGTGACTGCATTTCAGGTATCCTCAGCCTTTCCTTGATCCTGTCTGGTCTGAATATGTTATTCTCATCATCATTCATGGAGTGACGGTCTGTCGTACATGGCACGTCCACTAACACCTGGGTAAAGAAAGATAGAAATGTGATAACGCTACACTCCTAACCAAGGGACCAAGATTTGCCATTATTATTGTGTTTTGAACAACCAAACAGGGTATTAGGCACACAAGTTTAATATTATTCTATTGCATCTGTGCTTATCATCTTTATATTGATTACCCTAACGCCGAGATAAATAAATATTACTTGACATGTGTTTTGGTAAAGATAATATGTTCCCGTCTTTGTCTTTCTTTTGGAGCTTGAAAGTTGCGCGAAAGTGATAGGGATACTGCTTAGCCATAGCGCGTGCTAAGTCTACAGTGCTACAAGGATCATTTGGCGTTTGAACGACATTGAAGCGTTATTGGTGAAAATTTTGTGAAATTGTATTGAAAAAACAAGAAGTCATAAGCAGTGATCGGATAATCGAGCACTAATATACCTAAACTTCACTTTTATTCCCACGAAAGAATAATTCGGACATGCCTTTCAGAATCCTTTCTGTTCGTATAAAATATAATAAATTAGTAGATTCGATCACTAATCTGTTAGATAGATAAATCAATTCCCACTACTTGACCACATTTTGCACATTATCATTTATTATTGATATTCCATTTGTTTAGAATAAAATAAAGATACTAAATCAAAAATAACCTTTGCTATAATTTCATTAAGTTTGATATAGTTATTTTTACAAAATTATTCAATCCTGGGAAACCGGGATTACCTACTTATTAATTCAGAAAGGAATCTCCATATTATTCTTTCGTGGGAAGAAGATTAGGTATATAAGCGCCCGATTATCCGATCACTGGTCATAAGTCATTTCTTCCATAACAAAATACATTGTGTTGAAAATGTTACAGTGATGATGCATGTGCACATGAAGCATGTGTGCCGTGCATTAATCTTGCAAAAACTCGAAAATGGCTTGACCGATTTGATTTTTTTTTTTTTGTTTTGTTCGCCTTATTGCTGGGGTGGTTTAGGAAAAAAAGAAAATTAGGAAAAACCCAATGGAACAGCCGAAAAATCGAAATTGAAATTTTCACAGGACAACGTCTGTCGGGTCCAGTAACAATAAATTAAAATCACTAACATTGCATTTAAATTTAAAATTCATTATTAGTTCAGATTTTGGCCACGCGCCAAAAAATACTTATACTTACTGCTATATATTTTATCTCAACCTATGAGTTACCTTTACAGCAGAAATCTACATTAATATACCTTGTCAAATCCTTGGTCATCAGTATACAGTCGGCCATCCACTCTCTTGAAGATGACTCGTTCCCGCCATTTGTTGCTGGTCTCGAAATCAAACAGGTAGTCGCGGAATGATCGCTGTATTCTGAAATATGGAGACGAGGATGTGAACTTTTCAAATATCTTAAGATTTTTTTTTCTAGCAACTACAGGATTTTCTCATGGTTACCTATAGTTACAAACTCAAAACCCAGACCAGTATAATTTATCACACAAATGATAATAAGGCGGTACGGTAGTCGTCAGCCACGAAAAACTACAAAAAAAAAACAGTAAAATTACAGTGTACATTCACAGGTTTTACAAAAACATACCTATTCAACCTGGATAGGGAAACATCATTGCATACAATAACGTCCGGCAGTAACGTCTGTAACATGACTAGGGCTTTGCCCCCGGGCGCTGAACACAGGTCGAGCACTCTGTCACCTGGTTGGAGGCCTAGCGCTAATACTGTTAACACACTCCCACAGTCCATTGGATAGTAGTTGAAAACTCCTGTAAAATAATATCAGATTGCTGATTAAGTTTCTTTTTGTTGTAAAGTATCTGTAATTGAAGGATTATTATTATTATTGTAGAAAACAAGGGTTACAAATTAAATCTAAGATCCTCGGCGAGTTTCGATACATCCATACTTCCATACATTTTTTTTTAAATATTATGTATGTCAATACAAATCTGCTTGTCTCAATCTTCTAACGCATAAACCTGAATCAATCCTCATGAAATTTGACAGATAGGTAGCTTGAGTCCTTGAGAAGGACATAGGCTACTTTCAATCTCTTTTATTTATTTTTATTTAGTACTTATTAAAACATATGAAATACAAATTACATGCAGTTGCGGGTAACACTTAGTTCGTCGCAAAGTATGTCTGGGGCATCCATATTGAAATTATAATAGCGATCGGAAAGATGACAGAAATTCGGGAAATGAATCGTATTAACTTTTGAAAGCATATATTATAAAATAAACCATATTACCTGTTTGACATCTTTTGGGCTCAGGAAAAGTGATTGCTTCACTGTCCATTTCGTAAGTGAAAACTTTCAAGTGTTCTGGATAGTTCAGTGGACCTTCTGGTTCTATCACTAAAGGGAAGTCTTTGTTCTCTGAAAATATACAGAAAGTGTTGGAAAATATGTAAATTGAGTTTTATACACAAATATAGCCTTGTAGGCCTATCCTCCTATCTAATCCTTTGATAGTACTGTGATAATATGAAACATTCGCGGCAGACTGCGTAGGAGACGGCGCCGAAGTGCAAAATCGTGGAAGAGAAGTGGTATGAAACTGGGAGTGGCTTAATACAGGCTTAAAACAATGGTCCAGTAACAAGTATTAATAGGTATATAACATCTATACATACACACATTAAAAGTGTCTAGGGATTAATCAAGCAGGTTTTTGCTAGTTAGATTTTTAGATCAGGTTTTTTAATTATACTTTTTGTAACTATGGATAGTTTTTAGTAAATTTCGTTTGAAAACGGAATAGTTTTTGAATTTCGGTAAAAAAATGAAAATCTTATGTCAAGTCGTATTCCTATATAATCCTGCAACGTGGTTGAGGCCAAATCAGTAAAATTTCTGCCATACTTCTGAGTGGAATCAATACAATAGCACGTAGCTAATTATGGAAAGCAGACGTCATTTGAGTCGAGAAGAAATGATCAGAGCCGTGGGAATTTTGGAAGCTGGATTTCGGCAACGTGCTGTGGCAATCGCTCTGGGCACTCCGCAGTATTATAAGTCGACTTTGGATACGTTACCGCATCACTGGCAACGTGGGAGAGCGACATGTAGGACGAGCTCGCATCACTACACGCAGACAAGATCGTTACATACAAATTACAGCTCGAAGAAATCGTAAAATGACCGCGATGATGTTGGTTACGACGCTTTACAGCTCTTCAGGGACGTCAATTAGCGATCAAACTATAAGAAATCGCTTGAATGAAGTCAACTCTGTTCCCGAAGATCGCTACGTGAACCACCTGCGAGCCTGCGATCGCAGAGCCCGTTTACAATGTGCTCGTGAACATAGAAATTGGGCAGAAGAAGACTGGCATTTTGTGTTTTTTTGGCGAATATCGCATGAATTTGGTACGAAGCCAGATACCAGTACACGGTGTTGGAGGACCTCTGGACGCCAAGAACGTTTAAAATCATGCCAGGAAGTCCATGCATACAGTGGTGGAACAATCATGATATGAGCGGGTATTTAGATCGCCGGAAGGACCGAAGTGATTTGGATCAGAGGCAATCTCAATGCAATGATTTACGCTGAAACGATTGTATCAGATGTTGTCATTGAGGATCCAATTTGGTGCTTCATTTCTGCTTATGCATGATAATGCACGTCCACATACTGCTAGTCTTTGCAATCACACTTGCCGCAGCTAATATCAACGTCCTACCATAGCCTGCTCAATCGCCAGATATGCTTCAAAGAAGAGCTCTGCCAAATATAGATGCCGTACACACACCAGAAAATCTTTTTCGCCTGTTACAACGGACGTGGGCGGCCATTCCGCAACGTGATTTGGATGGACTCATATTGAGTATGCCGAATCGCTGCGATTGTGTTTAGAATGAACTAAGGTGAAAAATCCAGCATAAGCAAAATTCGCGAAGTTTTTATTAATACAAAAGCAGGGAGTACTTCGTCGATCGACACGTAAGAAAACATTTTTTATTTAATGAATCTAAGTAGACATTTTTATTTAATTTCAATAGAGCAATAAAATGTGTTTTTTTTTTCAATAACTTGTTCCCTAGACACTTTTGATGTGTAATTAATATAAATTAAAGTCGCTTTTCGTGTCTGTGTTACTGCGTTGTTCTTCTAAACTACCTACGCAAAGATTTGGATTCGGTTTTCACCGTCATTTACAGAATTTATTAAGAAAAGTTTATGTGTATGTGTAATATGTTAAACTGACCTATAATAAGAAAATCTTCATTTTATGTCAAGTCTAGTTTAGTCGACTTCAATAGCGACCACTCACCGACGGTCGCTAGTTCATGAAAATTTAATGTTGTTTCAGATCTTCATAAACCGTTCAGAAGAAAATCTTGTCTTACTTACACTCCATAGCATAAAAGTATAACCATTTCAATCCTATCATAAACCTATAATATTATACTGCAGAACTTACCAGATAAATAAGAGTAATGCACTGACTCTGACACCCATTCATCCATTCCTTTCAGCTTAGTGGCTGGTAGGAACTGGTACAGAGATTCTGATGTCATTCCTAGAGAAGGGTCTATTATTCTAGATTCATCTATCTTTGCTTCAGCTAGAGATTCTTCTAGAGTTCTGTTTGGGTAGGTTCTGGAATAAAGTTTTTAATCTTTTAATCTTTAGGTTCGTGACTATGCCATAACAGCTGCACGGGTCGATCGATCAAGTTAAGCTACTCATGCCGCGGTCGGTCCGTGGATGGGTGATCTTTACATACCCTCATGCCTCTGTAAGCACGTTAAGCCGTTGGTCCCAGCTGTCATCCTGGATCTTTGGCAGTTGTTACGAGTCATCAGAAAGGCTGACAACCAGTCTTAGCAAGGGGTATTGTATTATGCAATAACTGGGTTGGGGGGGACAGATATGCTATCGCTCCATGTAAAATACTGCTATTCAGCTGCATCCGGTTAGTCTCGAAGCTGACCCTAACATAGTTGGGAAAAGGATAGGCAGATGATGATGACTAAGAGTCTTTAGGTGACAGAAGTTGGTACTCCTAAATATTTAATTTAGGGGGATAAAATTATGCCATGAAATCAGTATAACGTCAGTCAGTCCACTTTGTTGCTACAAGTGTTAAAACAAGTTTGTTCAGATATTTTAGACAAAGTTTTGGTCAGTGGCTCGTCTGAGGGGCTGAAGACTAAACCTGATGATGATGAAATGACCTGTTTCATTACTCCTCAGTTCTGGTTGATTTATTTGGTGGATTTGGATACAGACTACCTATTACTGGGCACTGTGAAACAGGCTCATAATTAAAAGACCTTGATAAGTCATTTTACCATGTTTTTTGGGCTTTCAGCTTCAATAGCTAGAAATCTTATAACCCACTGATAAATAACTGGAAAACTTACACTTCCTCCTCCTTGACATTCTTCACCTCAATTTCCTCGTCATCCCTCATATCCAATCTCTCAGGTTTATTACCAGTCTTAGGGTAAATACTGGATATTTCATCTGTCTGTTGCTTTTCTATATACTCTGCTAGTCTTTCTGACTGCTTCTTTGTGTCTGCGGGTACTTGTGTTGGTGCGGGTGTGATGTTATACTCTTTGTGAAACTCTTGCTGTACTGATATTAAGTTCTTTAGGCAGTGGGCACCTGGAAAGGTAAAGCTATGAGAAACAAGATATGAGTATCTACTCAAAGCTCATAAATTGTTTCTCATGAATGATGCTTTAAAATAAGACCATAATTTTTTTTTCTGCTAAGAGAATGACTTTATAACTGGCAATATTATGTACAATTTATATTATATTGACATCAGTCATCATATATTATCAATTTAATTTATATTATCAGGATTGTCTGAGGAAGCTAATATATAAAAGATAAGTAGACTTCAAATTTTGTTGGAGGTCCTCAATAAATAAATAAACATGAAGCAAGAGAGCAAAGAGTTTATATAAGCAAACTATAGAGCAAGCGTTAGCGAGTATGAACCGTAAGCATGGGTATGAACAGTCATGAAATCGCAAGCGCATCCAAATTAGTAACAGATGGTTGTTAGCGCTGGTTGTATCTCCCAACACAATTAATTAAAATTCTAAGTTTCATGGTGAAAAGTGCAGTGCCAAGTTGTAAGAACGATTCACGGAAGCAAAATAAAAGAATATTGATATAAAATTTTCACCGGTGTTTATTATTTTGATAAGAAAACACAGATTTTATCTAAATTACTTAAGGCGTGAGAGGGGCGGGTCAACACAACATGTACACCCATGCCTCCTGCTTCATACTTTCCCTGCCTTAGATCTAGTGTTGTACTACATTGTATTTGAGTATTTGTAATCATACTTACCTTAATGCAAAAGTGTTTTTTGGTTTGTCAGTTTGTTCATTTATCCTTCTTTCACACAATAGATTGAAATCAAACTTGAAATTGTTTATAGGAAAAGATATTTTTACATCTCTACATGAACCCATAGTAATTAATCAATCCTCTTGCATAGATTTAAGGATAAAATATCTGGTACATAAAAAGGTGATCAATCAAAGAAAAAGACTATAATAAATTAACTCTTTTTAAGTGATATCACTTGTAAATTCTTGTGTGTTTATAATAAATATTGTTCTATCAGTATATTTTATTGGTTTATTTATCAGCTAAAACCTAAACTTAATACTCCTAGGTACTCAAAGTAGGTAATAATAGCTGTGCGCAAGTGTCCGTCACGTCACTGCGTATCACTATTTTACTGCTACCACCCGCTACATCTATATAGGGTGTGTCGTAAATAGTGATCCAGAGTAAAGGATTCGATACACTGTATTTTTATATAGGTATCGTATACCGAAATTTTAACCATTTTCGAAAAAAAAAGTTGTTTTTAAAATTTCTGTCCTTGCTTCACGAATTTGGTTGTAATTTCAACAAATATCAATATTTTTTAATTCTGTTTTTTTTTATTATTACTCTTGAATATATGTACTATCATATCCAAACCATTTGTTTCTATTTTAAAGTCAAAGGTACTTAAAGAAATTAATTTGTTTCCAATTTCAATACTCATCTCCAGCAAATCATGACTTTAGGGGTATATTGTGTGTAGTTTGAAATTGGAAACAAATTAATTTCTTTAAGTACTTTTGACTTTAAAATATAACAAAGGGTTTGGATATGATAGTACACATATTCAAGAGTAATAATAAAAAAAGAAAAACATTTTAAAAATATTGGTATTTGTTGATATTACAGCGAAATTCGTGAAGCAAGGTACAGAAATTTAAAAAAACTGTTTTTTTTTCGGAGACCCTTAACACATTAAGTGCGGCAGACACACATGCGCGTTTTCATAACTTTCTTCGAGTGCGGCGCGGCGCACATGTGTGTTCGTTGTGCATCTCTATTGTTTCGAAAACATCGTAAAAAAAGGGTCGGTAAGGGTGTAGCATAAAGAAGCGTTTGCATAAAGAATTCAGCAGAGAATGTGTTAACTGAAAATGGTTAAGATTTCGGTATGTGATACATAAGAATACAGTGTATCAACTCCTTTATTCTGGACCACTATTTACGACACACCCTGTATAGCAGTATCTATACAACATCCGATTACGGTTGGCATAAGGGGACTAGAGCTATGCGCGTACTCTATAGCTTGCTATAAACTCTTTGCAAGAGTATTTATTTATTTAATACTTCAAGCACAAATGTGCAGATGCGGATTTAATGTCAATTATGAGCATTTTACAAAGGCTTAAGATAGAAATAGGATATTTACCCCTGTTCGTAAGCTCTTCTATTGTTTTCTCGGCGTCTCCATAGTTATTTACAACAGCTACATACTTTGACCCGCGTAGCATCGCCTCGCGCATCGGTTCCCATTTATTACCAAATACAGACCCATAGAACTCATCGAAATGATTCATTGCCTTATACTTAGGGCCTGTCTTTTTCTTCAATTTGGACTGTAAAACCAAAATTAGTTTACAAACTCATAAAAAATTACGTTATGTATTTTTGTTAGAGTATTTACCCAATGTATCTTCGTTTTATGTCGGGCTTGTAGCACTAAATACGAAGTAACACAGGTGTTTTTGTAAACACTTGATATATTAAACATTTTTGAGTTATTTTCAGGCTTTATTTTGTTTTATTACTTATTTTGAGGTTATTTGCAGGATATTTTGATTCCGTATGATTTTGACGTTTGGTGCGTTGCTTTTAGTAAACGAAACGCAATTATCGCTGTAAGCGTAAACTGAACGCAGCGAAGCCGCCTCTCCTCTGTGCTTTAAAATTATACTGATTTTCTCAGGATTTTCTGTTACTCAACACTCTTGTGAGTTTTCAACAAATGGTACAAGTATAATAATTATTATTGCAACTTTATTCCTTTAACGACGCTCTTATACGATCGTGCGTTCAACTTTACAAAAATATTTTCGCGCCGATATCGCACTATCGTGACATGACGTTTTCTCAGGGGGGGAGGGGGCGGGATTTTTTTTATTATTTTTCTAGGATGACTTTGGACATGGGTACTTAGAATATAAGATCGAAAACAAGCTACGCAAGACTTTTTTTTCCCGGTCTTAAAGGGTTATTACCGCCAGGGTCAACCGGATTTTAAATAAGAACGCAGCTGTGAATCTGTCAAATTGACACACTGAAATAGGAATGTCATTCTTAACTGCTCGCACTCTCGCACTTGCGCCCGCGAACACCAAATTGGAGTATTGATTTGTTTACAAGCAGCAGCGCACGGAGATTTCTCGAGTATCTTGTACTATAGCTATATCCTGCAGCCTTGTCAGTGCGATTGGAAGATACTATCCCGCTTAATTACTGCCTTCCGTGTCAGACTTATCAGTGGTTGGTGCCAGCTGTGAGCCTCCCGCGAGTTCCGACGGCTTAAAAGCTAATTACAACAGTTTGGGAGCGAGTTGTTTTATCGATTGCTCGCCCTTCCGTGCCCTGCTTCAGTGGTGTTCGAACCGCTGCGAGACTCGATAAAGATCTGAGAATGTGCGACGACGAAATAATGTATGTCAATGGTTTTATTCACGAATTGGGTCATCGATGAGTTTCTCTCGGAGTCTCGGCGGACGCGGCGTATTAGCGCGGAACACCCGATAATGGTTGTTTATTTATTCAAGTTATAGTTACGTCTCCCAGGCGATGGATAGTGCAGTGATTGTGTTTTGAGGGGTATTAGAAAACAGTAGTCATGTATGGGATGTTGTATGTTGGCTCACTGGCGGGTAACAAGGTGGAATGGATAGCGGCAGGCTGGAGGCGGCCCCTTCCGGGGCTGTACACTTGGACACAGTGAGGGCCCTGCACCAGACTGTAGTGTCACTTAGAACTGCACTTGAGATATCCAAGAATGAACTCAGACAGTTGAAGGAAAAGTATGAGCAGCATTCTCATTGCTTAGAATATGCAGATGTTATAGAAAAATTGACTTTAGAGAATCATATTCTGAGGCGTAGAATAATAGATACCGATTATGAAGAAAAGGACCCTAATGCACAGAACATAAAGTTAGAAGTGACTTACAGCCCTCACACACATAATATTGAAGAATACACCAGTAGTGAAGTAGTGATTGCAACTGCTACAGACAGGAACAGCACTATAGATGAACCCATTGTGCAGGAATCAGACGAGAATAGTAATATTTGTTCTGAAGAAAAGTTGAACGAAATCCCAGAGGATTTAGGAGAATTTTCTGATGCTCCTGAATTTAATGAATCTGGTGAATACAGTCCAGCTGATGAAGCAAATAACAATACTGAAGTAGAAGAAATCTCTCAGACCTCAAGTTTACCTAAACAAACTGAAGAATCTGAAGGAGTACATCTACCAAGTTTTAAAACAAAGCTTGAACTTTTATCAAAGTTTGATGTAAGAATAAAAGTACGAACTTTAAAAGAAGGTACAATTATTTCTAGTACCACATCAGAGAGTGATTCGTCTGAAGACAGAAAAGGTTTCGCAAAAGAATCAACAGTGTTCAGGACAGGTCAACATTTTCAAGAAAAAGAAGAACAGTTTGATGTTAATAATAAGACACTTAACATAAAATCATATTCAACGGACAACGTCAGGATGGCTGTGCCAAACGAAGCGGATGCTAAGAGTAAAACAGACAAGTTTGATGTCCAAGTGAGGATCACGTCTGAAGAGAATCTTGTTGTGAAGGAAAATGTAGAGAGGAGCAGAAGAAAGGATACCCTCAACTTGGATGTAGATGATCTGAGTCTCAGGTAAGTTTTTATTCAGCCTACTTATTTCTTTTTACAGTTGCCCCCCCCCCACCGAGAGGAGCCCTGTGTCCCAACAGTGGGAATATTATAGGCATTAGGCTGATTATGCTACAGTTGAGGCAATTCTTGGGAGGCCAATTTCCAGCAGTGAACATCTTTGAGGTGTTCAGATGATGATTATACTCTCCCTCTTGTTTTTAAGATCTTCAACATTTTTTTTGCTGTCTGTAAACAACAGATTTTTAAGCTATTTTAATAGAATTTCCAAGGAGTTACAATTTTTATTTGTAAATTCCTGAAACAAAAATAAATGCGGCGAAAAGCTACATTTTAATTAATCCTCAGTGGGCTATCTACAAGCGCATTTTACAGGTTTTTCTTTTCTACAAAAGTTTCGACGAATTTCTCATTTTTTGCTGAGCGTATGATTCGTGATCGTGAAGTTGATTCGCGGGCACAGATTAGTACAGATGGGACACTCCGCAAAATCATTTAAATTAAAAGCTACTCTTGCTGCGACACAATAAAGTGCAATTTAGGTCACACACGCTTATTACCTACAGTTATATTCAACTACAAGTTGCCTCTCTTTCTATCGCGTAACTCTTATATCTTTTGACTCGTTAGGGTTGTCTTCTTTTACGACGCGGCGTGTGAGTGAGTATCGAACTGACCGGGTGAGCCCGCCGCGTACTTGTAGCTTCATACCTAAACTGCGGAGTGTCCCATCTGCATCTGTATTAATCTGTGTCGCGGGTTAAAAAAACTAATACAGTCCGGCCGTCGAGAGAATGCTTTCTTGACACCTGTCAGTTGGACAATTTCTAGTAGTAAAGTAAAGATCAAAGCAAAACACAATTTGTTAGTATGAAACTAACAGGTGTCAAGAACGCATTCTCTCGACGGCCGGACTGTACATTTTCCATTGTCCATCTCTCTAAAGCCCACTTTCCACTATGGGATATAATCATACTAATATTATAAACGTGAAAGTTTGGATGGATGGATGTTTGTTACTCAATCACGCCAGAAAGGCTGAACGGATCTGGATGAAATTTAGCACAGAGATAGATTATAGTCTGGAATAGCACATAGGATACTTTTATCCCGTAAAAATGTACGGTTCCCGTGGGATAATTGCCAACATCCAAGCGGGTGAAGCCGCTGGCAAAAGCTAGTATATTATTATATCCCGAGATTGTGAAGATGTTTTGACGTTTGTTACTCAATCACGCTAGAACGGCTGAACGGATCTGGATGAAATTTAACACAGAGATAGATTATAGTCTGGAATAGCCCATATGATACTTTTTAACCCGGAAAAATGTACGGTTCCCGTGGGATAATTTCCAACATCCACACGGGCGAAGCTGCTGGCAAAAGTTAGTACACAATATACTAAAATAACAGCCATATTTTAATAAAGCTCCCTCGTCCCCCGACCCGCCGCGTTGCTTCGCCCGCCTGCGCTATTTGTTCACAATTTAATAGGTTTTAATTTTTGCGCGGAACCCTAACTCTTTTTCTAAAATAAAAGTAGCCTAAGTTACTCCATATAACATCAACTATCTGTCAGTGAAAGCCCCGTCAAAATCGGTGCAGCAGTTTCGGATATTTAGCCGAAACAAACAGATAGACAAAAATTGATGAAATTTTTGTTATAAGGTTGTCATTTAGTAAGAAGGTGTTATTTTGACATTACAAACAGACACTTCAGTTTTATTTTAGTTTATTTTAATAGATGTATAGATTGTATGGCGTTTTGTGTTAGCGTTTATTGGTTCGGTGGCGGCCACACAGAAACGACCAGAAGCGACCTATCGTGGCGGCGTGTAGCGAGCGACCACCGGCGTTATCCGTGTGCGACCACCGGCGTTATCCGTGTCCGGCGAGTTCATATACCAAAAAATAATTTTAAAACAATTAAATCGACCTCAAAAAGAAATTAACTCAAAATTATGAAATAACTTCGGAAGTCGGTGTCTTGGAATCTGTATTTTAGTTTTTTGCCACCGACTTCCGAAATTAAAGTTATTTCATAATAGTTGACTTCACCCAAGCTCTTTAACCTGTACGTGGATCGGCTGATCCGTGAGCTCAGCAGCACTCAGGTAGGCTGCTCGATTGATGGAGTTTTTGTTAACAATATAAGTTACGCCGACGATATGGTGCTGCTGAGCCCATCGATCAGTGCCCTCAGGCGATTAATAAAGGTATGCGAGTGCTATGCGGGGGCCCATGGGCTCAGGTATAACACGACCAAGAGTGAGGTGATGGTGTTCAAGTCCGGCACGAAGAGCTATGACACCGTACCTCAGGTCACATTGGACGGCAATGCTCTCAAAAGAGTGGAGCAGTTTAAGTACCTGGGCCACTGGGTCACCGAGGCTCTCGCAGATGATGTAGATATTGAGAGGGAACGCAGGGCATTGTCAGTCAGAGCTAATATGCTGGCCCGTAGGTTTGCACGCTGTACTGCACGGGTAAAAATAACTTTTTTCATGCTTACTGTCAGTCTTTTTATACGTGCAGCCTATGGGTGAAGCATACGCAGAGGACTCACAATGCCCTGCGTGTCCAGTACAATAATGCATTCAGGATGTTGATGGGGTTGCCACGCTTTTGTAGCGCATCAGGTATGTTTGCGGACGCTCAAGTGGATGGCTTTCAAGCGATACATCGCAAAAGAACAGCGTCTCTGATGCGTCGCATACGGGGCAGCCCCAACAGCTGCCTGCAGCTTATTGCAGGGAGAATGGACATGGAGTGCTCCCTAATGGAGCATTGGACGGAACTGCATGTACGTACAGTGCGGACCTGATCCAATGTTTCCATTGTTGTGTTATTTTATTTTTTATTTTTGGTGTCTTGTGTTATTATTTTTTTTTAAATTGTAATTCTATATGGATCATGACGTGGTCTGAAATAAAGATGATTATTATTATATTATTATTATAATTTTTAGTCAATTTCTTTTTGAAGTCGATTTAATTTTTTTTTTAATATTTTTATTTCGTAATTTTTAGTTTTTTAGTAAAAACTGGAATATTTATTTGTAATAAGTAGTTAATAGTTTTGTTATAAATTTTGCACTAGAATTTGACCAAGGTTTTGAGAGGTTTTCCTTTGACACCACACCCGTAGCTCGTATCAATAAGCCAGGCCGTCACACTTACACGAATTAGTCCATTATCTTGAAAACTACTGAACCAATTGTGAGGATCTTACACTGTGCCCAAATTTGAAGTAAATGTAAGCCAACAAAAAAATAATGGTCACGGTCCGATTAATAGTTTCGGAGAAATGCGTGGACAAACATACATGCATACATCTATAAAATTTTGTATTGGGTTGGCTAATAAGTAATGAGCGACATACAACTATTGTATTTGTATTTATTAATTAAATGAATAATTGTTAATCATTAATAATATATTCACCGTCGCGTCGTTTTCTACTACCATTCGCCATCGATCTGGCAAAGAGTGAATGGCGTCCGCATAGAACTTCGTTGGTTTTGAATTGAAGAAGTCATCTATGTATTGTTTCAAGTGTGGTTCATCGTCAAAGCTTTTTTCCCGTAAATTATTACTAAGTGATTGGAACAAGCTGAAATCAGTTGGTGCTAAGTCCGGCGAATATGGAGGGTGGGGTATTATTTCCCAATTAAGCTCCAATAGTTTTAGGCTGGTACTCTTAGCAATATGCGGCCGGGCATTGTCGTGCAGGAAAAATATTTTGTCGTGTTGTGGACGTTTGCGATGGATGTCAAGCGTCAGTTTTTCGAGTTGATCACAATATACTGTTGCTGTAATCGTAGTATTAGTAGGAAGGAATTCCCAGCTTATTACTCCATGTATGTCCCACCAGACAGAAAGCATTACCTTGCGAGGATGAAGATCACCTTTTGACGTTGGTTTTCCCTGTTCTTTACATCCCAGCCACTGGCGCTTGCGTGTGTGATTCACTTTTCATCTCCAGTGACAAGATGAATCTAACCAATTAGATGTGCGGCGGAAAGATAAAAGTTGTACACAAATCTCAGCTCGGTAGGTCAGCTGATCTTTACCTAATTGATGGGGTACCCAAACACTATATTTGTAAGTCCTTCCCAAACCATGTAAATGATTGTGTATGGTGCCATGAGAGCACTCGAGTTGAACAGCCAAATCGCGTGTAGTTCTTCGAGGATCTTCTTCGATTAATAGTTTTAATTTATCGATATCTATTTCCACGGGGCGCCCAGACCTTGGTTGATCGGTTAAGGAAAAATCGTTATTGCGGAACCGTTGAAACCAGCGCTTTGCTGTTGCTTCGGAGACTGCATCGTGAGCTATCCTTTGACATATATTACGTGTAGCTTCTGCAGCAGAATGCCCAGATTGAAACTCATATAATAAACAATGTCGTACGTGAGTTTTAACGTCACTCATTTCTTTGTGAACTTTATTTAACGCACTAACAGCCAAACTATCAATAACGCGCATGAGCGCGACTCGCTCTTTATATACCCTCTGCTACAGAACGTTCTCGAACCTTTCCGAAAATTCTAGAAATTATAAACTAAAACGCTCATTACTTATTAGCCAACCCGATATATTTGTTTGGAAGCCCCAATAGATTATCATTATGTGAATATATTGCATTTCCAATAATATTACATACATACGGTTTGTGGCGGCGCGTTCTGTGGCTGTAGCGTGTAGGTCGTGTGCGGCAAAGCTTAGGTATCTTCACTCGTGCTGGATATTTTATTTTGTTTTGTGGCTGTAGCGTGTGGCCCGTGTGCGGCAAAGCTTAGGTATCTTCACTCGTGCTGGATATTTTATTTTGTTTTGTGGCTGTAGCGTGTGGCCCGTGTGCGGCAAGGCTTAGGTATCTTCACTCGTGCTGGATATTTTATTTTGTTTTGTGGCTGTAGCGTGTGGCCCGTGTGCGGCAAGGCTTAGGTATCTTCACTCGTGCTGGATATTTTATTTTGTTTTGTGGCTGTAGCGTGTGGCCCGTGTGCGGTAAGGCTTAGGTATCTCCACTCGTGCTGGATATTTTATTTTGTTTTGTGGCTGTAGCGTGTGGCCCGTGTGCGGTAAGGCTTAGGTATCTTCACTCGTGCTGGATATTTTATTTTGTTTTGTGGCTGTAGCGTGTGGCCCGTGTGCGGTAAGGCTTAGGTATCTTCACTCGTGCTGGATATTTTATTTTGTTTTGTGGCTGTAGCGTGTGGCCCGTGTGCGGCAAGGCTTAGGTATCTTCACTCGTGCTGGATATTTTATTTTGTTTTGTGGCTGTAGCGTGTGGCCCGTGTGCGGCAAGGCTTAGGTATCTTCACTCGTGCTGGATATTTTATTTTGTTTTGTGGCTGTAGCGTGTGGCCCGTGTGCGGTAAGGCTTAGGTATCTTCACTCGTACTGGATATTTTATTTTGTTTTGTGGCTGTAGCGTGTGGCCCGTGTGCGGCAAGGCTTAGGTATCTACACTCGTGCTGGATATTTTATTTTGTTTTGTGGCTGTAGCGTGTGGCCCGTGTGCGGCAAGGCTTAGGTATCTTCACTCGTGCTGGATATTTTATTTTGTTTTGTGGCTGTAGCGTGTGGCCCGTGTGCGGCAAGGCTTAGGTATCTTCACTCGTGCTGGATATTTTATTTTGTTTTGTGGCTGTAGCGTGTGGCCCGTGTGCGGCAAGGCTTAGGTATCTTCACTCGTGCTGGATATTTTATTTTGTTTTGTGGCTGTAGCGTGTGGCCCGTGTGCGGCAAGGCTTAGGTATCTTCACTCGTGCTGGATATTTTATTTTGTTTTGTGGCTGTAGCGTGTGGCCCGTGTGCGGCAAGGCTTAGCTATCTTCACTCGTGCTGGATATTTTATTTTGATTTCTATAAACCACCGTGACTACCAAAATAATCCTAATGAATAGGTAATATAAAATAAATAAATAAATTCGATTTGTTAAAATAGAATACTGTTGTTCCAAAGGTGTTACTTACACATAATATTCGGCGTCACCCATAATATTCTGCTGTTTCCAGCGTACAAATATTACAAAGAATTAAAATTAAATGTATTAGATTGAAAACAACCAACCTCCAATTATTCGTAGAACAACCGTCATTGACTGTCAAGACGTCCAGATGGGTCGGTTTCTGTCCATCTAACTTAGTTCCAAATCTATTAGTTTCCTCTTGAGATATTGTCTGCCTGTTGTAGATTGAAGTGAACAAGATTAATTTTACGAGCCAGATTTTCGTGGGCACACAAAGCCGTTGGTATCTGAGCAGTAGACTACGAGAGGTAGATTATCTGTAGAATGCTACAGGCAAAACAACAATACAATACTTCATGTCGTTATTGCAAAAGAATTCCAATAATCTACGAAACGAAAGCCCTGCTCCAACCCTAAAGTAATCAACCCAATATTCACATTCAATCTTTGCCGAAATAAATCTTATCATCCTTTTGAGCCTCCAAGAGTAAGCACCTACGCCCAAGGGAGCAGACGACGAAGGAAAATTCAATCAAGAAGCTATCGCGTCCTCTCTGTTTATTGATTGAATCCCTGATTTTATGGCGATTGCAATCAGAAAATTACCTACTTTTCTTCAAATGTTTGGACTTGTTATCGCAGCGTTACTCGATTTACGTAATAAAAAAAAAAAAAATTGTGCACATAATTGAACCCATTCACTAAAAAATACACGGAATCAACCCTCACGACATCGCGTTTCTGTCTGACGTCTCAAATTTCAGCGTTATCATCCACATTTCTGACTACCCTTCTTATTTATGACGCGCGGTATTGCAAAGGAACACGATATCGTGTTGATGCCAACTCTGGGTATATGTGTAGATAGATAGAGATACTCGTACGCCATTTATAACCCAACTTTTAACGGTGGGCAACTTATTTCTCCATGGAAACTTGTTAGTTCCCCCTTTTAGTCGCGATTTTACGGAAAATTTGGGAACTTTGTTAGAATTTTTATACGAAACATAGCTCCACCATCTTTTCTGTAGTGTAATTTGATAGGGTGTGGATTGTAGGTACTTTCTCCACAGATAAGGACGTAGATATTAAATTGCAGCATTATCGTTTCAGCCTACGAACACAGAATAATAATAAAGTACGTAAATTGTTATTTCATCCCTTGTGACCTAATTCCAGGCGTGAGCTATTTATAAGTAAATGAGGTTATTCTGCTACAACCAGGCTACGCAGACGCACAAGCACAACTTCAACTTCAATAGCTCTTTATTTATTTTATAATGCACTACTGCACACGTATTATGGTACAAAAGTGGTGGATAGGCAGTCGCACCATATAAAATATTGGTATTCAGCTGCATCCGGTTAGACTGGAAGCCGACCCCAACACAGTTGAGAAAAGGCTAGATCTGTCTAGCCTTTTCCCAACTATGTTGGGGTCGGCTTCCAGTCTTTTTTGATTGAAAATGCTTAGTACATACATATACATATATATATATTTACATATATTATTATTCAATAATTCCGGTAGCCATCTGTGGTCTTCATCATGAGTTCCACTTCACCAAACGGTGCTTTCCGTGAGCAAATGCACGAGTTACTATAAAATCGATTCCATGGGGAGGGGGACCCCATGGAATCGGTCCCCTCATCAGATTCTGACTATATAGCATACCCTTTCAAACAAAAATGGACTAATGAGATTCCTAGAATTGCTACAATGCAAGTTAACCTAGTACTATTATTTATTCTGTGACCTAGTTACTTCATAATTAATTATGTTATTATTTTCAATAGAACCCCTGTTTATAAATAGACCGACAAACACCGACAAAGTACAAAGATCGTCTCGATCGACGAAACGGCTTTTCCATGTAATAGATACCTACTGTTTCTATCGAGCGCGCAGCTTTAAAACCTAGACGCTATATTTTTTCAAATAATATTGTGTGCTTCCCAACAACAACTTGACATCGTGAATACTTGAGTTTATTTGGCGGGTGTTTAAATCACGGAATAGAATAAACTTTATTCTATTCCGTGGTTTTTTACATGTGAATGTTTATTACATTTTAATCTGGGTTTTACTACGGAGCAGACGAACGTACTTGTAAATACTCGTTTAAAGGTACGCAAATATAAAGTTGGGTCCGGGTCCTGTGTCTCTTATGTTCGTATGAGTTACTTTATGCATGGCTAGCGCGACTATATCAACATTATCAACATACTAAATGTTTGCAGCACAAGGCTTATACAATATGAAACAAAAACCCTGTTGTTCATTTTAACACGTGATTGTACTCATGATAACAAACAACTTTTACTATGGGACCAAACCGGAATTCGCGAAAAATCAGCTGTCCCATACATTCATGATCGCATAACTCGTCAAAATGTAAGGAGCAGTTGATTTCTTTTTCGCGATTTCAAGTTTGGCCCCTTATTATGTGCAAAAGTGGTTTGTTATCATGAGTACAATCATGTCGCACACCTAGATCAAAAGTAGCACAACTCAAAATAGGTACCCCTTTTTTCAGGCACAGTAAAAAACGTTTTACTCGTTTTCTATTTGATCAATTTAAAATATTTTTGTATGATGTTGTAATTCATTAATGGAGATTGGTACCCATGTGTCTTTGAAGTCAATCAGTCAATGTAGTTTTCAACACAGAGTCCGATAATCGCAATAACTCGATTTTGGATTATTTTGAGTTGTGCTACTCTTTATCTAGGTGTGCGATGTGTTAAAAGGAACAACAGGGTTTTTGTTACATATTGTATAGGATTATGTTCAGGGAATTGGCCGCAGCATCTTCCATTTTGCTAAATCAATACACGATCAATAGATCCTAATCACAGGTTCATGTTTCAGCATTGAAAATTTAACAAGAGCTGATAAACACTTACCTACTATTGTCTTAAGAGGATTGTGAAGTGCCGATACGCGCCGCGATTTTTAGAGGCAATTGCCTACATTTCACACAATTATTTACATAAATATTGTTTCGGGCGATAACGTTTTTACTCCCCTAAATCTTTACGAAATAAGACAATTTTAATTTCATTACATTCAGTACACTTTAATCTAGGTCTGTACGTTTTTCATTTTTAGTAATTTAAATTAATTTAATTAAAAAGATTAAAAACGCTCGAGGATGTTTTTATGTCAAAAATATAGATATTTAGATGCTAATAACTTATATTGTATACAATATTTCTTTATAATAAAAACGTACGGACCTAGTTTTTCATTATACCAACAACATTTCCAAAAATTATGAAAATTAAACTATGTTTATGGGGAGAAAAACGTTATCTCTTTTTGTATGAAAATTTACAGCTTCACAATCCTCTTAAGCCATGTGAAAACTTATTTTATGGCGTTACCCTGACCTCTCTTGAAAACTTATACAAGCCCGCGATGTTTAGGCCTGATAACTGTATGAGATTGCCTTATTCATCAAACTGAACTACTTACATAATACAATCTTCTAAGACTATTAGATACTATTTTAAAATTTCTTTGACATATTACGGGACCCTGGGGTCCCGGACCTTTGGAAGGCGTACAAGGCGCTGAAGCTAACTCACAGAGACCCCTTAGACAATTTTAAATAATGAGGATTTCGATTACTATTATGAGATCTGTCTTTGCCGGACAATTTTACTGAAACGCTAAACTATAAAACATGAACTTTTACCCTCGAATTCTAGACTAACTTAATGACTGGTCCAACATAAACATAGAGCCTAACTTCATTTCAGGCTAACCTATGGTAAAAAGTTTGCTCGCAAACAGAGCGGGGCAAGTCTATTTGTATGACTTTGTTTAGCTGAAGGTTTCAGGGAAATCGCTCGAAACTGGCGATCCACACTGAATCACGAGGATTCAGTGTGGATTGCCAGTTCATTTTGTTGTAAGTTGATTTTATTTTTTACTCAAAAAACAACAAATACGGGCTTCGAACACAATCAAATCTTATTCCAAGTCAATGTCAAAGCAGCTTTCAGCTCGCGTTGGCTATTTTTAAACCGTTTTGTGTATAGAAGATCTGTTGTCGTTTTTGTTGAGCAATTTTGCTGCAGGATTTATACAAACTGCGAGGAATTATAATGTTTTTAAGAGAGACAAGATGAAAGATGATACGATTACTCTTTATTATAAACTAACGTTATCAGCTAAGTGCAGACACGGAATTTTGATTAAAAAGGCTTTACATAGGCAAAAATTGCTGGTCTTATCGCCAGAGATCGGAAGAAATAGAGCATAAATACCTAAACTTCGAGGAAAGAAGTAACAAGAGTGGGTAATACCTCCTATAAAATCCCGAAATCATATACATGACGATTAAATCTCGGGATTCAATCACACTCTATTAGAAGAAATACCCAAATCGCTATAGGTGTGCCTATAATATTTGAAGAGTTCCGTCGATTTTTCCAGAATCCCATCATCAGATCTGGACCTGATGACAATGGGACCAACTAGAAAGTATACCCTCTCAAACAAAAAAAAAAAAATTCCAAATCGGTCCAGCCAGCCGTCTTCGAGTAATCGAGGCTGGTATCCGCAAACACGTCAATGCGAACCTAGCGTATTAAAAATATTATGTATTAAGTATGCTGAAACTGTGTGTAGTCCCCGTCACTTGTCCCTAAAGGTTCATTAGAAAACCAGCGTCAGACAGCATCTGTCTGGCATGAATGCTGAAATGAACCTTTTTGACGCAGCCGTGAGGCACACACTACTGGTGATTAAACATTTTTTTTATTTCTTATTTGTATTTTGTGTTTCACGAACTGTGTCAAATAAATGTTATTCTTTCTTTCTTTCTTTATATAAAAAAAAAAATCTGACGAACTGAGAACCTCCTCCATTTTTTGAAGTTTGTTAAAAGGCCATTAAATACTTAAACATCTTACTACATTATGTTACGTTAGTACCATTATTCCGATGGCTCCTAAGTATACTGAGTCAACTGTACTTCTAATAACTTTAAAGGACGGCGATAAAAAGAGTAAATGGTTATTAATACAATAATATGAAATATATTTTGCTCTGTTGATAGGCCTTATTATATTTAATTCACTATGATTAGGTATTTCCCTTGATTGTAATAACATTTGAATATAACCATTGGACTCTTTTTATCGCCTGCCTTATTAGAAGTACAGTTGACTCAGTATACTTAGGAGCCATCGATTTATTCTGTGATTGTGTTTGCGACTTATTTACAGCCATGTACCTCAAATAAGGCTTTCAATAATCCGGATTACGACGGATCTAAACATAATCGTGAAGTGAATCCACTTACAGAGCTATTAAGCCCCCGACAACTTAATTGACCTTGGGTAATGTTATCGCAAATACATTTAATGCTTTCATTATCATATTATTTCCATTATTCATAACAAAACATCTTATCTTATGCCGATTCTGCTCTCCAGAATGGAACCACAGACATGGTTTGAACGGAATAATTAATGAATACGTATAGAGATAGTGGCAACCTTAATTCTTTTTAACCGACTTCAAAAAAAGGAGGAGGTTGAAGGTGAAGTAGAACTGATGATGAAGACCACAGATGGTCATCGGAACTACTCAATAAAAAGCATTTCACGGGCTGCGATTCTATTGAGTAACCGACTTCCAAAAAAAAAAAACACTATAAAGTAAAAATAACTTTAATTTCAGAAGTCGGTGGCAAAAAACTAAAATACAGATCGAAAGACACCGACTTCTGAAATTAAAGTTATTTTTCACTTGGTAGTTTTTTTTTTTTTGGAAGTCGCTTGTTTTTTTTTTTTTGTGAAACAATTTTTTATATGGGATAAACTTAGAACCGAGGGAGGCCAAGCCAAGTATTTATTATTAAAATATCTTAGCATTTCTTGGTGATAATATTTTCGAAGACGAGCTACTTCTGGGGAATCAAACGTGACTTAGTTCTACTGAAGACGGAGGCAATGAGTGATATTACTAACAAACTTGGTGGCAATATTCATTTTACCGTTTCAAAGCATTACTTCAACGTAAAATAGTATTGAGGAGATATGAGAACGTGAAGTTCATGGCTGACACACAATTGTCCTCGAACCGTAACTTGGGATTGGCTTTGAATTTCATCGTTATACTGTTGAAAATCATTAAACATTTGGCATTTATTCAATGTAGAGCCTATAGCAACTTTACCACTTTCAACTTTATCCTTTACGTAATTGATGAATATTTCTACGGATGTAGCCAATCAACAGTTCTCTTTTTCCCAGATCGATGTCCGAAGGAGACAACTCAGTGTTCTCCGAAGGAGGAACGACTCCTATGGATCCGAACGCAGCAGCCGTGGGGGACGAGAAACAAGAAGACAATGCTAGTGGCAACGAGTCTGAAGAAGTGGACGATATAGAACTTATATTTACCACTGATGAGTCGAAGGATATGAGTAATTTGCAGGTGAGGATAAATTGGTGGAAGAGTGACCAATTTGGCTAGCGCGTGGTTGGTCTCAGTTCCAACCTAACCTCTAATTGAGTATCATTAAGGCCGCTAGTTGAACGGCGCCGTTTAGTTATAAGGCTAGGCTGTTAACTGAAAGACCAATTAACCTAGTTGCTGCGACATATGTAGATATATAGGTAGCAGTACAGTTGTTACCCGCGGTGAAACTCGTGTTCTAGGCAAACTACTTAATTATTTAACCAGACAAAGAGTACTTGGTTTGATCCAAGACATGGTATTCGTGTACCTATCGGAATCAGCGTTTTATGGAGCTGTTAGTACGTTGATTGAGTAACAAACATCTACACCCTCTACACATCTACGATATTGTACATTCATAATACCTATTAAAAGGGCTGTTACATTTTGTCACCTGTCTCGCTCACACACAAGATGCTTTTTTTGAAAAATGTAATCAATTGGCGAACTATTGAATAATATTAATTAAATAGGTAATTATTAAAAGCACATTTCTATTGTGTTATTTAATGAACTCACTACTCAGCTCAAAGAGTATTTTGATCGGTTTTAGGATGAGCTAAATAAATGCCACGATAAAAATGTGTTTTATAAATTACCTATTAAGTTAATATTATTTACAAGTTCGCGAATTGATCACATTTCTCAAAAAAAGCAACTTTTCATTTAACATTTGGTCACGTGTGAACGAGAGAGGTGTCAAATTGCGACAGCCCTCTTAAGATCGAAAAGGAAGATGTATTTTATGTGGTAGACAAAATTGCAGGTTTAAAATGGCCCACCCGTGGCGTGAGCCGTGACGGCCCATTAGTCAAGATTGTTAATGATATTTGAAAACTTTTGGCCTGTTTTTATAAGGGTTAACTACCTTAAAAGCGAAGTATCTGTACGTTAATTATATAATATTTGCGAAGTTTCTTTTAGTTCCCTTAATTACCTCATTAATTTAGTAAGATATTGTAGCAGTTCAGTTTGACAAAGCCGTGTGAGGAACTTTTAAATTCAGTCTTAAAACTGTCCACGACGTCTTAATGCAACAACTTAAACGCTCTATCTGTTCTATCCAGGAGGATCTAGTCTCCATACGGGAAGGCGACCAATGGGCTCCTCAATCAGCATCAACAACACATTCCACACCGGTCCTCATAAAGTTCCACACCTTAGACCCTGATTTCCAACCAGGGCAGGAAACCAAAGACAATGCGACAGAAAACCAAGAAAACAAAGACCAGGCCATAGAGGTCTTGAAACAGAAAAGAGTTTCGTTACCAAACGATAAGGAGATCAAACACGTCGCGTTTAATGGAAAAGGGAGCTTAGAATTACCGGGTCGGAGTATCTTAAAGAGCTGTGATAACAGATCAGATAATTTGCTGTTCCGGAAAAGTCCTAATACAAGTTCTAGGAGGCTTGATAGCATTGATAGTCTGACTTGCGAGTACAACCGAGGACTAAGCTTCGATAATACCAAGTCTTCGAGTTTCGAACTCGGTTCAAGCATGGATATCTTACATAGAGAAGAGAGTGTGGACAGTTTTCATAGGAACATAAATTTAGGACACCGGTTTTCGGTTTTCGCGGAGACTGATATCTCGAAGTGTGGGACTTCTGAAGATGATTTGGCTGCTAACTTGAATGTTAGGAGGAATACTTGCCCCAATCCGTTTCAATACAGGTAAGATTGCCAATTTATTTTAGCACTTTTTGTTCATTTGAGTTTACGATATAGATAGATCCATTATATTAGGTTGGGGAAAAAGTCTTTTCGCATTATAGTATGTATGAACTTGTAATAAAATCTCTTTGGCTATACTATTTGTATCTGGCTGGTTTTGGTATCATTGAAAGTTTAAATTTTAAAGAACATAATTCCAAATTCAAATTAGGAAAATGTGTGATTTTCATTTGTTTTTCGTACCGTCAAGATGAGTGAATCTAATGAAGAAATTCGATACATTTTAAAATTTTACTACAAAAAAGGTAAAAATGCAACGCAAGCCGCGAAAAAAATTTGCGATGTTTATGGACCTAGTGTAGTGTCTGTGAGAGTAGCACAAATTTGGTTTAAGCGTTTTCAATCCGGAAATTTTGATGTCAAAGATGCACGTCGCTCTGGTCGCCCTATTACGGATAAAATGGATGCCATTTTTGAAAAAGTGGAGTAAGATCGGCATATCAGTAGTTACGACGTAGCTGAAGAACTGGAAATTGACCACAAAACAGTTTTGGCGCATTTGAAAAAAACTGGGTAGGTACACAAAAAAGCTCGACATTTGGGTACCTCACGAGCTCACTGAAAGAAACCTAATGAACCGTGTACTCATTTGTGATTCTTTGTTATGACGTAATGAAACCGAACCATTTTTGAAGAAGCTGATAACTGGTGATGAAAAGTGGATCACGTATGACAAGAACGTGCGAAAAAGGTCGTGGTCAAAGGCCGGTCAGGCTTCACAGACTGGGGCGAAACCCGGGTTAACTCGCAACAAGGTGATGCTGTGTGTGTGGTGGGATTGGAAGGGCATTATTCATTATGAGCTGTTACCACCAGGCAGGACCATCGATTCTGAACTCTACTGCGAACAACTGATGAGATTAAAGCAAGAAGTTGAGAGAAAGCGGCCGGAATTAATCAACAGAAGGGGTGTGGTTTTTCATCATGATAACGCTAGACCTCACACATCTTTAGCCACTCAGCAAAAATTAAGAGAGTTTGGCTGGGAGGTGTTAATGCATCCGCCGTATAGTCCTGACCTTGCACCTTCAGATTTCCACCTGTTTCGGTCTCTTCAGAATTCTTTAGGCAGTGTCAGGTTAACATCACGAGAGGACTGCCAAAACCACTTGTCGCGGTATTTTGACCAGAAGTACCAAAATTTCTATAGCAATAGGATCATGTCCCTACCTACAAGATGGCAAAAAGTTATCGAACAAAATGGTATTTACATACTTTAGTTAAATGTAAATAAACTATATTAAAAAATGTTTTGAATTTTCTTAAAAAATGCGAAGAAACTTTTTCCCCAACCTATTATATAAACGTAAAACACCATCATCCAATGGCGACCGCGGGCTTACACACACAGCACACATTGAAAAGAACCTATCGTCGTTGCGAAGACCTCTTATGTGTCACTTTTGGCAAAATCACTTTTTTACGCCAGCCGATTCTACATTTTGAATCTCTATCGCATGCAAAAACTCATGTGTATACGACGTTTCAATCGTAATTTGTTTACAAACTTCAAGATCTCCAATGTTGTTGCTAATTAAAACTGATACGACGGTTTTTATCGATTTTCTCACAAAATTGATTTTTACACATAAGAGGTCTTAAAGTTGCAACGACGCTATGCGGTATAGTGCGATACTCAAGGGGAGGAGAAACTGATACAGATAATGTAATGTAATAAAGTGAAGTTATCACTTTATTTCTTAAACATTCTGACGATAACAATATCTTCCAATTCCTGTTAGTTTGCACGGTTGATTCGATTGCACACAATAACTACATAACATAAACTCACGCCTTCTTAGGGTAGGCAGAAACTACAGAACGCCACCTGCTACGATCCTTACAGCATGTACCGATTGTAGCAGGTGGCCTTTTGCTTCGGACTGCCTACAAGGTTATCGACATGTGGGACGTGGACTCTGCAATCATAGTGTCGATAATCGCTACGGTTAATCGCCTAATAGTGAAGAGCCTCGACCAACACCTCAGGAGAGGAGGCTCTTATTGCGTGACTGGGTCAAGTGCTTAATCCAGAAAGCCGTACTCTTGGACAAGGCACGCATAGTGAGGAGGTTCCTCTCTCTAGAGCCCTAACCACCTTCAGTTTGCTGATGCCGATGGGTTACTATTTTTCTATATTTTGAAATGCTTTTAGCGTAGATGTCCGTAGGTGTGTCCGTGGCATCACATGGGCCCTATCAGAATACCAGCGCTGCGGTATTTATTTAAATATGCTGAGATGGGAGCCTTTTTGGCCTCGCACTGTTTTTTTTTTATGTTTTGTTAATACTGTATTTATTTTGTTTTTTAATGTTAATTTGTTAGTTTTCTATGCTCTTATTTACCGTTTGTTTTTCATGTGCGTGTCCCAAATAAAATATTTTTCTTTCTTTCTTTTTTATGTTTTTATAAACATATTTAGACATGTAAATAATATGTACTGATTCAAAATGAAACAAAGGCAATAAATAACTCTGATAACTTATAACCAGTGATCGGATAATCGGGCGCTTATATACCTAAACTTCTTCCCACGAAAGAATAATGTGGACATTCCTTTCTGAATTAATAAGTAATCCCGGATTTCCGGGATTCAACAATTTTGTAAAAACAACTACTATAACGTCTATAACAAACTTAATGAAATTATAGCAGTGGTTATTTTTATTTAGTGTCTTTATTTTATTCAAAACAAATGGAATATCAATAATAAATGATAATGTGCATAATGTGGTCAAGTAGTGGAAATTGATTTATCTATCTAACAGATTAGTGATCGAATCGACTAATTTATTGTATTTTATACGAACAGAAGGGATTCTGAAAGGCATGTCTTTATTATACTTTCGTGGGAATAACAGTGAAGCCTAGGTATATTAGCGCCCGATTATCCGATCACTGCTTATAACCTTCGATATTGATTTAGCTAAGTAAAAAAAAAAGTAAAAAACATTATTTTTAGATGCATAACCATCAAAAACTGAAAGACTAAAAGTGGAGTAGCCTACCACCCAAAAAGAGTATAATTTCAATTGGTATAATACCCTGCACCACCAGACCATCAGGCTACCGCGGCGTGTCCCGACCGCCCGGCCCATTCAAGGCGGGCACGGCTCGCCTGCGTCCCGTACTGCGGGACGGCACGCATGCGCGGCGGGAGAGCGGCGCGCAGACTGACGTGTGCGCATTGCCGCCTAGGTGGAGCTCTGACGGATATCTTGCTCATAAGGTAAGTAACTATGTTTGAACATTCTTAGATCTAATTTTAACATAATATCGGAAAAAATGCCAAACAAATGAAACCAACCCTAAAAAATACTTTTGCAAGAGCCCAAGTCGCGTTAGTCATACATACATGCAAGATAAAATATCTTTGTGGAAGGATAGTGCACTGATCCTGCTCTATTTTAATACAAATATTGTGCGGCTTAACACACTTTCAATTAATAATACGCCAGCATCGACGTGGAGTGATGAACAAAATTAGGTACAATTTTTTTCATCACATCTCATTAATTTATTTATGGAAAGCGGAGGGTTTCGTTGGTTTTTTACCGATTAACTCAATTATCCTCGGCTAGCGCGAAATGACCCAGGGATCGCTAGTCAAACTCTCCGGTCGGTGCTTATCTACAACAAATTCACACGTTTCGCAGCTGCCGGTCCCGCCAACCAGCGTGCCGACAGTGCCATCCGGTCGCGGGGTTTCCGCGGCCCGACGGCTCACCGTGCCCGACGCGCGGCCCCCGCCGCCTGTGCGTCGTACTGACGAGACCAGACGAGTGCTGCTTAGTGACATCGGTCAGTTATACATAGCTTATCTATGCTCATAGCTTTATAAAACATTTTTTTCTCGTTCTCTAAAGAGTCCATTTGTTGCCGAAAGAGTTATTTTTTGATCAAGCTTTTATTAGTCTGTATATCATCTAGGACCAGAGTCCTTGTCAAGACGCATCAGACGAGCACAGACGCGATAGGGTTCCGACGTTATATTACTGAGTTCCCATGGCCACATCCCGGTTTCATCATCAGATCAGCTCCATGTCATAATAATATTGCATTGTTATCCGATTTACATTTGTATGTAAAATTTCAGCTTAATCGGAAACTGGGAAGTGGGTCAAATTTAACTTGTAAGATTAGATCACAGACGGACTGACAGACACTGGGACAGCTGAAACTAAATAAAAGCTTGTAATAATGTACTTTTGTCTACATGTACTTCTCTAAATCTACTTAGCAATTTCCTCTGTAGTTGTAATGAGTGGTTTGACATTCATATTTGCCTTTTTACCAAGAGTTTAGGCTGCATACAACTGTAAAAAAAAAACAAAAGTCGTTTATTCAAACTAGGCTGAGAATCAGCACTTTTTGAACGTCAAAATTACATAAGACAGTCCCCCAAAACGCCCGCCCTTCACCACTTCCTAGTGCTTTAGCTGGGAAGAAGAAGTGGCGCAACAAACTCCCCAGCAGCACAGCTGTCTGTTCAGTAAAAAAAAAAAAAAAAAATGCACACACAACACTGCGCATAATAATTTAGGTACAGACGCCAGCACATCAAGCTACTACAATCTGTCAAATTTCTTTAATAGATTTTCAACTTTATCGGTAAAGCATTAAGTTCAAGGTTGATTGAGAAAATTTGACAGTTTCGGGTAGCTTGACCTGCTGGCGTCTGTACATTACGCAACACAAAACATTAAATTAAATTATTTGCTAAAAGTAAGCTAGCACACGCCAAAATACCACGCCAAAAAACCATAGAACGCTACATGCATCCTTACAGGCATCCCACTAACAAGATGAAAATGTAAGACAGGTTCAATTCAGTGATCTCGCGCAAACTCACACTGGTAACAACTAAAGAGCACAACAAGTTTACAGTAAAATCAAGATCAAGGTCATTTATTCAAACGGCTGAGAGTCAGCACTTTTCGAACGTCAAAATTACATAAGACAGTCCTCGAAAGCGCTCGCCCTACACCATTTCCTAGTGCTTTAGCTCGGAAGAAATGGCGGCGCAACAAACTTTCCAGCAGCACAGCTGTCTGTTTGGTTAGAAAAAAATGATTGTTTATAAAATAATTTACGTTTCGCACCACTAAACATTAAATTAAGTTATTTGCCATAATATGTCAGCTAGCACACGCCATTATACAAAAAAAATATATATATCTCAGGCAGAAATAAAAAATAAAAACGTAAACAGAACTTTATGCCTAAATAAAAGCCTCCAGGCATAAAGGGCGTCCCGACTTACATATAGCTATATATAGCTGTACCTCAAAATCACAAATGATAAACTAGGACCATCGACGTAAACCTCTACCCCCTAGCCCCTCCCCCCGTTTTTGCGTCTTTAGTATTGTACTATAATGATGATCTTGTAGGCTTCACATCGATGGTACCGGAGCTGTCTCGCTCAGCAGACCCGGTGTGGGCGCTGGGCAAGCGACAGTCACACCCTGATGACTCCACCGCAACTTCTACTTCCAAGTTAGTACAACTAGTATGTTACCTGTGGGTCAAATAACCACATTTGGAGCCCTGAATGAGTTGGAGTGAAGGGGTAGGTACAAACACTTTTACATTTTATGATTTAAAACTAGATCGAGTTTTGTGTTCTTGACAGATTTTATAAACCTCTGAAGATCTTTAGCGTAAAGTCTTGCAGTTTGGAAATCAATGGGGGAAACCTGTGTCTAGCAATGGGATGTTACAGGTTAGTTAGAATATAACAAATTAGTATAATGAAGAGTTCACTTCTTGTAGCCAACACTCCTTCACTTAGTACTTAAACTTCTGTCAACACTTTTGGAACGAACCCGCCCCGACTCTAGCTGGAGCCAGCCCACGCCGCTGCGCCTGTAGCTTTAAATTCATCGAATCCCAAAAAAAAATTGGAACGAAGTTCTTTAACGCAGCTTGCGGTAGGAGTTGACTGGTAGAAATCATCACGTCGTCGCACCTTGAGAATAAAAGAGACCTTTAGTTTACAAAATACTCGTTAAATAACAAATTATAATTAATATAATAATTAGCTAAAATTTTGAGTTCGGTCCTTTTCATTCTCACTGTGGTCGTAACGAAATAACGTTCATACTTACAAAACTTTTGACACTTGAAACTTGAGACCATACTAGATGGCTGTGTATTTCAGTAGTTTTTGCGTGAAGAAGTAACAAAAATACAAACTGTCGCCTTTATAATATTAGTGTGATACATCACACTAATATTATAAAGGCGACAGTTTGTATTTTTGTTACTTCTTCACGCAAAAACTACTGAATGGATTTTGATGAAATTCGACACACAATAGCTTATAACCTGGATTAACATGTAGGATACTTTTATCCCAATATTATTACGGGTTTGAGACTTAAGCAGGTGAAACCGCGTGGTGCTGCTAGTAAATACATAATGTAAGCGAAAGGAACTTCGTTCTAAGCGGCCCCGACTTTCTTATTTTGCTGTTTAAGGAGGAAGCGTCAGGGTAGTCCGCGAAATTCAAATTTTCTTACGATTTTTGCAATTTGCAAGTCAGTATTAAGTTACATGTTAAATAAAGTATGATTTGCGGCCGAAACAAATATGTTTTTTACAGAATTATATACAATAGAATCAGTAATACAACTCCTTAAGTTAGTATATTCCTAAAATGTCAAGATTTCATGAAATAGTCATTTTTTGGGATTACCTGGTCTTAAAGAGTTGTATTGATCACTTTAATGATTCTAATTATGTAAATAGGTACTTGTTACGACCGCAAATTATAATTTGATCGACGTACAATATAATACCGACTTGTAAATTGCAAAAACGTAAGAAAATTTGAATTTCGCGGGGTACCCTGACGCTTCCTCTTTAATAAGTCCAGTTTCAAGGCGCAGTCGTTACGATGATTGATGTTTTGCATTGTGGTTACGACCTAATGTTGTTATTACAGATTCCTGTCTCGCGGCTCGTCGTATCGCTCTCCTTGCCTCAGCATAGATAGGAGCAACGACTGGACACCACAAAATGTCTACTTGCCGTCGTCCAGAGGTAAGTTCAAAGTCCTGTTATTATAGTAAGATCTGATGTGCCTTACCCACGTCCTAACCAACAACGATCGCCGCACGAGTACACGGTCGGCGCAATCGTTTGTATGAATTTTGACGGAGAATTTCGACTTGATCGCTCGACTATATCATCCTATCCTAATCCTAACTCAATCTGGTTGGAGTCGGTTCCCAGTCTAACCGTATGCAGCTGAATACCAGTGTTTTACATAGAGCGACTACCTATCTGAACTCCACAACCCAGTTACTGGGTAATACGATACCCCTTGGTAAGACTGGTTGTCAGACTTTCAGGCTTCTGACGGCCCGTAATGACTGTCAAAGATCAACGAATTACAGCTGGGACCAACGGCTTAACGTGCTTTCCGAGGCACGGACGAGTCTCGTGGTATGTAAAGATGGTCACCCATCCATGGACCAACCCCGGCAAGCGTAGCTTAACCTGATGGATCGACCCGTGCGGCTGTTATTACTTAGTTACGAGCTCCTAACTAATATAATAATAACTAACGAAAGTGAGTTTGTTATGCATTGTCTATACGGTACCATATTCTTAGTTGCTCACTTTATTAGTAAATACATATTATAATAGGAAAATATTATTGATTTTTTAGGGTTCCGCACCTCAAAAGAAAAAACGGAACCCTTATAGGATCACTCGTGTATCTGTCTGTCCGTCTGTCACAGCCAATTTGCTCTGAATCTAATGGACAGTTTAAGTTGAAATTTGGTACACGTATGAATTTCTGTGACCAAACACGGATGTGTAACGTAAATAAATGAATTTTGAGTATGGTGTCAATTTTGGGGGGCAAATAAGAAAATAAAGTTTTAAAGTTATTTAAGAAAATAGATGAAAATTGACCATTCCCCCCTTATCTCCGAAACTACTGAGCTTAAAATTTTGAAAAAAATACAGAAATTAGTTCTATACCTATAGATTACAGGAAACTTATGAGAAGTCTATGATCTTAAAGTAACATAGTAAATCTCTCAATATTGTGCGTAAAAACTTACATTTGCAGTTGGAATGTATTGGAGAACATGTTTTCAACTACAATTTTAAGTTTGTTCTTGGGATAACTTCATCCCAACTACGGAACCCTTCATTGTGCATAGTCCGACACACACTTGGCTGGTTTTTCTTCTCTCCATTTAACAACAACTCTCAAAAACCCCATAAAATGCACAGTTCCTTAAGTGTCGCTATATGGAGTTTACACTGTTCTTTATTTCCAGAAGCTAACCGTCCGTGGCGCAGCTCTTTGCCAGACGTACGTCGCGATGATACAGATGAATTACTGGAAGAAGCTGAGATATTCGTCCGGCGATC
Organism: Dicycla oo; assembly: GCA_948252095.1. Classification (NCBI taxonomy): domain Eukaryota; kingdom Metazoa; phylum Arthropoda; class Insecta; order Lepidoptera; family Noctuidae; genus Dicycla; species Dicycla oo. The sequence goes on from OX411728.1 coordinate 22,570,245, forward strand.
CATTGACAACTTGCAAGCGCCGGCCATTGACTGTGAGTTTGATTAGGTTTCAGTTTCGTGCAATATCACCACATGTTTTCATGACCAACGGATTGCTAAAAACTTTGATATAGCTTTAACACAAATACGAGTACGACTCTGATAAAGCTTTAATAATGTTTAGTAGAAATATTTTATTTTGTGCTGTAGTAGAAACGGTTTATTGTTTATGGATGAATTTTTTTTTTTGCTTACCTTTACTTTTCCACTCTGGACAAAACCCTTCATTCACTCCTTCCATCTTGTCATTATTTAATATATTTACAGGATTATTTTAAATTGGCTAGCTAAACTCCGCAGACGCGATGGGTATCGATATCTAAACACGATAAAACAAAAATAAATTAATTTGATGATTTTTTGTGGGGTCATTGACCGCAGTTATTGTAGTAACTTAAAATATCAGCTTTAAAAAAAAATGTTTTTTTTTCTTGTGTAAACTTCACAAACGTGATGTGTATCGATATCTAAACACAATAAAACATAAGAAACCAGTTTTTCTCAATTCAAACACATTTTTTTTTGTTTTTTTTTTTTTGTTTAGGTATTGATACCCATATCATGCATGGGCATGGCTCCTCTTCGGATAGAGGCCTATATCCGGAGAGGAGCCATGCCCTAAACACACCTTTTTATATATTTTGTAGTATTATGTTAGTTTAAATTCAATGTAATGTGCTTGGAAATAAAAGGCTTTATTATATTATTTTTATTATACAACCCAACCCAATACATCATCCGCAGACGTGATGGGTATCAAACCCATCACGTCTGCGGATGATGTATTGAGTTGTCACATAAGTAATGAGCGATCATGACAAAATTAAATAAAACTTCTTTTTATAATTTAAGTCATTTATTAGTCAATAACATAACCGCCATCAGAATCAACAATACGTCTCCACCTATCCGGCAAAGAATGGATAGCATCCCTGTATAATTGGTTTGGTTTTGACTTGAAGAATTCGTCTAGGAACTGTCGTCGGTGGCCCCTAACCATCGATTTTTTTTTTCAGATATTGCATTATTCAGGACCTAAATAGGTTGGTGCCATATCTGGTGAATAAGGAGGATGAATAATTATTTTCCAAGAAAACTCCAATAATTTGTGTTGCACTATTCTCGCGATATGTGGTCGAGCGTTGTCGTGTAAAAATAAAATTTTGTGTTCTGGACGACTACACAAGATTACAGTTTTTTAGCTTTCCAGATGTTTACAGTAGAGTGTGGCCGTCATGGTATTATTTGTGGAAAGGAGGTCCCAATATACGACTCCATGAACATCCCACCAAACGCACAGCATCACTTTATTCGCTTGAAGTTCTTTTTATAGGGTTGGTGTTCCGGGTTAATTTGGACCTAATCATTGGCGCTTGCGGGTATGGTTAATATACAGAACCCACTTTCCATCCCATGAAATGGTCCATGAGATGGTTCAACCAGTTAAAAATACGGCGAAAAGATAGAAGTTGTGTACAGACGTCTATGCGATACTGGAGTTAACATTTAATCAACACATGAGGTCGTATAAACACCATATATACTTATGTACCTTTTCCTAATTCGTGTAAATGTCCTTCTATTGTGGTATGAGAGCAATCGAGAATAATACTGCCGTCGTAAGAAAAAAGGGCACAACTAACATTTGAAAAAAATTGAGTTACATACATATTTAGAATCAGAAAAAAAAGGCTAATCTGCTCAATTTTTTGTAGATTTTTTTTTTAAATGTTAGTTGTGCCCTTTTTTCTTACGACGGCAGAATAGCACGAACTCGGAAAATAATAACACGCAACAAAATCGGGGTTTCTTTCTCAATAAACGATTTTAATTCATTTAAATCTATTTCCACTGGCCGGCCAGACCTGGGCTGATCACTCAACGTGTAGTCGCCACTGCGAAATCGGATGAACTATCTTTTTACTGTAGCCTCCGATTCGGCATGAGGAGCTATATCTTGGCATATGTTCCGCACAGCTTTGGCCGCTGAATGTCCAGATTAGTATTCGTAAAGTAAACAATGCCTAACGTGCGTTTTGATATCGTCCATTTTTATGTGATTTTTACACATCGACTCTCAAACTGCGACTGAGACGAACAATTTTTTATTTTTATAAATGGGTTCTCGTAGTTGGCCTAGAGAGGCCGTGACTACTTAACCGGACTTTCCTGTGGCTGCCTTAAGCGAACCCAAAGCCTCCAGCCAGGGGCATAAAACTTACAGACTAAGCGACTACACGATAAGGGCTCCCGCTGTGGGGAACATGGACAGCTGTGGGGACAGCAAGATGGGACAGGCTGGATCAAATTGGAATGATTATTATTATCAGGGGAGTTTAAAGCTACTGGCTCAGCTACGCCACCAGCTGGCACTTCATACCCGAGCAAGGGACTGGGGGGAGGAAGATTACTACGGGGTCGTCGCGAGGGACCTCGGCGGCGAGGTCGGAATGTCGATTTGTGTTTGTTCCTACGGTACCTACTGCTCTCCTGGAGAAGAGTTATGGGGTCGTCGGGGTCAGAGAGGACAAGCCTCGGGCGGCGGACCTTACTGACGAGACGAGCAAGTACCGCTCACAGTTTATATAACTTCGACCGTAGAATGTTCTAGATGATTCTCGAAAAATCTATATAACTTTTACTAAACGCTCATTATTTATGTGACAACCCAATATTTAAACTTGTCATGACAAGAAGACTTTTATATCACTTATCCCTCCACAGTTTCAAAAAAGAGAGTGATGAACGAGTCTCATAAGCTATTATCATTACTTCCAGTGGAGAAATCAATCGGAGTGACGGGTCAGCCGTACATCCCGGCTGAACCTCGTCAGCTAAGACTCGGACACACCGTTAAGGTGATCACGCCACATGGACGCATCGCGGTTGGACGTGTCAGGTATACTTTTCAGCCTCTAACTATTCTATTTCTTAAATATTCTATGCACGAGGGTTGATTTTAATATTCCACTATTTTACTTCTTACTGAGGCTTGCTTATGTGATATTTTAAGAGTGTGATAATTATGCGCAAAATACGTGTGTCTATAAGTCTATCTATCAGTTTTTTCGTCCAACACTCATCATTTATACTGGCTCAAATTAAAATAGCTAGCGAAACTCCGCAGACGTAATGGGTATCGATATCTAAACATACAAATTAATTTGATGTTTTTTGGGGGGAATACCGCCGTTAAAAACTCCGTTTAAAAATCAGTTTTTTTTTCTAGTAAACTTCACAGACGTGAGGGGTATCGATATCCCAACACAATGAAACAGATGTTATCAACTCACATTTCAAGTAACAACACTACCAGCGATCATTGACCCAAAAAATAAATCATTTTCATTTTGTCGTGTTTAGATATCGATACCCGTCACGTCTGCGGAGTTTCGCTAGCTAATTTAATTTGACCCTTTATGTAAGGTCAAAGACTGAAATTACTACTATTTTTCGACTGAAATAAAACAACTTACTGCGGATTTCAGCAATGAAACTGAATGCGGTCAACACGTAAACCACGTTTAAGAGCCATTAATAATAAGCCAGTGCCATTACTTTTTTTTTTTTTGGAATATTGACACTGACAGCTCTTGAACCGGTTTAGATGCGCTGATCGCGTTCAGTTTCATTGGTGAAGTCAACTGTAGGCGGTGATGAAGATGGTTTAGGGTGGTAGGCCACCCTAAACCATCTTCATCACCGCCTACAGTTGACTTCACAACCTCCTATTCCGTTTTCCAATCCCATCATCATTTAATTTCGAAAGCTGCTAATATTGTATTCTACCTCAGATACGTCGGCCTAGCCGGCAACAGCACCGCCACCAGCAGCGTGGTGGTGGGCGCAGAGATCCTCCACAACCAGCAGCCCGGCCTGCCGCGCAACGACGGGCTGTACCGCGGCCGGCGCTACTTCCTCGCGCCGCCACTGCACACGGCACTCTTTGTGCCGTTCTCGAAAGTCGTCATGGCGTGGACTAATTAACGGTAAACGACATCAAGTAACATTTTAAGGCTTTATCACACACACCCGCTTTTCATCAACGACCGCGATGTGTCAAAATATCATGTTAAGTGATTCGATTGGCTGTGGATTATTCAATCAACCAATCATAGCAGTTGACACGCGCATGATTTTCGCTCCAAAGCCCGAGCGTTACCGGACGAGTCCTGATACTGTAAAGTGTGTAAACGCTGCATTATTATTTTAATGATAAGGTCAGAACATTTGACAACTCCTGGGCAGTCAATCTAATTGATTAGCTGATATTTTTACAACGGAATATATGCTCGTACAACGCACGCGCTCGTTGAAGGATCGCGGTAAGCGTTTGCGACTATACTTAATTTTAAAGACATCTACGATGTTTGGAACCCAACGCGTGTGATAAGGCCTACATTATTTACAAGATTAAAGCTTAACTTTGTGGTTGTGTGGGTGTATATCTATGATGTAGCAACACAACACAAATGCAAAGTTTAGCATATGATGCATAGAAAACACGACGAAGAAGAAGTGCACGATAAATTGGCAAACTAGAAACAATATGGCGGTGTTTGAAACTGTGGATAGTAGGGAAGTTGCCCGAATTAAATGGAAAACACTTTGTGTGTTGCTGGGAATAAAATGACATTTCTATTAGCATGGCCGTTAAAGCTATTGTGATGAAAAAATAGTTTGGCTGAATATGAAAAAGGTAATATTTTAGCACGGTTTACAGTTCAAGACTTTTATGAGTAAGGTATAGTTGGTTTTGATTGCGGATTATTAAAAATGTGATGAGTTAATAACATTCAAAATGGCCCGATTATAACAGCATACACAAAACAAGACCAAATCGAAATATGTGTTGAAACTCGAAATAATTCAAGCAAAAATATTACTATGCAAGAATAATCTGCTTTCTTGCATCATCCTGTTTAATACGATAGTTCATGATAACCCCATCGCGAAATGCAAATGAGAGAACTACAATATTATAAAATGAAAGTCTGCGCATAATTGTACCTATAATTAATTCGAATATAAAAAGTAAAAGTATTATTCTTATTAGTATATCGTCGTTGCGACTTTAAGACCTCTTATGTATCACTTTTGGCAAAATCACTTTTTTACGCCAGCCGATTCTACATTTTGAAGGTCTATCGTATGCAAAAACTCTCATGTGTATACGACGTTTCAATCGTAATTTGTTTACAAACTTCAAGATCTCCAATGTTCTTGCTATTTAAAACTGATACGACGGTTTTTATCGATTTTCTCACAAAATTGATTTTTACACATAAGAGGTCTTAAAGTCGCAACGACGATATGTTATAAATAGAGATCGGATAATCGGATGCATATTTTTTTAAGTTAATTTTTGGCTAAGAAGCTATGGAAGCAGGTTCCTAATTTTTGTTTTCTCAATATAAATCCCGGGATTCCAGAAAATCCGGGAACTAATCAGATACATGGCATGGAAACGATTTCTTAAATAAATGCCGGTATATTATTTATTAAAAAAAAAAACCGGGACATCGGGATCACAGAACTATTCGTATGCTGGTTTACTTTAAATTAATTGTAACCTACTTTACAACATTAGCTAGTATTCGATTCCATATTCAATCGAATACTAGCTAATGTTGTTAAGTAGGTTGCCAAACAAGCTTTGCTATGCCAGATTGGCAACGTCAGGGTAAGTAATGTTAAACAATTAATTTCAAGTAAACAAGTAAAGTATAAAGTTTATCAATTCCAAAATCGCGAGATTTTTACTATCGATACAAAAGTGCAATCCATATTAGCCAACACCTGAACTTAGTAGGTATACATTCGATTCTATAATCAGAACTCATTGGTCGGTTCCGGAATTCTAGGATTTTTTCGATACAAAAGCCCATTCCGTGTTAGCCAACAACTCAACTTTAGGTAAATATACATCCGATCTCTAGTCATAAATTATACAGTTTAGCTAAGCATGTATGTATGTAGCTTAACGTCAAACTCTTTATATAAGGTTTCTTGTAAAAACTAGTGTATTATAATTTTAAGTGGGATAATAAAGGCTCTAAGATGGGGCGTTTTTCATAGAAGCGACATTGTTGTATCGACAAATATGCGTTAGTTTGGTCGCTGAAGTAAGACTGTTGTATTATCTTGCCTAATATCTAGATCGTTGGTATTTTTAAATATGTATGCTATTTATTCAGTTATTTTGGGATTTTACTCCTGTTAATACCAAATTAACTGTAAAAAATTAGCATACGTACTTATAAATACCAACAATCTAAATAGACTATTAAAAAAAACTAGTAATTTGATTTAAATGTATTAAAATAATCACGAAAAACCTGTAGAAATGCGACGTTGCCAGGCCGCGCGGAATAAACGCTCTTAATTTCAGGTGTAATTTTTCTACTAATGCGTTGTTTAGCTTGGTGACACAATGTCAGATAATACTCCATAGTTTAGGTTGTTTGCTGGAAGAGCGAGTGTTTGTCACTTATCTTGTCAAATTAACTTCACGCCTTGTTTCCCCGAAGGGTTGGGTAGAGGTTTACCATAGGAGAAACGAACATCTGTACACCGTGAAAAAATCCCGTGCACGCGATGATCACATCTGTTAGCCAGCGCTACTATAGCGCCCGAGCGCTGCAAGCAAGAATAGTCCTTACGGTGTATAGATGATCGTTTCTCTGATAGTACCTATTATTATAGGTACTCACCCACATTTCGCAAGTTATGTTTAAGTCCCATGTAATAGGGAAATCAAATCAATTTTGAAGGTAAAGCGACCAAACACAAGACAAAATATTTGCGGCAAAGTTTTCAGCAAGGAACTCCATTGGCAGTTAAATTAAATAACAAACACCTTCGCGGAACTAATTAGAACGTTTTCTTCCCTATTACTTTTTTATTTTTAATATAGGAACAATATTTAATTACTGTCAAACTTTCCGCCATCGCTTCTATCTAAACAACACAGCTATTGGAGTTCCTTCTTAACCGACTTTTAATGATTTTAAACTGAAGATCACGTCTAAACGAGTAGTGTTAATGATTTGGAAAAAAATATATGTTCAATAAGAACATTTTCTTAATAACTTAATATGTGAATATTTCAGATTATGTTTATATTACATAGTGTAATTAATTTGTAAAGTTATGTCTAACGCGGATAAAAAACTGAGAATCACGCAAAACCTATCAAGCGTATTTTTATGAAACCTTGACCATTTTAAAGATAATTTAATTATTTCTTTTAAAATACGTGTTTAATTGAAATACCTTTTGGTTTATGTATAATACATTAATAATGCGTCTAATTTGGGACAGTGTTCCTCGATGGGCGAGTCCTATTACTCAAAATCAAAAACAAAATCTGCGTCTTAAATGGACAACACTTGTCGTTACATCCATGTCTCAACTATGAATGATGTCTTAGGCGCGTCGCCCACACGAGCTAGAGTCGAGGCGGCGTCGCGGCGCGGGCGTGCGGTGCGGGTGTGGGGGAAGGGAGGTGCGGGGGTAGCGTGGAAAACCCCCGCATCCTCCCTCCCTCACACCCCCGCACCCCTGCACCGCACGCCTGCGCCTCGACGCCGCCTCGACTGTAGCTCGTGTGGTCAACGCGCCTTAGTCACTTCTTGTATGTACTAGCTCAATGGCTAATAGCAAACTACCCTATATTAAGACATTTTAAATGTTTAGTAATATTCGTATGGAATTGAATGTACGCCTAACTATGCTTAATGGAGATTTATCTTGAGTATATTATAATATATAAAAGTATAGAGCACATAGTGGATTATATTAGGTATGTATGTTTTTCTCTATATATATTATTATCTTAGTAAATGGTACTAAGTATTTTGTGAGAATTAGCACTGCCGATCTATGGAAATGAGAATTTTGTGTGAGACTACAATTGGACAATTATTAATTATAACCATTTGGAAATAATAATAAGACCGTAGCCAGAAAATTATTAATTATTATTTAGATCGTAGTCGGTCTTAAATAAAACTATGTAAGTAGTCAATATGTACCGGATGGATGAGGTCAATATTTTATAAATATATACGTAAAATATTTATAAAACTAAGTAATATGTTGCATTTAACAGCAACTTTTTGATGTTTTCAATTACAATCGTATTAGATTTCAATAGATTTTTATTATTGGGACTTTTGTTGCTTTATGCACTCTGTACTAAGAAACATAAGACCTAAAATGGATTGTGTCCAGTTTTTAATAGGCTAGTTATATACATTATAATGTGTGTATTAATGTATGCCTAAGAAAATAATGTTCATGGGGGGAAAATGGAGGTTAGAATGAATAAAAATGTTAATTTCTAAGATTAAATGTACTTTTTGGCGGATTTAACTGGATTATATTGTTGTCATATAATGAGACATAAATAAGAACTAATTTAATAATATTGTTATATTGTAGCCATTATTTCCTTATATTCAGATAAGAATATTACTAATGAATGGCTAAGTGTTCAATGTAAATGCGTTTAAGTGTAATTTTCAATCATTTTTTTCAAATAAGTAATCAGTCACGTAGAAAATATTCGATATTTTGTAGTTGCTGTATCTAACCTCCTAAAATATTAGTGTCATCATTAAATCTGCGGTCAGATACGGCTCATAGGGCTCGGTTTAGGCCTAATTAGCGTTAAACTGTCTCGAAACTAGTACTAGTTAACAAAAAGCAAAGATCAGCTTTTCTTACAACTCATAAACGTTGATCTCTGCCACGTTGTAGTAACAGTCCGTGTACTGTGGGATGAAATATTTATTACTTTGTCTCTGAACTCATCCCCTTTACTAAAAAAATATGGGCCATATCTGACCACAGTGATATTTCTCTTTCCTTCATATTCTTGTAAAGATATAAAGGTAATAGGGATGTAAGAGTCGTATTCTATATTATTAAAATGGGTAGATAATTGTGTTAACTGTGTAGATAAATATATGGTCTAGCGGCAACGTACTTCACATGTATAGTGTTTAGTAATGAATTAATGTGTATGGCTAACTATTGCTCATACTTCTACAATGGTGCTCTGTTAGTTTGTCTTTCTATACAGGGTGTTGTGAAAATTGTACACAACTTTTTCAATAATTTTTTTTTTTTTTAAATCTGGGATTTTGTAACACAGTTTTCATAACATCCTGTGTACCAACATATTTGCTTCCTATAAATTTTATTAGTCGCTTAGTTCAAGAATATTTAGTAGTAGTTTCTCGATATTATTACCAATTTATTTACGCATATTTTTTATAAATACTTACTTATTTTTCTATGCAATTCTACAAGTTTATACTGTGCCTAAGGGTTTGATGCGTACTGATAAAGTATTTTGTTTGAATGTACAGTCGAGGAAGGAAGTCTTTAACCAATTTAAATCATAAGTAATTTTTTGACATTAGAACAGGTTTCAGAAATGTCCGATTTACTTCCTTGACAGTACCTGGCCTGCTATTGCATATCAAAACAAATTGTAGTTTATATTTTCTTATCTCTGCGACAATCTGTCTGTGAACTTTTAAATATTTTAGAAAGCTTAGCTTAGCCGTTTCGAATGTGTATTTGGTGTATAGTGTAATATAATGTATTTGTAATATAACTTTTACTCATAAACTGTCTGCTGTGTTTGGGAATTAGTTTTATACCTTCATATTCAAAAACAAAATCCACCATCTCGTCGCGAAATTTCGTGATTCCTATGTTGCAGAATGGTAGGAAACACATGATTTTGTCGGCCTATTGATAGTATTAGTTCACAGAATCCCCGATAACAAAATTAACTAAAAGTGCTACGTTCATTCGTGGCCAGTTTCAGTGATATAAAGTTTAAATTGCAATAACTAACGGGACTTCGTGAAATACTTTAACTATACTACACTACACATAAACAGGCCTAACGATGATGAAAATATATGTATAATGTAACTTTAGAGCAAACTGTTTGCTCAAACACAATTGACAGGTTATCAAAAATATATTTCTCTAATTACATATTTTGTAATGACTCGAGTAGAGTAGAAATACCTTACCCTTCTGTTTTAAAATGCATGTAAATAAAGTTGTGTGGCTTAATTATCATTCTTCACATCACAGTATAGCGTCTGAAAGTGTAACATGTTACTGCAACATTATTGTCATTGTAACATATAGCATTACTTTAAATGTAATATCAGTAGAACTTTATGAAAAGTCGACATTGTTATCTTGGGAGAAGTATGAGTCTTCTACTTTTATTTACTTATGGCACAGATTAATACAGATGGGACACTTCGCAGTTTAGGTCTGAAGCTACAAATCGACCGTCCCTAATGTCGGATATACATTTTTACCAATATTCACTTTTTTACATAAATCGAATTACAATTTTTTTTTTAATTCTTCACTGTCAAACAAACTTTGAACTGCCCTCAGTTACTGAGGGCAGTTCAAAGTTTGGCCTAACGATTAAAGAATCTTTATGATATTAACAATGTCAGTTCTGCGAAAAAGACCACTGTTCAGTAGGGACTAAACAGTAGTCTCCCTGCAGAACCGACATTGTTAATAGGGACTGTCGAAATACGCGGCGGGCCTATCTTACTGGGCCAATTCAGTAGAACTGCCGCGGTATAAGAGTTACGCGTTAGAAAGAGCGGCAACTTGTAGGTGAATATAACAGTATGTAATAAGCGTTGTGCGACCTGAATTGCACTTTATTGTGTCGTAGCAAGAGTCGCTTTTTGAATTAATATGTTGATTGACGATGAATATTCTTTTGAATTGATGTATATTTGGTTTCAATATGATTGGAACGCTTGAATCGTAAAGCGGTGAAATCCTAAAGAGATGAAAATCTTGAGAAAATCGTTATCACACATTCTGTCGATGCACGTCTGACGCGTGCGCGACCGAAGGCCTATTGGTACAGTCACGAACCGGGATTGTTGCGCGACTAGTTTATCATCTTAATTTGGTTGTGTTAAACGAATGTATATACTAAAATATTCTTGAAATATTTGGCCTAAGTAGAGTATGTGTAAAGAAACTGTGCCAACTATGTATGACCACGTCGGCACAGTTTCTTTATGATGAAACTAATTAAATAATGAACAAATATTACCAAATAACTCTGCTGATTTATCTTATTATTATTTATTTATTTACATTATATGTATCTCTGTCTTTACCTTTTATAATGCGCGCCCTCCTAACATTCGTTTAAAGTCACTAGGCCCTCCGAGTTCCTCTGTCGACGTATATGCAGAAATGCTAAAGCTAATTTTACAACACCTTAAATGTTCAGGTTTTGTAAACTAGCCTTTACCTTAAAATTTTATAAATACATATGGGTACAGTTTATTTTTGGAGCCGAACTTTGGCCTTGGGCTACTCTTTGTCCCCAAGGGGGGTGCGCCCTACTGGTTAGGAACCCATTTTCTAGCTAGATAGAGTCTAGCAAATGACGCCTCTAATTAACAAAAAGAGATACATATATAGAAAAAAGCTAATCCATGCGTAATTTCACCATAGACATACAGAATTAATTTACCAAATTTGATTAAAGGCTTTTTTGATAGGAGGGAAGCAAAAGGATGTGATTCTCTAACAGTGTCTTATTATGTATGGTACTTAGAATTGGTTACGACGTGCGTATTTCTCATTAAGATGTGCAATCTTAGAGCATGAATGTGACTGTCCACATAGTTCCTCCACATTTCTCCAGTTAAGCTATAGAAAGAAACATACTTTTCAAATGTTACAAAAATAGCAATATCCTAAGGGCCGATTTTTTGATCCGTAGTTAACTCAAGCAATGGTTAAACATAGTCACTAATGGTTGAATTTTGGCTAAATCTGAAAGGCTAAACATGAATGTTAGCTAACATGAACATGTTAGCGCATTCAATTTAAAAAACAGTAACTAATGGCATCTCATTCATGTTTAGGCTTTCACATTTAACCAAAATTCACTCATTAGTTATTATGTTTAACATTTGGTTGAGTTAACTACGGATCGAAAAATCGGCCCTAAGTTGAGTGAGTTTGCATAAGATACCAATGTGTAATACTTTAAAAAAAATATTTAGCGAAGTGTGAAGTAGGTATGATGTTCTGAATAGCTCAAACGTTATAGAAATGTACCTAAGTTTTGATCTCAAATATTTATTTTGATTTATTTATTTAGATCTTTAAGTACTACTGTGATTTCTAATTTATTTGGACTGAATTTCAACAGTATTATATTGTTCTATAGGTATTCCTTTTATAAATGGCATTTGATTTTTCCTTTTTTTTGTGTGATTTAAATACCAAAGAATGTTGTAAGTAGAAAGTTTGATTAAAACTTATTTATGTGCACCAATGTCTATATTGTAAAAAAATGACTATATATCGGCTTACAGAGGAAAAATAGTGTTCATCAAAATGTGCCAAACACTGGCTAAATGTCATGAAAATCTGTGTATTATAGCATCTGTCTATACAAAAAGCCTTTGCCTAAATATTATAAAAAAAAACCATTATCAATTTTACGCACAAACTTTTTTGTCGAAATGAAAACCTGGCAACCCAGCGGGCTAACAAAGAATGGTACAATGTTAAAAGAAAACTTGATGCCTAATCTAGTAAAGTTTCTTCATGAAAAATTCTATATTTTAGATGTACAACTTGACTTTGTACAACTCTGATTGTATATGTGTATACCTGTTATGTATTCTATGTCATATACATGTAAATAGAATCTTAGATCGAAACACCCTTATCTATGCTGTTGATGAGATCAAAAGAAATCTATTTTAAATATCATTGTACGAGAATATTTATGTTAAGTGTAAGAAATAAAAGTATTAAAAATATCAAAGAGTTTTTCTCGAAAAAACCTATAAATTGTCCGTTATATAAATACGTATGTATGGGCTGTTGGATGACCGAACTAAACATTCTTCACTTCTTGAAAACTTGTTTAATTATTAAAAAAAAAAAAATGTTAACAAACGTCTTAATAGTCTTCTAGCTCGCTCGCCATCTTTTTCCCTTCTCCTCATTCACTCATCGCTGCAGTCATACTTCTATTTATTTCATAAAATTATGATGCGTTCAGAATTAACATCCCACATATATATATATATATATATATATATATATATATATATATATACATATAATATATACTCATATCTTGGTTATACTCGTAAAAGGGTAAGATAAAATGAAAATACCAAAGACGTTGTCAACATATTTATTAGTCATCTATTCAGAAAAAGGAATATAAAACAAACAAAAAGTTTTGTAATTAACAATTATTTAATGAACATCAACAAATAACAATATTGTGCAACAAAACTTATAAATAATTTGTTCTAAATCGCACCAGGTAGCTTGGTATAAAGAAGGATGAAAAGAAAAGTGAAGTAATAGGAAAGCAGATAAAGGTAAAAAAGAAAATGAAAGAAGAAAAGAAATAGAAAAACTTAAAGTTGAAGTAAGATAGAAGAAAGTAGAAGGAATAAAACTTGTATAGGAACAGAAAAGCATAGAAGTAAAGAAAAAGAAAGCAGTAGAATAAAGAAAACTAAGATTAAGAAAAAAATATGTAAAGAAAGATATAAAGATAAAGTAAGATGTAAAGTCAAGTGAACAACAGGATGAAGACTGAAAATATAGAAGATGAGATGAAGAAGAGATAGAAGCATGCAGTAAGATAAAGATGAAGTATGAAATGGAAAATAAGAGTAGATATACTCCTTTTGACCGAATTTTGGTCACGGCGGCCAATCTCAGTAGAGACTACCCATCGAGAGGTAGAGTAGTAAGAAGTGCGAAGATTGCTAAGCGTAGACAAGATAAGTGAGAGTAGGTAATAAAATAAAATTGAAAAAGAAAGAAGCGTAAGACGAAGAGTAAAAAGTGAAATGAATAAAGAAATAGGATCGGTGAGAAAGAAGGACAGATTTAAGAAAAACAGTGAACAGAATAGAAAAACAGGAAGGATATAACGAACAAGGCAAAATAAAGAAGAACAAGGCAAGGGAAAAAAGCAAAATATGTGAAAATAGAACAGAGTAAAGTGTGAAAAGAAATCAGAAAGAAGAATAAGATTCAGAGAAAGCGTGTAAAGTGAGATGTAAAGGAAAATAAAAGAGGGAGATTCAAACGGTGTCAGGTAAATAAAGAAGGAAACGGGAAAATATGCTTAGAAGAAAAATAAAGAAGGAATCGGGAAAATATGCTTAGAAGAAAAATAAAGAAGGAATCGGAAAAATATGCTTAAAGATTAAGCTTAAGTAATGGAAATAAGGTAATAGATATACCTTGTGAAGTTCTTAGGAAAGTAGAGTTTTAAGCTAATGTAGATATAGTGGAGCTTGTAAGAAAGTAGTTTTAAGCGAGTATAGATATAACAGTTATTTAGGAAAGTAAAGTTTCAAGCGAGTGAAGATAATAATGAAGTTTTTAAGAAAATAAAGTTTTAAGCCAGTGTAGATATAGCGGATAGCAAAGATAGATAATTCTACTTTCGGGTGCGTTTTTTCCTATATGTGTAGCAAAAGGCTTGTAACATACATCATGACTGTATTTCTCGAAGATGTAGGCAAAGGTGTATAGCACATCCACATTTTACCAGTCATGTTTAAATTCCATGTTTTCCATTTTAGACATATTTTGTATAATAAAGAGCTCGTGTTGGAACTCCACCATTTAATCATCGTAGTTCTTAATAACAAATAATTGTCCTATACGTTGATTGATCAGAACACTATTGCACATCGTGACGATCTCTGGTAAGAAATTGTCAAATAGTACCACAGAGAAACACATCTCTTCAAGTTCTAAGATATTACCATATCCAAAACAGTTGTTGATCATAGATGTCAATCCCATATTTAATATAGGATTTTCAGTTATTCAGTATGCACGGTAGACTCGACTCTCCCAACTCCGGTACATGTAGCCAACGGTTTTGTCTCGTCTTGGAGAAGTAACTAGTTACTTATGAATTAAACGATTTTAACTTGCCAGGCTTAGTGAATCTAAACATTTATGAAGAAGGGTTTTTTAGGAAGAAGAAAATAGAATTTATAGGAAGATATAGCAAGGGAAAGAGATATAAAGAATGTTCGATAAAGATGACAGTAAGATACAGACGTGTGCCGTCCACAAATAGAATATAAGTAGGTATGATAATAGAGTATGATGTTGATGTGTTTTGTTTATAGGAAGAAGGAAATTATAGAAATCGATATATAGTTTTCAGAAATATAGGTTAGATCGAAGTCAAAACATAGTGTGTATGAAATGTAGAAGATTTTGTGATTTTGAAAGCAAAGTATTAGAATATATGAAATACAGAAAGTAGACTATGTGTTGTAAAATAAAACAATATTGATTTGTCCAAGACTTGGAAGCAGAAAGTGAACGAAAGAAGGGAAAAGGAAATCAGAAGAGTAGAATATATGTAGAAGATATAGTGAAATAAAGATTTTCAATTTAACAAAAATGAAGAATGATAGAAATAGATTTAAAGTAGTAAGTCATGAAAGTAAGATACATAGTTGAAGTCAAGATGAAAGTAAAAAGAATAATATGTAGAAGATATAGTGAAATAAAGATTTTTCAATTTAATAAAAATGAATAATTATAGGAATAGATTTCAAATAGTAAGTCAAAAAAGTAAGATAGTTGAAGTCAAGATGAAAGTAAAAAGAATAAATACTTGATTCAATATATGTATATGCTGGTGATGATGTAGAAGAGTTTTTGATAAAAGTGGTGATTGATGATTATAAGAAAGACAGTGATTCAATGTCATATATAGCCAGAATATAAAAAGAAAATGAACAAAAGAGAAATAAAACAAAAAATAGAAATAGTACAAAAGTAAGAAGTAAATAAGAAGAAGATAAAATAATATAGATCGAAATACAATAGTAGAACAAGATTCATAAGAGAGAGAGAGAGAGAGAGAGAGAGTAAAAATAGACAGATGAGAAGTAAAAATACATAGACATAAAATAGGAAGTCAAGTAGAAACTAGAGTAAGATAGGAGATATAATATGTATTTCAAAAATAAGAACGAAATAAAAGATTTAAGACAAACATTGTAAAAGTAAGAAGATACAGAGAAGATAATGAAAATAAACATAGTATATAGACTTGATATAGAAAAATATCAATAAAAAGGGTGAATTTGTAATAAGATAGATGGAAATGATAAAGTTGACAGACTGAAAGAAGTAAAAATATAGAGAAACACGAAAAAATATCACTTAATTTGAAGAAAGATAATGAAGTAAAGAGGAGTAAAGTTAAGAGTGCTTAGAAAGAAATAATAGATAAGATCGATTGAAAATAAAATAGAAGAAGGGAGAAATGATTGAATCTGGTAAAAAGATTATACACGTTGATTTCAATAAAAAAGAGAGATAGGAGAAATATAATAGCAAAGTAATACTGATTTTCAGAAAATAGTAACGAAAGAGCAAAATATATAGTATCAAGGTTTATTGACAAAATTGTTGATGAAATATGACATTGCATAAGAGATGAGATAGGAAAAATAAGTAAAACCGGTCATACAATGTAGTAATATGCAAGAGTTGAAAATGATAGCCGTGGTAAGTATATCTTAATGAATATGATATAAGGGTGTTGAAAATAAGAAAATAAAAAACACTGCTTTTTTGTATGATTTTTGAATATGATGATGATGATAACTGAATATAGGACAGAATTAGAATATAGATAATAAGAGTCGTTGGGAGTAGCCTACCAGAATTATTTGACATGAACCTCTATGTTACCTAGTAACATTTGCAGTAGGTTTTTGTGTGTCAAGTTCCATGTGACTATAACATAGTCATCCTGAAATCTAAATCTTTGATACAGTTTTAACAATAGAAACAAGGTTAATGTTCTTACTTTATTTATGTAAATAAACATTAGAAGGAGAAAGTAAAAATGTATGATGATGGTGATAGATCAAGTTTAAAATATATAGAATGATAGTCTGAGTAAAGGAGACAGTGAAAAAGCGTGAGAGTAAAGATCACATATGTGAAGCGATAGCATGAAATGAAACGAAGAAGAATGTAACAGTTTATATTTGTAAACAAACAAAATAAATGAAAGCGATACAGAAATAGCAGACAGAGAGATAAGAAAATAGTAAATGAGATAAAATGAATAAGAATAATGTAGGTAATAGTAAAAATTGTAATAGAAGATGATATTGTACTTGATATAATAGTATTATATGTTTTTGAGTACAACAAGTTATAAAAAAAGCGTGAAAAAGCAAGCATAACAGTGAAGTGTGACAAATGATAGCAGATAGAAAGAATATAGAAATATTAAAGATAAAGCAAGAGAAGAAGAAAGAACTACCTCTGTACGTATCACAGTGTACTTTGCAACTTAAGTCTAAGAAACAAGGAACTAACGTTGAAAGTGCATTTAAAAAACGTTAAGCGGAATGAACCGTTTGTAACAAATGTGCGGTTATTCAGCTACGAACCTAAACCTAATAATATCACTTGAAATAATACTGTCTTTGGTCTTATTTGAGTAACAAGTGCTTGGCAAGAAAAGTGCAACATTGAACCTCTAAATTGGCAAGATTTTTGAGCGAGAGCTGTTCCATTTTGAAAGGTAAGTTGATCCACTCTATAATATAGAAAATATTTAAATTCTCTCCTACCAAAAGCCTCACATTTAACAAGAACTGACAAGTTATTGTTAAACCTAAAATCTCTCCCTATAATCAGACATTTCCGAGCGGGATTAACCTCCAACCTTTTTGCCAGGATTTGCTCTATTCGCTCCTTGAATTACCTACTTTCTGTAACTAGAATCTTGTTGGTTATTGACCGGATAGTCAGCGTACCAGCCAAAGGCTCCATTGTCGCCGGTGTGGGCTCCAAAGTCCACGTATTCCCCGAAGTCATTCGGTCTTTCCGCGAATTGTGAGGGCCCGCCGAAGGTCGCTGATCCTGACGCGTCTTGTGGCTGCTGCTGTAGTCTTAGGAGTCTTGCTGGTGGTTCATTATCTGGGGGTGGGGCCAGGGCTACCGCTGAAATGATAAAGAGTCTTGATTGAGTACCAGAGAACCAAATTGGAAGTAACCGGTTCGAATCAAAAATCTTTGGGACCTACTGGAAAAAGACAATAAGCACTTAGAAACTAAATAATAATGTGATTGTGAGATGCTTGATAACTAAAAAAGGAGGCTAACAGAGAGTAAGAAAAATAAGAGTAAAGTTGCAAAATATATCTTTTTATCTCGATCTAGATTTGAATGCAAACCAAGTTAATGAGCATATTCTCACGGCCAATATTTTTATACGAAACGTTTCAAAACCTGAACTGGAGGAAATGTGTATTCGCATGCATAATACTGCTTACGAAATAGATGGTAATAGTTTGTTTAGCATGCTAAAAAAACAATACGAATTAAGTGTGCGTGACCGTACTTAATTGGGCAACGCCAAAACTGCCCCGCAAATACTAGAATAGGTACGATAGCCGCAAGAATTGCAACATATCCATCAAAATAATACTGCACAAACTCATAAACCAACCACATCGTCAAACTAGTCTATTCACCCCACGTCGAAATCGAAAGTGATACCAAAGTTACAACATAATCGAAAATGATTGTGAAAAAAAAACTTTTTGTAAGATTACGTAAATAATTTTACAAGATCTAACAATGAGGAAAGTAAACGGTACTTGGAGCTTGCAAGTACGTCTTTGTTCACTGAGTGAACGGACACGATCCCATTGAATGTAAAACAAGTTATAGCAGTTGCATAGAAAGCAGCTGATCCTTTGTTCTGCAGTGAAAGTGATGGGGCCATGTTAATCTTGATTGATGGGCGTACGAATCGACATGACAGATCCATTTCACAATGAGTCGTCAAGTAGGTACGACGAAAAGTGTCAGGAAGTAATTTCGAAATGCATAGCGATAATTTTTAATAACTTGTTTGTTTTAAAAGTCACGGCTGCGTAAGAATTTCTTCGCGAGTATTACCACATAGTTATAAATGATAATAATCAAGCTTGGATAATAAATAGATACGTTCCTTCCCGCACGCTACCGCTTTGATTTCCTCTCGGTCAATAAAATAGAAATCGAGTAGGTAATCCGATTGCTCGCAAACGTAAAAAGCTGTTAAATTTTTCTGAAACCATTCATAATAATGGAGCAATTTGAGCAATCGATGAGATTTTGGCAGTTGGTGATTTTGGGGCGCTTAAAAACAAAAGAAACAGGGTACAGCTAATGTGTGAAGTTGGAGTTGGAAAGAAAGTAAAGAAGAAGGCACTAATGGATTTAGTAGATACGAAAATTATGCCCGACCAAGCAACTGAAGACCCTGTCCTTTAAGTTCAAAATTATGGAGAATATCAGCTGAATACAAAGGTAGACAATCAAAGAATCAAATTCAAGAGTACTTACGTTGTTGCTGGTACTGCTGCAGCGGTATCGGCTGATAATCCTGTTCATATAACGCTTGTGGTAGCTGCGGCGGCAGTGGCGGTGGCGACAGAGTCTGCCGCGGCACGCGACGCACGTGCAATTGTGACAGATCCAAGAACGCGATCTGCTCGGCAGGCACCGCGATGTAGGAAGGCATAGCCGTGGTAACGGCGGCCAAAGCAGCCAGGATAAGCGTGTGCTGTAACAGGAAGATATGGTTAGTATGATGGAAAGATGCGGAAATATGAAATGGATATCATCTAAATATCCCTAAAATTTTGTGGCTTACATTTGTGGAGTCTCAACGATCAAGCCAATAAAAGCCTCTGCATAAAAGATGTCATTGCATTGAACTTTTACCACAGACATGTTATTGTTAATTTGAAGGAGTTTGTTTCGAAACAGAAATGGCAGCGCACGAAAACCATGTTTCTTCACCGAGTTAGTTGCAGAGTTATCTTTATAAATAAAATGTGGGTCGGTCTGTCAGTGTCTTTCATCGTTGAGATATATTTAGACCGGTTCATATATTGCTCCACGAAACTATTACCAATGTGTGAACAATTGTGCAAACTACGTGCGAGGTGGGTCTTGACTAGAATAAATAGACTACTTTCTCTGTTCCGGTTGGCGATGCCGATGCTCATAGGACCATTTAGGTACCTACTTATTATGTTTCTAGAAATTGGTCCTTCGAGACTAAGTTTATTAAATTAAGTGTTAGAAAAATCAGTGTAGTTAAGAAACAAATTGGAATGCTTAGCAATATTGCAATTCTATGTAACTCGAACATCTCGCGTGCGTGAATCAAAACAATCTTAATGTTTTTTTTTTATCTGAGGGCTTATTTCGTAAACGATAGAACTAGTAATATCCTCAGATTACAGTGCCATAATGTGGGAAAGAGTTATTATAATGTAGTTAGTTACACCACGTTACAAACCACTTAGTCATTTGTCACCGTGTTGGGTAATGTTTGTCAGCTGGTGAATTATGTATTAAGTGCCTCTAGAGTTAGACTACTACGCGTAGTATTTAGGATGACGAGGCGTTTTGCTTTCTCTTTGAGATTATCTTTGAAAGTCGATGACAGTTACGATTGAGATGTTGAATTGAAAGTGCATTGACATTTGATTAGTTGTATGTAAAAAATCGGAATTAAAATAAGCTGTAGTACGGGAAAATCTTGTGTAAATTATTGTTGGTAGATAATCTGTTTGCATGATAAAATCATAAAAAAATATTTAACCAAAATTTCAACTCCTTATGAAGAGCAGGACGTGTCATTCATTTCGTTACCATAAAAGAAGCTTACAAGAACGTCTAAAGACATCCACCGCGATCACGATTTGTTCCAAATATGTAACTTTACCTACATTGCCTCATAAATGACATGCTATACTGCACTAAGGAAGGGAACGTTTAGCGGCGCTTGCGCAACGGTAGTAATTGGAGCCCGCCCGTATTGCGTAACCAAGAAAACGAAGACATGAGCACTGGACCGCAGAGTTCATTGTTTTACACGAAAGCTTTCAGTGTCGAAACGTCGAACAATTAATGAGAAAAAGATATCGATCGCTTTTTTTGCAAGGTTTAAATTACTAAGGGTAATTATGTGAGCTGGGAACTTGAGATTGATGAAATCAAACAATAAGACACACCCACCGGTTTTAATGTCCATATAGGTAGGTAGTTCCCGTCTATGTGCATAGCTATTGAGACACAGTCTATCGTATCGAATTTCAAGATTGCAGTAATGCACAAACCTATGTATGGCCTGTTGGTACATTGGCACTAAGACGAAGTACGTATTAAGTACCGACCATGCAAAATTGATGATTGCTATTGTAAAACAAATGAAGACTTGAATAGACAAAGCGTGTCACGTAGGATTATCGTTAACCCAGTTTGTCTTGAGGTTGCAGGACTGCACGTGCAATCACACGATGAAAAAAAAAAAATAGAAATGTTAACTGTTAAAATGTAGCAGCATCAATTAAAACTATTCGATAACTACAATTAAAACTAAGTAACACATCAACATCATTCATCAATCAAACGATTCACAAAGTGAATCGTGAATGAGTCACGACACACATCCCACTCAAAAGCTAACATAAAACGACCATAATATAAAGATTTATACATAAATGGAATTATTGAAATGTCGTAACGAAACAGCTCTAATTTGTGTAGGCAGTGTCCGTGGGAGTAAGTTGTCAATTAAATAGTTACCGACAGAAGGCGGTGGAACTATACACCCACTCTGGACTTTCCATTTAGACCTTGAAATTGCCTTTTAAAACATTCGACCTTAGTAACTGTCGCGACAAAAGCTTTTCAATGCCCAGTTTATGTCAATGGAAATGTCAGCACGACTTCCATAATATGTTAATTCAGGATTTTATCATCTGTATTTAAATATTAAGAGTGTAATAAAATCTGTTGACATAAAAGGCCCCAAGAGGAATTTAATCAGTAGTGAAAGTCCTACCGTTATTATCCTGTCATTATAGACAGTTGCGCATACGCATAGTGATTAATTTAATTATTAAGGAAGATAAATCTACATGTTTGACGTAGGTAACCTTTTCCTGAAATCTAGTTACAGGAAAAGGTTAATTATACATTGATTAGCTGATGAAGTGGTAAGCAAGGGCGGGTCGCTAGTTTAATTATGTAAAAACCACCTTAGATTTATCCCGTCACCGTTTAGATTTATCTAGGTGCTTTAATTTCCTCAGGTGTCAAGGCAATTAAGTAAATTATAATGACAGGCCGCAGTTTTGACACCTCAACGTCAAACAATGTAACATTTATTGCTTGCGAACGCTTGAGAATCTTCACATGTTTTGTTGTAAAAAAATTTCACTCATTGTGGTTGGTTATAACAATGCTTGGTAGAATTCGTGAATGCGCAACAATCTGTAGGACAAGGCTGAATGTTGTTTTGCTTTATTGCTCTGGTCTAGTACCTGCCTATTCAGTTTTTTAAACGATTTTTCGTAATTCGTAAAGGTAGGTAGGCTGTTTTTTTTATTTGGACAATAAAAAAAAACAGCCTATTCGCTACATAATACAAAATCTTTTTATATTTCGATGGAAACATACTGTAAAGTAAATACACGTATTTATTTAGTCACTAGCTTCTGCCCGTGACTTCGTCCTCGTGAAATTTCTTGTTCCCCTACGCATCGCGTCGCATCGCATCGCCCGCCCACGCTATGACTTAAATTTCGCTTAGCGTTCTTTCTCACCTTTTTTTTGCTCGGCTCCTTGGGTTGTAGCGTGATGTTAAATAGCCTTATACTTTCCTCAAGAATTGGGCTATCAAACGCGATTGTTTAATGAAATATACGAGTACCTAGGTTGTTATAAGCTACGATAATTACTTTAGTGGCACCGGAAAATACCTTCAAGTAAATATAATGTTTAACCTTCCTACTATGTATTCAGATATTTATTGCAAGTATTGCATTGCCTTTGGTTTGGTGTCTTAAAACAATTTAAATTACGCAATCTGTGCCAGTTCTATGTATAACAAATTTTATCATAGAGTTCATCTAAAGTTAGATACAAAGATACAATAATATCTCAAAACTGTCGGATTTTATCAGACTCAAATTATTTTCACTTAGGTAGTAAGTGATGAATTGGGTTACGCTAATTTTGCAAAGTGAGAAGGTTCACCCACCGATTTTCTTTTAACTTCCAACTAAGCTTATTTAAAGGAAATCCTATTTTTATACTAGCTTCAGCCCACGACTTGGTCCGTGTGAAATTTCGACCCCCGATACGCCGCGTCGCATCGCGTCGCCCGCCCGCCCTCTTCGTTTTCACTTAGCGTTATTTTGGACTTTTTTTCTTTTTGCTTGGCTCCCAAGGGTCTTTTTCTTCTAACTTCCAACTATGCTCATTTAAAGATAAAACTATTTTATACTAGCTTTTGCCCACGACTTCGCCGCGTCGCATCGCATCGCCTGCCCTCGCTATTACTTAAATTTTGCTTAGCGTTCTTTCTCACCTTTTTTTATTTTTTCTCGGCTCCTAGGGTTGTAGCTTGATGTTAAATAGCCTATAACGTTCCTCAAGAATTGGGCTATCAAATGCAAAAATAATTTTTCAAATCCGACTGGTAGTTCCAGAGATTAGCGCGTTCAAACAAACAAACTTCAGCTTTATTATTAGTGTAGATAGATTGGTAGTTATTTACATTTAGGTAGGTTTCAGAGCTATCTATCTTATTATCACGCGTTATGTTAGCGGTACTCACGATTTACTTTCAAATAGCCGCGTCGAAAAGCGAAATGACGTTATGTAACAGTCGTTTTCATGCTTGATTTGTTGTCAAAATACCGACAAGTTTTAATCAGTTTTGGTTTAACATTTAAAAGTTTTTCGAATCGTTTATGTAAGTTTTAACCTAATCAAGACTTTTTATGGTTTGTTATGTCAAAAGATAGAAAACAGGAAATTGCGATTTCCTTTATAGTGAAGTATTTTAAAATGTTGATGGTAGGGCCCTTTAAGAGATTAGTTCACGTCCAACTGTTCAAATTTTGTTCAATATTTATATTGAACAAACTTTCAATTGAAATAGTTTTATTCAATCGTATCTAATTCAAAGCCAAGTTAATCAACTAAATAACAACTGTTACGTACAAATTATAATTAGAAAGTAGAGTAAATACAATTTCATGGCTTTATGAACCAGTTGGTATCAATTACACAACCTGCGCCGGCGCCGATTCGATTGCAAACGATTAAAAGAAAACCGACTTTTTCCTTTCTTTTGAACCGGAAAGGTAATTGATTTTTTCGACTTCTTTGCACCTCTTTTTATATTTATTTTTACGGTTTTTATGTAACAATGATAGGTAAGTTGACCGGTTGACTTCAGCGTGGGAAAGTAACTTTATTTTAAAAGTGAAATATAATTTTATATATTTATATTTTATAACATAATTTTAATTTAATGGCTTGACTTTTAAATATTATGTCGACAAAACATATCATGCAGTATAGGTAGGTAATTTAATGAATCTTTTCAAATATTATATAGGTAGATACTCAACAGGTATCACGCAATAAACTCGGTAGCTCCTGTAGCCTGAAGGGTTATAATCGTCAACTAATAAAGAGGATGAATATGCATTACAAAAAAAAAATTAAGTAGGTATTTGAAGGTAAGAACACAGTCCCAATTTAAAAAAAAAAAAACTGAATTCGCGTAAAACAAAAAGCTGTAAGCCCCACCGGCAAAGGAATCGCAGCCAATAAACACTGCAATTCATTTCTGTAGGTAGGTAGGTACCTAATTACTCCGGTATGTAATTACTACAAATAAAAAAAATAACCTAAGTAGGTACCTACATAATAAAATAAGATTCGAATCATGTTCCGGCTCAGTGCAACTGCCCCACCCATTCCTGATTGCCTTCAATGTTTCCGCGGGTGAAAGGTTTCTCAATGTCAAATTACTTTTTGCTTTGTAGGTACTTAGGTACCTAAGTATATAAATAACAATTAATGCTGTTTCCATACCTACTAGCAGCGTACTAGTACCAAGGTCGGTAGTGAAAACGCTGATTGACATGAGTTGCAACTTTTTTTGTTGAATCATAAAGGAATTCAATATGAAGGATTTCCGTAGGATGCAAATCTAAGCTTTTTTCATGTTACAGTAGGTAAAAAATCGGTCAAACGTTAATTTTATTCCTGAGATAAAATAAATCTGAGGATAATCAGCACTACAATAAAAAAAAAAAGAAAACTTAATGTAGAGTAGGTCTTACGAAATGTAGATACCTAGGTACCTACTGTTTTTAAGCAGGTATACGTAGGTCTTTGTTTCATTACATTCTTTTACAAGGCTTAATATATATTTATAGTCTATTGTTAGTTTTATAAGAATTATATTTGTTTTAAAGATAAATAAAGCTAAGTACAGTATTAATATAATTTATTGTTTTCGATCACGGGTTGCAATAAATATTATTGACTTTTCTTGCAGATTAGTAGGTAGGTACCTATCTAATTAGAAAATTATTTTAATGAGAAAGATAAATAAAATAGCGTAATTAATTGTAAACAGTAGGTAGACAGACGATTTAGAAAAATGTTAAACCAACATCAATTTTGATCCCCAATTTCAGGAGCTGGCAACCGTCCAAAAGCCGATTTCAGCAAAGCTTCTTTAATGAACTTAAGCTTTCATAAAAAGATACGTATCTACACAACGGTGTTTAAAATTAATATTACATATAAATATAGCATAAGTACCGTAGTTATTCAATTGTGTAAACTTCAATAAACGAGAACCTTCAGTATTTCGGTCAGCTGACGCTCTATTAACTTTATGATTAGCGGCCAATTAAACTGCGTTCATTAAAAGCTGAATTTAGTAATAATTCAAATTGCTATATAGCCCTTCGTATTTTATAGGTAGTTATTGGATAACAGCAGTAAGTAGATATAATAAATCTCATGTAGGTACCTATAGTGCAAACTGCAAGTAGACTGTCAGTCCTTCGGTCATTAAAAGTGATAAGCTAAAGCTATGCGAAGTTCAATCTTTTAAACCGGTATAAAAATAAAATATTACCATAATACGTTGTATAATATCATAAAATAAAAAATAATAAATTATACTTTCACTAAGACACTAAAATTAAATACACTATGATAAACACTAAATATAAGTATTACACTATAATTATTATAATAGATATTACGTGATACTATGAAAACTACAAAAGAAAACAAACACAAAACGAAACAAATCGAAAGTGAATTGTGAACTGACCATTTTCGTCCAGAGATGGCGTGACTGACGCGGCACGACGCGTTTGCCTCGACTGAGCTCGCAACAAGCATTGCTACAATTTATAAAGTATCCGCGCGGAGCAGTTTCACTTTCTACTCGGGTCCGGTCGAACATGATCCACTTTTTTACGGTCGCCATAACTCTTACGCCTTGAATGGTAAACAAAGAGCGGCTGTTTAACCCTCAGGAGAAAAGACCATGTGGTTAATTTTCTGGTCCTTCGAGCCGCTTGCCATATGACGTGCTTGTACTCGAGATATCAGTTGTAAAGAGGTATATTTGCATACGAAGCGAACTTGACACACCATGCAGTATGACTCAGTAAAAATGAGCTGAACTCTTGATTAAACTTGTTCCTTTAACGGCGTGTTGCGTGGCCGTGTACCTAGTAGTTGCCTCACTGGTTTAAAAGTTACAAACACGACTCCGGGCACCTCTCGTGTAGGTACTCTTCTCTGAGTTCATACGAGACAAAGCAGAATGAGTGAGTCCCATGACCATGATTTTTCAACTTTCATTTATAACCAGGCAATGTTCAAGCAAGCTGCATCTTACATTAAAAAGCCTCTCCGAGCGACGTTACACTAACCTAATCCCAAGTCTCGGTCAGCACCCTAATTGCGTAACACACTAACAATCGGAATCGGTTTCATTTTGACTGTTCAACACCATTCATTGCGTTATTTACGTTGTCGAGCAGACACATTTTTCGAACAGGAAGCAATGGATTAGCAATTTGCTTCAAAATGATTCAGATTCCGATTGATACTGTTACGCATTTGGGGTGCACGGCCATCCCTATGAGCTGTCCCGTCTTACTGAGTAATCTAACCATGATACCAAGATATGGCCTGTAGTATAATAATAGCTCCTGCCACTAGAAGTCCATAAGAGAAGGAGCCTAAGCAGTAGTTTCGGTAATGGACTATATTAACTACCTATGTAAATAGTTATTTGTGACCAAAGGTTCTTGGCAATACCTCTCTGTAAAGTTTTATCGAAACGTTCGCACTGATTAAACTACCCTTTCTGCAATATATTTTTGGAAGATTTTCCTAATCTCCTAGACATGGTGAATATCCTGGGCACCGCCTAAGCACTTTACGAGACTGATTGGTTTATTTTACTACTTACAGATTAGGTGGAGTCTATTCCACACCGAGGTTACGTAAACTAATTATTTTTGGAATCTCAAATGAAGTCTTTGTATATCAGATCAATAAGAACTGACCCTCTAAATAGTTTGAAGGTGCTTTGCATTAGGACTGTTTGATGGTCTTTTCTAATCGACCAAAATACTTACAGATAAGTGTTGTGTGACTTACAGATTCTTGAAGTCCTCATTCAAGGTGTGCCTTGTAGGTAGGTAGATATCACTATGTAGTAAAACAAATGCAGAGATATAGAACTTTTTTATTGGTCCAGGGAAACTCTAAGTGTAAGATCTTTGACATTTCAGGATTATCTAGGCAGGTATTCCGCAGCGAGGTAACTTTAAAGACTAAGTATTTATTGTGAAAAGATTCACGTGGATTTATTGAATTACTTATAGTATAGTCCTAGTATTCGTAATTCATGGCCTAATTAGTGTTCCGTACCAAAATGTTAAAAAGGAACCCTTATGGTGCGACTCAGTCTGTGTGTATGTCACAGCTGGATATCTCAAGAACTACTAATGCTATCAACTTGAATTTTGGAATAATTTTAGATGACATATGCCCATTTTTTTTGCAAATAAGAAAGAAATAAGATTGATTGAAGACAACAGGGACTGAAAGCGGGTCTTAAATATTCGAAGTAAGGCCACTAGGGCATGTGAAACAGCGCTATTTGCACATTTTCAAACATTTTTTTTAGGCCGAATAGTTTCGACTTTTGATGAAAAATGTAACCCCCTTTATCTCCGAAGTTTGCATAGAAAAAAATCTGAAATTATTCTATGTGATAGAAGTTTATGTAAAGATTACAGGAAAAATAAAACGATGTCTCTAAATATCACACTTTTTTTTTGATGGTACGGTACCCTCGGTGTTTTTAACAAGTATTAAGTAAGAAGGTACCTAACGCCATATAAATACAAGTATTCAAATTTTATTCATAACGCAGATGCACATTTGATATAAATCGTGGTTTGCGCGCAATAAACAAGTCAGAACTGTGAAATGTAGTTATTAGATATGTATCTGTAATTAATTAGGTGTTCTGGTGTAAACTCGTACCATTACAACATCTCAAAGGCATTGTACAATTGGGGTCATTCTAGGTTATCTGTAACACTGTAGGTACAATACCGGCGCCGTACGTAACTATTAGAAAATTGTGTTAGGTAATTACGAGATTTCTCTGACGCCCTCACGTTAAACTGTGAATGAAAGAAATGCATTGTTATAGTGTGTTAACTGAACACGGTGATATTTTTGCATACCTACCTACCTACTCTGTAAACATAGTGTGAATGTTTACTACGAGATGAATTTTGGAACGAATAACAGACATACGTGGACTGATTCAGAACTTTCAGTGCTACATTCATGTTTAATGAGCTGTGTGCTAGTTTACAATAATATTTTGACTACCGATTAAGAGGATTGTGAAGCTGTAATTTTTCATACAAAAAGAGATAACGTTTTTCTCCCCGTAAACATAGTCTAATTTTCATAATTTTTGGAAATGTTGTTGGTATAATGAAAAACTAGGTCCGCACGTTTTTATTATAAAGAAATATTGTATACAATATAAGTTATTAGCATCTAAATATCTATATTTTTGACATAAAAACATCCTCGAGCATTTTTATTTTTTTTAAATTAAATTAAATTGAAATACTAAAAACGAAAAACGTACAGACCTAGATTAAAGTGTACTGAATGTAATGAGATTAAAATTGTCTCATTTCGTAAAGGTTTTGGGGAGTAAAAACGTTATCGCCCGAAACAATATTTATGTAAATAATTGTATGAAATGTAGGCAATTGCCTCTAAAAATCGCGCCGCGTATCGGCGCTTCACAATCCTCTTAATACTGATTTTAATCGGTTCACTGACACTGAACGAGACACAATAGAAGTTTTATTGTTGTTATACGTCTGGGGGCGTTTAATGTCCCGCAATGCGTTAATGAAAATAATTATGTACAGACACCAGCACATCAAGCTACTACAATCTGTCTAACTTCTTTAATAGATCTTCAACTTTATCGCTGAAGCATTCGGTTCAGGGTTGATTGGGAAAATTTGACAGGTTCGGGTAGCTTGACCTGCTGGCGTCTGTACTTAGCGTTAAAACTGCTGAGCAAAGATCTTCGACCTTCGATTTAGCATCTTCAGGCGAAGGTCGAACCTTCGCCTGAAGATGCTAAATGCCTGGATATGCTACTGGTCCATGAAAGTGCTTATGAAGGGTGGTCTTCCAATATCACTAACGCGTAAGCTCGTCGACATGATTGTGTATCCTACCTTTCCTAACCTATGGCGATCAGACTTGGTCTTTGACCGAGGCTCAGAAGTCCAAACTTAAGGTTTGCCAAAGAGCGATGGAGCGTAGCTTTAATTCGCAACACAGGCATTGCCGGTGTTGGCGATAAACCCCGAGGCTGAAATGGGACTGGGCGGGCCACACCTACAGGATGCATCAGGACAGACGGGCGTCGTCACCGAGGCAGGCCTAAAAAACGCTGGCGCGACGAGCTAGGGTCGTTCTTGACTGGCCGGAAAAGGCACCCGATAAAGACTAATGAAAAACTTAAAATACAAACACCAATAAACTTGGTCCTTCTGACACAAGCTGAATCTGTGTCTCCATTCTCACGCCTGAATTAGACACGTCTGGGAGAAAATTTCTTTCATTTACATGAGAATGGAAAGATTACGGTGTAATGAGAAAAAAGAGACTTGTTAAACTACAAGAATATTGAAACGATTTTCTTTTTATCGTCACCGGTAAACTTCAACTTCACACGGCAGTATCTTTTTGGTCCTTTGTCAGCCTCAATTTTATTTGTGAAAAATCACTGCAGAAGTTCCTCGTCTGATATTTTATGTGGTCTACCCGGCTGATGTGTACACCAAAGCTCAACTGCTGTCACATTGTGCCCCCTAGGCGTAGGCAGTACCTATTCTTAGTAGAATATAGGATTATCACTGAACTGCAGCACTAAAACGTGGTCGCTCACAATGGGCCTTATTAGAAGGCTAAAAGTCACCAAATGGCAATGGAGAGGGCTATACTTGAAGTTTCCCTAAGTGATCGAATCAGAAATGAAGAGATCCGCAGGAGAACCAAGGTAATCGATATAGCCCGAAGAAATGCCAAACTTAAGTGGCAGTGGGCTGGGCACATTGCTCGCAGATCAGATGGTCGATGAGGCCGAAAAGTTCTGGAGTGGCGACCGCGTACCGGAAGATATAACGTTGGAAGGTGTCCCACAAGGTGGACCGATGACCTTGTGAAGGCCGCAGGAATCCGCTGAATGTGGGTAGCACAGAACCGGTCCAAGTGGAGGTGCTTGGGGGAGGCCTATGTCCAGCTTTGGACGTCTTTCAGCTGAAATGATAATGATGATAGGATTATCTACGAGGTACCTGTACCTACTTCGCTACCCACCTTGCTGGTAGACTTATCTTTTGAAATATTTACGTGCCTACTTAGCTCATAGATCTGATTTGCGATTTCCTACGTAGCATTGACCAAAATAGCATTAGCATGTTGTATTTTTCATAGAGATAAAAGTAACGTTATTGCAGGTTTTGGTCTCAATTTAGTGAAATAAAATACTTAACAATAATGAATGGTTATAAACGGCTATATCAAATATTTAATCTTTAATTAAGACTTATATAGATCTATGCATGTCGGCGAAAATGCAGTCCAGTCTAATATAACTGGGTGTCCTTGTCGTGACATTTCCATAAGGGAAGTACATCTTGACACAATAATTTATTTCTTATGAATTAATTAACGCTTGTGATCTAGATAAATATTAATTCCAGTTTTTGCGAAGCTACTAGAAGTTTAGCATAGACAAAGATCCGTGCCAGGTGTATTTTTTTCTGACCGCTGAATAACTGTCACAGTTATTCATCTAGCAGTCAGTTTTACAGATTTTATCGGATGCCACGAAGTACAAGCGCCGGCATCTGTTTATTTCATCACATTTTATTAACCGAGTTATTTGAATTAAGTTCTCACATTGTGTGCGAGGCACGGGCCCTGCATATAAAATGGCTGCTTGCCCTCTTATGTAACCACACTAACCACTACAGATTTCTTACCTTCTTAAGGATACGAGGATTGGATTGAATTTAAATGTTATGTATAACTGACTTCCGCGTTATGGGGCTGGAAGCAAAAACGTGATATAGAAAGTTGAAGAATGGAAAGGGAAAGATGCAGACAGTGGTTGACGATTTTAAATGAACGCACTTTTTAACCGACGTCAAAATAAAACGGAGGTTCTCAATTCGACAATATTATTGGAACTGCAATATATTCACTTAGGCAGAGGTGTACCTGTAGTACACCCACATTTCACCAGTTATGTTTAAGTCCCATGTAATAGGGGGCGAGCCTATTGCCATCAACCGGGCACAAATCCAGACTCCGGGTTGCTACTGAGAAATTCCATATGGATAAACCCAACAATACTGCCCGACCCGGGCATTGAACCCAGGACCTCATGCTCAGCAGTAGCGCTTTAGCTAGAGACTAGACCAACGACACAGTCCCTGACTTGCAATAGGTAGGTACTAAAAGATAATCATGATGATTTTTAACCGACTTCAAAAACCGTCCGTCTCTTCTTATCTTTTTATGTGTGTTCGCGGATAACTTCGTCGTTTATGAACCGATTTTGATGATTCTTTTTTTTTTGTTGGAAAGTAGAACCCAATTTATATGGGACCACATATAAATTTTATATTATGTTTATTTAAAGAAGGTGTCCTTACATGGAGAATATGTACAAGCTAAAAATAAATATATATATTATGTACAAGTGTATAAAAAATCATAAAAATAAAAAGGGGAAGAGCTCATAGGGCATCAAAAAATTCGTCCCCATCGCTGTCAATGGAAAAAGTGCCCAAAAGGCTGGCAGCATTGCCACGTTGGATGGCAATGCTGATTCTTTGGGCTAAAAATAGGCCAGCCCTTTGGTCCCGTGAAGAGTCGACCAACCGCTTGGCGATGTCCCGAAATACTCGATGAGCACTCGGACCCCAAGGCCCTAGAGTTTCAACCCCAAACGGCTCAAACATATAGCTCCCAATAAGGTTACTATATTTGCGCCGTTTGAGGTTAATATTAATAATTAATATTAACGTAATATTAATTAAATAAATAATAATACACCGTAAAATTACACCGTTTAATATTTTATCAAAAAAAAAAAAAAAAAAAAAAAAAAAAAAAAAAAAAAAAAAAAAAAAAAAAAAAAAAAAAAAAAAAAAAAAAAATTATATTAACTTTGCTTGGGTAATTTTTGAGTTAGCTTCAATAATGCGTATTGTTCCCACTTAGTTTATCTGGATGATGTTTTAATAACTTCCTATCACTGTTATTTACATAGCAGGTAGTGGTATACGATTTTTTGTGGGGTAGGTACCACAACTAAAAATTGAAAAATATAAACTTTTTAGCAAAAAATAAAACCGTCTACCAAATCAAAACACTACAAAGTGAAAAATAACTTTAATTTCGGAAGTCGGTGGCAAAAACGAAAATACAAAACCAAAGACACCGACTACCGAAATTAAAGTTATTTTTCAGTTTGTAGTGTTGTGATTTGGAAGTCAGTTTTAATTTTGCTAAAATATTTAGGTATTATTTTCGATATGCATTGTGCAGCAAAGGCCTAACCTTTTGCCTGGTGCTTCCGGCCTTCTTTTTTTTGGGTGGGAAATCATTAAATAACTTCTCCCGCTCTTCGTGTCGAGACTTTTACTGACTAATAGATACCCACGCGTGTTCCTTCAGTTGCCTGTGCCAGGGCCACGGTAACTCTTTCAAACAACCCGCGACCCTGGCGGGCATCGGCTCTAGCGGACCCCATCAGTTAGTGCTGACATCTCTTTGAGGCGCGCGTTCTGCTCAGGGTCCTGCCATCATAATTACGCTGTTATGATTACGACGATATCGCATGATGGATGCGTGTGAATGTTTGTTAAATGTGTTCATTCTTTTATTCGAGTATAAGGTACATAGTGTGTGTAAACGCTGTAGGTAATATGCACAATGCATATTGCATTATAATTAACGCTTGCGACATATTAAGTTACTTCACTAACCTACTATTATCAATTTTACACGCGACTGAAGTCATGCAATATTTAAATAAGTGCCTTATGAAATGTTTTGACTTCTGAAATCGGTCTTCCTGCTTCTTAAGCTTGAAACCCTCTCATCCTCTATGCCCTAGATGCAATCATCCAGTTTGGGTAATTTTCACTTTCATCCTGAATTTGAGACTAGACATGTAACAGCATTTTGGCAGCTTTTCAAAACTGCAGGTACAAAATTACAATGATGAATACCTATGACGTTGACGTTAATTATATAGTATATACTTATGTAGTAGTGATGAGTAGTAATTAGTTTTAGACTCCAATCCAATCCAAATGGTTTGTTTGTTTAACCAAGTTAAGACGGCAAAAACACGTAGCCATTTTAAATAATCGTACGAATTCCGACCAAACGAACCGAACAAATCTTAAAAATTAATTTAAAAAAACTCCCAACGAAGAAAAGAAGTTAGCAGCATTATTGATTGAAAAATGTTACTACTCGATTAACGATTTTCTAAAAGACAATGACTTAAATTTAACCTAAATAATGTAAATTTCTAATCTAATTATAATATTTCAATGCAATGTAACGACATACCGACTTATTTAATTGTACCTATGTTGAACTGTAATTCGTAATTTTGTTTTTTTTTTTGCTATATTTTGTGATTACCTACTCGTGTACTTCATTCATTAATGTTTGCATGCCTAGTTTAAGGTAGATTGTACAAGGATCACAATTATTTTTTTTTTAAATACCTTATGTCATGTACCTACAATCTATGCAAATAAATAATCTCTTATCTCTTAACGAAAAAAAGAAAAGCGAACATTAAAAAAAAAAAGTTTGAAAAAGTCAGACCTATCGTTGAGCCATCAAATTCGATTGAGTACATAATAACTAATAATATTTTAATTATAGAAATTGATGGATGACAGCGACCAAATGAGCGAATGCCCTTGAAACGGCTGAACCCATTTTGATAAAACATGTCTAAGAACCACTGCTAGAAAACCTGCTTTCAAATAATAATAAAAAATCGCATCCGAATTGGTTTACCCGTTTAATGAGCTATGGTGCCACAGACAGACACACACACACGTAGTGGTCAAACTTATTTAATAACACCCCTCTTTTTGCGTCGGGGGTTAAAAAGAATAATCTAGAAAAATAAACTAGATTATTGTAACGAACTAAATAACTATCGGAAGCCCGTTCTCTCTTGATTGTGATATTGTCGATAGTTTTCGATCAGACGATCTCGGTGTTGCGTAACATCGATTACGATTCGATAATCAAGCCGATTACGAATATACCCCCCCCCCCCCCCCCCCCCCCCCTCTCCTCCCGTTTATAAACTGTTTGTTGATTAGTCACGGTGGTTGAATAAAGGTTTATGGAGTAGAAAAAGAGAACCTAAGTACTACTAAGTAGTCAAGGTTCACCAACGTCATTGTGTTTGCTATTATAGCAACTTCAAGTACCTATACCTACCATATAATAAATGGGGTACCTACCTAATATTTTTTCAATGCACGTTAGTTCATCCCAAGATTTGCTTAAGTTTAAGGCAAAAGAATTTTAATACCTAAGCATTCATTATATTTGAGGTGTTCACATAGACGACACGATTAACTGTCGTCCACGACTGTTTTTTTTTTGCAGTGACGACACAATGACGTTAAACTTTCGATAATGGGAACTGCTAGCATTATAACGACTGTTTGTCGTCAAATTTTTTTATCGTTTAGCGACTATCGTATCTAGCTGTTCCCATTGGATCGCAACGACATTTTATCGTTTCACGGTAGTCGCTTTGTCGTTTGCACATCAGTAGCAATCTACAACTCCACGATAGATAGTCGCAACAACGACACATGATTTGCCGTCACGATTTAGTCGTGACTATTTTTTATCGTTTTACGACTGTCGTGTTAGCCGTTCCCACTGTCATGACAATCTGTCGTCACCGCAAAAAAACAGTCATGGACGACAGTTAATCGTGTCGTCCTATATGTGAACACCTCCATTTAAATATACAACGTACGACGGCTTAAACGACACGATAATCTGTCGTCACGACATAGTGGGAACGCGCCCTAAGTTGGCACAATTGCATAATCTGCGATGATGTAGATCAGCAGCAAAATTAGCATAATTACCAATATATAAATTATTCATTCTGTGCATTTCTATATTGGATGCAGATATTTTTATTATAATGTAATTAAATTATGTGCGTCAGACGAGTTTTTTTTGTAAACTATTTTGCAACCAAAATAATAGGTAAAGTATATCACCTACAATGTTTTTTGCATATCAAATGCGGAAAATCGGGTCTAACGTCAAAGCTACTTTTTAGATATCGTGACAAGCCGCAGTAAGAAACTAGTATCTAGTATCTACTAGAAACACGGCTAATGGCTGGATCGACACCAATTTCTTTATCACAACTACTTCCTTTTCTAGCCATTGCTTATGCCTAGATCCAGATTCTATAGCTGTTAGGCATCGTGAAAGTGAGCCAACTAACCAGTGTCTTTCATTATATTCTTGTATAGTACATGGTACTACCTACCTGCTCGTATTGTTGGAAAGCTGTAATTGCGAAGGGAAAGTACGGTGGCAGGCCTTAGATATGCAATATCTAAGGCCTGAAAATCCAGTCTGAGCTGGATTAAAAGTGTGAAGCCTGCAAAATGAATCGCCTAGCTTTAAAGTTTTTATTAGTGCCGAATTTAGGGTATCCGCTACTGAAAAGTGTACTAAGTTCGATAGATCCGATTTCTTAAATATATATTGTTTTATTGACGCTTCCTTCTCGACCACAGGTTTATCGATCAAAATAGCCTTGGGAAGCAAATCGTACGTAGCACACAACCTAAAACATTTTCCATAAGTAGGTACCTAAACCAAAGATTGTAAAGCAATAAATAAAAGTCTAGTACCTACGCTGCATAATTATTTCCGTTGTAAGCATGAATCGGGCCAGGAAGCCGTTACTCAACAGTCCGTAAGCGACGAACTAAGGCCTCATTTACGGAGACGCGGGGCGTCTCGCGTCGCGTTGGGCGGCGCGGCGCGGGCCACACTAGATTCAAATATATGGCATTGTAAGGGAGCGTTTCCGGAGAAGCGACTTTACACGCGTTTGCTTGAAATGCAGGCGGAGCCCGCGGATGGCACCACCGCGTCGCACGCGACGTTTATCGCGGCGGGCACACGCAGCGTTGGGACTAGCTATTCCTTCAATTCTCCGTTCTCGGTAAAGCGTAGCGACACCACAATAGCGTACGTAGCCATATGTTTGTGTTTGCGCGTGTGATAACGCGGGCCGCTGCACGCGTTATCACACGCGTATTATCATACGCCTCTCCGTAAACGGAAGAATCGTTCAACGCGCCGCGAGACGTCACGCAACACGCGTCGCACGACGCGCCGCGTCTCCGTATATGAGCCCTAACAACTGACACTCCGTGAGTTATTATCTCACGCGATCATGGTAACTTAATTTTTATTTGTTTATTAGATCTTACGATATTTAGGCTCGTTGAAATAACATTGAAACAAAAATTAAATACCTATCTATTCTATTAATTTCTCAGTTGCAAATGTAGGTACTAGCGATTGAAGGCTGCACAAACGACCACCATTGCATTCCTCTTTTTATATGAGCTGGCAGCAAGAACCAATCAACCTAGCCTTAATTCCCACGTAGAATCCTGAATGGCAATTTTGATTTGCGTCACACATAAGTAGGTACTTTGTAATATACATACACAAAGTAGTAGGTAGTATATTTTTCAGGAGTCTCATCCTAAAACAAAACCCTAATGTTGACAAAGGACCGGCACTCTAATTACGTAACACATGCAATCGGAATCTGAATCATTTTGTAGAATATTGATAATCCATTGCTTCATAATACTTATATGTTCGAATTTGTCTGCTCAACAACGTAAATAACACAATTAGGGCTCTGTTCACCAACACTCAAATTGCCGGTTAGGTAATTCAACAGTTGGTTTATGTAAAATTTCCTTCCAAATTTGACATAAACCAACTGTTTAAATAACTAGCCGGTGGTTTGAAAGTTGGTGAACACAGTGAACTGTCAAAATGTAACCGACTCCTACTGTCTGTAGGTGTGTTACGCATTACGCAATTACCCCGCGGGTCAGTAGTGGGTCGTTACTTCTTTTTGACCCTTTCAGAGCGAAGTTTAAACAACCTAGCCCAGCCTAGGTGAATTTTGGGGCCGAACAAATTTAAAACAAAACCGGCCAAGTGCGTGTCAGATCACGCACAATGAAGGGTTCCGTAGTTGGGATGAATCGTATTCGTATAAATTCGGAGGCTGATTTAGATAAGCTTAAATCAGAGTGTGAACTCTGACTAGCCACCTTCTCTTGGCTGCAGTATTCCATTAAATTATATTTAACTTTGTTTAAGTTAATTCTTAATATTGTGTCAATAATTTTTAAAAACTTTTTATGACTAGTCAATACTTTTATTATGTTAATTTTAATAATTTAAAAAAATATGTTAGTACTTAGTCAAAACGCCTTACATTATGTTCACATCGCAATAATCGAAGAATTTGATATAACTCTCACCTCAATATACTCATTCAAATTCTCACACACACAAACACACACATAACATTTATATTAGGTTGGGGAAAAAGTCTTTTCGCATTATAGTATGTATGAACTTGTAATAAAATCTCTTTGGCTATACTATTTGTATCTGGCTGGTTTTGGTATCATTGAAAGTTTAAATTTTAAAGAACATAATTCAAATGTGTGTTTTTCTTTTGTTTTTCGTACCGTCAAGATGAGTGAATCTAATGAAGAAATTCGATACATTTTAAAATTTTACTACAAAAAAGG
The DNA here is from genome assembly GCA_948252095.1 of Dicycla oo. Classification (NCBI taxonomy): domain Eukaryota; kingdom Metazoa; phylum Arthropoda; class Insecta; order Lepidoptera; family Noctuidae; genus Dicycla; species Dicycla oo. The sequence continues at coordinate 22,608,773 of OX411728.1, forward strand.
TAAAAATGCAACGCAAGCCGCGAAAAAAATTTGCGATGTTTATGGACCTAGTGTAGTGTCTGTGAGAGTAGCACAAATTTGGTTTAAGCGTTTTCAATCCGGAAATTTTGATGTCAAAGATGCACGTCGCTCTGGTCGCCCTATTACGGATAAAATGGATGCCATTTTTGAAAAAGTGGAGCAAGATCGGCATATCAGTAGTTACGACGTAGCTGAAGAACTGGAAATTGACCACAAAACAGTTTTGGCGCATTTGAAAAAAAACTGGGTACACAAAAAAGTTCGATATTTGGGTACCTCACGAGCTCACTGAAAGAAACCTAATGAACCGTGTACTCATTTGTGATTCTTTATTACGACGTAATGAAACCGAACCATTTTTGAAGAAGCTGATAATTGGTGATGAAAAGTGGATCACGTATGACAAGAACGTGCGAAAAAGGTCGTGGTCAAAGGCCGATCAGGCTTCACAGACTGTGGCGAAACCCGGGTTAACTCGCAACAAGGTGATGCTGTGTGTGTGGTGGGATTGGAAGGGCATTATTCATTATGAGCTGTTACCACCAGGCAGGACCATCGATTCTGAACTCTACTGCGAACAACTGATGAGATTAAAGCAAGAAGTTGAGAAAAAGCGGCCGGAATTAATCAACAGAAGGGGTGTGGTTTTTCATCATGATAACGCTAGACCTCACACATCTTTAGCCACTCAGCAAAAATTAAGAGAGTTTGGCTGGGAGGTGTTAATGCAGGGTGTGTAATGTATGATATAATAACAAATGCTCTAATTTCACTTGAAATAACGTTCATATAATATAATTTTCATATGCTATAAAATCATATAACCTAATTTCATATGACCTAATGTTTCATATGATATAATTTTCATTTAATATAAAACATTTAGTATAACGTTCATTTTATATAATTTTCAATATGTATAATATTCTTTTTATATAACATTCATTTGACCTAATGTTCTTTTGACCTAATTTTCATATTTAATGGTCACAGTTCTAACCTAACTTAAATGGCACCTAACCAAATCTTAAAATATTCAATGCATGGTCGAGGGTGGGCTTGGTCGACGGAGCCCCGCTTCGCGGGGCTCCTACTTCTGGATGGTTTATAAAAAAATACACCCCGAGTCGGGGTACCCTAAAGTCCAGATTGCATCCAATTTCACCATACTAGCAGGCGTTTAAAATCGTATCAAATTTTCTAAATTATATTAAAAGTTACTAGAGATTATGAATATTATAGTAAATGAATAATATACTACATGAATATTATGTCAAATGTGCATTATAGGAAATGTTTATTATATCATAAGAAATTAGATAAAATGAAATTATATCAACAATTCATTATCTCAACTGATCGTTATATTAAACAAAAGTATGTTAACTGAAATTAGGTCAAGTGAACGTTAGATTTTTTGTTATTATATCAACCGTTACACACCCGTTAATGCATCCGCCGTATAATCCTGACCTTGCACCTCCAGATTTCCACCTGTTTCGGTCTCTTCAGAATTCTTTAGGCAGTGTCAGGTTAACATCACGAGAAGACTGCCAAAACCACTTGTCGCGGTATTTTGACCAGAAGTCCCAAAATTTCTATAGCAATGGGATCATGTCGCTACCTGCAAGATGGCAAAAAGTTATCGAACAAAATGGTGCCTACATGCTTTAGTTAAATGTAAATAAACTATATTAAAAAATGTTTTGAATTTTCTTAAAAAATGCGAAGAAACTTTTTCCCCAACCTATTACAAACACACAATGTTATCTTGCTGGGTTAGATGTTTTAATGAATATTGTAAAGATTTTATGCGTGGGATGTAGTATCATTCGATGGTTGGTAAAACACATTGGTAATTTAAATTGCACCCTAAAATATTATGTTTTGAAAAATAGATGACTTTAACGTAATGATTTGGATTCTGTTACTGTAGCTCAATCGGCCACTTGTGACATTGATGACTGCCACTCTTTGTTAAAAAAATCTTCGAATACCCTAAAAATATTAACCCAAAATATACGTTATAATATAAATATACATTGCAACACTCCGAACTTTCAAACATTACTCGCAAGGTCAACAAGCAAGGAAAACATAGAACATTACAGTGTTCATGAAACGGAAATTGTCGACTCAAATTGCCTTAATTAAAAAATAAACACAACCACTGTAATCGTTGCTGTCTATCGATCACCTAGTCATAAAAATATCGATAACTTTTTGATTTCCCTCAACGAATGTCTAAGTAATATTTGAAATAACTAATATTTTGAAAGGATGAGAGATTGCTCTCATCCTTTCAAAAATCACATTAGTTGGCGATATTAACATTATTGAAAATTCCCAAGATAATAGGTCCTACGCATATCTCAACCATATCGCTTCTCATGGGATGCTTCCTGCTCACACGATTCCTACTCAGTCGCACGTGCTTAGATCATGTAATGTTTAAGACAAGATTATCAGCATTCTGTTATATTGCTCATACTTCGGTTACCGACCACAATAGCGTTATACTATTTCTAAACCGTAGGGTGAACAAAAACCAAGGACCCAACACTATTAAACGAATAGACGACGCAGGACTTGAAACGGACGTTAAGAACTTAGATTTTGAAAAGACTTAAGTACAGTGTGACAGATGTTAACGAAGCAACCATTTTTTCGTACACTCTCTAAGTCCAGCTATCAACGAAAACACGAAACTGGCCTTGGATAACACCGTGTCTACTAAGATGCATGCGAAATCGTGATCAATTGCATAATAAAACCTTAAAGAATCCAGATAATAAGGTAGTACTGTGTACTTACAAAAGATACAGAAATTTTTACAATGATATATTGAAGAAAGTCAGACAAAATTACGAACAAGATATGATTAATAAAGCAGGAAAAACAACAAAATGCTTTGGGAAGCAATTAAAAATATAATCTATACAAATAAAGCCAAACTGCAATCCACACAGCTAATTTCAATAGACAATCCTATTGAATCAATTAATAAATTCTTTTTTTGTAAAAACGTACTCTCACAAAATATTAATTTTCCTAATGCAGAACCCGATCGTCAGCCAAGAAATTCTTCTCAAAATTCGTTTGTTCTTTTTCCTACTGATGAAGAAGAAATACGGTCGTTAATTATTAAATTAAAAAAAAAAAAACAAGTGTGCAGTTGGCATTGATAATAATATCTGGATCTTTTTTAAAACGATTTGTTGATATTATTGTTCCTCCTCTTACATACATAATTATGCAACCTTTCTTTCTCCTCTGGAATATTTCCGTGTGTCTTTAAAAAATCCAAAATTGTACCTATATTCTAGTCCGGAGACAGGTACTGTGTCAATAACTATAGACTCCATACTACCAACGTTATCGAAAAAATTAGAACGATTAATAAACACCAGACTTACTAAGTACCTTGAACAGAATTCTCTTTTATCTACATCACAATTTGTCTTTCGATCTGGCAGGTTTTACAGCTGAAGCCATCCATGAATTATCAGATAACATAGTCAACAAACTAATAATAATAAAAAAGACCTTAGCCATTTACCTAGATTTAGCAAAGCATTTGATTTGATCTGTTCCCATTTTGTTAAAAAATAATAGAGAATATGGAAGTAAGAAGTTTACCACTTCGACTATTCATAGACTATTTTTCTGGCAGAACACAAACAGCTAAAATAGATTGTTGGATTAGTGACGAACTTCCTAATCCGTACGGTGTTCCACAGGGCAGTATCATTGGTCCAACATTATTCTTAGTTTATATAAACGATTTATGTGACATCAAGCTGCAAAATGGTAAAATCATTACTTTCGCCGATGATACTGCCTTGATACGTGGGAAGAGGTAAAAAAATAGGCTGAACAAGGTTTTGAGACTGGTAATAAATGGTTACATTCCAATTTACTCGTAGATAAGACAAAATACATGACATATTCCCTTAGACCCCAGGACCAACCTTTCAACTTGAAAGCACACTCATGTAATGTTATCAACCATTGTCTCGTCCCATGTTAATTAAAACGAATTCTATAAAATATCTTGGCATCATCATAGATTACCGTCTCAGCTTCCAACAACACATTGAAACCCTAGTTAAAAGAATCCGAAAATTAATCTACATATTTAAATATCTATCTGATACATCAGTTATTAGGACAGTTTACTTTGCGCTATGCCAATCTTTGGCAGTATATTGCATTACCACATGGGGCGGTACCTCTAAAAGTTATATGGACAAATTTAGAGAGAGCCCAAAGAGCTATATTAAAAGTTAGTTGCTTTTTACCAATCCTCTATCCAACTTTCGTTCTTTCTTTTCATTCTCATGACGGTACTAAAATACTGCTTCGGCCAAAAAATACTGCTAAAATACTCTTCTTTAATACTGCTTTCTGCCAAAAAAAAAAATCTGTTTTCTTGGTACTCTTATTTATAACTCAATTAATCACAATATATATATACAAAAGCTATTTGTAAAAGAAAATTACGCATTTGGCTATTAAACCTTGACTACATTGCCTCTGAAAACTTATTAAAAACAGTGTTTTAAGACCCACACATTACCTCACACTCCTACACTTACAAACATTCGTACATTCTTCATTTCCATTCTTAATTTTATTGTTATGCTCATTTTTTATTTTATTTTGTAATGTAGGTACCTAAGTTTTGTACATTTCTTTGGAGTTCATATTGATTTGCTTTTCTTTGAATTTATGTTTTAAGATTTTTTATGTTCCGAATTTTGTTAACTAGTAGTTACTGTAAGTACCTACTGCTTTCTTTAATTTCTCTTTTAATTTTCTAGGTTCTCCTTCTACCTAATTGCGATTTCAGACTTATATTATACAATATCTTGACTCTGACCATTTTGTAAATTTAACATGTCCTATCTGAAAGAACTGGGTGATCTGGTAATCTGTTACTCAGGACTCTCCTACCTCAGACATCTTTCTCTATTTAAGATTGTGCATTTTAATAAGTTGTGCCTGTAATATGATGTTGAGATAAATAAAGATTTATGATTATGATTATGAATTTATCCTAAAAACAAACTTAACATTTTAGTTGATATAGTAATTTTTCAATGGAATTTGTACAATTTTTTAAATTTTCCAAGTACATTTTATAAGTTGGTCGACTATTACTCGTAAACTTGTAAAGCCTACATAGCATGATAGTTTCCTTTTAATTTCGCTATTTAAACTACTGCCGTGAATTTTTTTACATATCCAAAAGCAAATTAGTTGGCAGTGGGGGTGGGGGGGGGGGGGGGGGGGGTGACACTCAAATTCTACCAAAAAGTAGCAATTTAGCGCTTAATTTTACGCAAACGTATCCCTGAACGAAAAATGGTTTTCACAGACCCGTAATATTTTTGAATGGCCTATCCAACGATACCCCACACCATGGGATAGTAGAGAAAAACATCCCCACTAAATGTATCCTCATGTATCCTGTACACGGTAACCTAAAAATATATTTTTTTCATGATTATATTTTACCCTTCGGCGTGATTAATATGTATATCCATACTAAATTATAACTTTGTAGTACTCAGAGTCTATGAGCTAAGCTACGGACGGACGGACAGACGGAAATGGCGAAACCATAACCCATAAGGGTTCCTTGTTGACTACGGAACCCTAAAAAGACATATTTTCGTGTTATTTTTGCCATCGTCGCTAAGAAGAAGATGTAGTACGACATAAAGTACCAAAACATGTTCTTGTTGTTTTATTTTATTTTATTTATTTGGAAGAACCAACAATTACACATTATGTATTACAAATAAATAGAACATAAGGAGTTATACAAATGTGCAACCAACAACGTTCTCCACAGATACACTAAAAAACAAAAGACAATATTGATAAAGAAAATTTAGGTGCAAGACATAAAATACATATAAATTACAGCAGTAAGGGACACTAGAGAGATTTAATATTATTCACATACATTTTTGATTGTATCAAGCAAGATGTTTCTAAATTTTCCAACGGATAAAGCAAATAAATCCAAGTTAGAGAAAAATTTATTGAAATTGTCTGTGAGGCGACGTAGAGGTGCCCGCAAGCCTGCATTCGTACGACTAGGAGTGACGGCGAAAACAGGTCGTGCCCCACGACCCTGAATGGTTCTAGGGACAACATAGCATAACTTGTTACAGATATCCACACAATCATATGAGTTGTTACACAGATCGTATAGAAACATAGTTTCTAGAAAGGTACGTCTAGACTTCAAAGAGAGCAAGTTGTATTTTATTCAATAAGTGGCTATAGGGGTGGTAAATACGACTTTTAGAACAACGGTAATGCATCGTTTTTAAGAACTTACGTTGTATACGCTCGATGCAGTCAGTATATTTATTATAATAGGGACTCCACACCGGCACCGCATATTCTAGTTGAGACCGGATTAATGATCGATACAGATGCAAATATGTGCTCGGGTGAACGAATTCCGTGGTTGATCTTATTACAAATCCATACATACGACTAATCCATACATACGAACACGTTATAATCGATTGTTTGTTAGGGTTCCGTACCAAAATGGTAAAAAGGAACCCTTATGGTGCGACTCAGTCGGTCTGTCTGTCTGTCACAGCTGGATATCTCAAGAACCACTAATGCTATCAACATGAAATTTGGAATAGTTTTGGATGACGTTTGCCCAACTATTTTGCAAATAAGAAAAAAATAAAAAATAAATTGTTTTTGCAACAAGGGCTGAAAAATTCGAAGTGGGGCTACTAGGCCATGTGGGGTATCATATGAAAGAGCGCTGTTTGCTCAAAAATATTTTTTTTAGGCCGCATACTTTTCGATTTTTTATGAAAAATGTAAAAAAAATACCGTTCCCCGCTTATCTCCGAAGTTTGTCTCTAAATAGCAGAGTTTTTTTTTTAATATACGGAACCCTCGGTGCGCGAGTCCCGACTCGCTCTTGACCGGTTTTATTTTTTCATAGCCGACAATAGGAACCTACCACAGAACAGTCTGGTCAAGGGTACACCAAAGAGAGCGTGGTAAACTATTAACTAATTAATTTTACAGCGTTACCTACTGTTCTAATTATCTTAATTATTCCGTTGATTTTTCGTAATTGATAATACCGAGTACCAACATAACTAGATACTAATTATTTAATAACTAACCGCGTACTTAATCAGATAGATATTAACTGCTCATTAAGTTTATCGTATGACGGTTCATCAATTAAAAGAGCAGGCACACCATTCAGGCAACATAGAATGAGTGCAAAATAGAAATAAAAAATATTTTGCAAGTATCTACCTTCTTCGGAATAGAACTTACAACCGCGCAGAATCCCATCGTTCATCCACTGCGACAATAGCAGAACCCACTACAATAAATTATTGTACCTACGTGAAATCTTTGTGCTACCACCATTTCTTTCTAGCTATACAGGGTTATTGGTAAAACACCAACAACCTCTTAAGGGGTCATTGTACTCATCATTATGAACAACTACTATGGGACCAAACCTGAAATCGCGAATAAAAATCTGCTGTTCAGTACATTTATGTTAGCATAATTCGTCAAAATGTATATTACCTATAGGGGAAGGGAAGGCAGAACGGATCACTTAAGCAAGAACTAAAATAATTTCCAAAAAAAATATTCGTTTTATTCAACATTTTCGAGAGTTAAACTGATCAAAAACATAATCTGTCTGTTATTTATGATATTAGTATGTATCTGGGGGCCGATTCTACTAACAAAATTGTTAAAAAATCGCAATTGAATGGCAGCTGAACCACGGCTTTTGAGCGTTTTCGCATTCCACTAATGTAACAACGATCCAACTGCGGTTACGTTTCAGTTCAGTCACCGATCGATCGAAACAATCTTAAAAGCTAAAAACAAAACCGAACATGAGCGTGACGTTTAGTCGAATCATTATCTTTTTTGACATAATTGAAACGTTTCGTTTCACAGATTTCGCAAGCTGGGGCCGAAAACGAAACGTTCTTCTGAGTTTTTATTATTTATAAAGTTGAAATGTTACAAAAAAATATACAGGCTAAGAGTATAAGTGCGGCCTAGATATGTTTTTGTATTAAAAATACTTTTAGTAGCACTTATTCGTATTTAGTAATATTATTAGATTCAACTTTTTTTTCTGTGGTATTATTAAAACATACTATTTGGAATGTTGGTCACACAGGTTACCCGCTGTTACATTCCCATTACGATTCGGTTTAAGTTTAGTTTCCAGTTTGCTTATAGAATAGTCGAATTACTTTTTTGGTAACTATCGAACAACGATCGAAACTGAACTGTTGTTGAAACACAATTGAACGTGTAACGTTGCAAATTAGTAGAATCGGCCCCCTGATTTCTAAAAACTCAAATTGGTCCGTTCTACAAGCTTTAATGTCAGTAACCAAACAAGTGTAACAACTACGAACACGAGACATAACTAGTAATTTATCATTCCTCTATTATAAAATATAAATAAATGGGGAATTATTAAGCGGGCGAATAAATAATATATGGATGAGATACTTTAATACTAAACCGAGCGGCGTTAAATTATGTTTGCGAAAAATTAACTTCCATAACTGGCGATAATTATGAATGATTAAAATTCGTAAAATGAGCTACTAGCAGTGGGTAGTTAATCTAAGCTAGTAACTAAAATTCCAAGTGTCCGAATTAAATACTAAATTGGGCGACAAAAATACTGAATGACTGAGTTGAGTTAATACATGAGGTGCTTCAAAAAATACCGTTTAGGATGTGTTTGTGAGCTGCGGTAATAATATCGTTAAATACTGTAATACTATTTCAGTTATTATTTTTTCTATTCTAGCATAATTTATTCTTGTGAAAATAGCACAGGGGCGGCAGTCTCGACACTCGTAACGATAGCTTTACGACTGAAATCGCTCGCTAAGTCCTAATGGGGTACCTAGACGGGCAAAATGGTAATAGTTAGGTTTTTTCAAAGACAATTATTGGCCACTTCAAATTAACCTTGAATAACGAGGAAAATTGGAGAACATGATTAAATAAAAAAACGGTTCTCGCCGCAACTGGTTTGAAACTGTAAATGGTTTTTTCGTGCTTGTCAAGCAATTTTGACCGTCTTAGTACTCTATTAGGACTTAGCGAGCGATTTCATTCGTACCGCTATCGTTACGAATGTCGAGACTGCCGCCCCCAGGAATCGTTCGGCTCATACAAATTTAGGGGACGGAGCGCCAACGCTGTGCAGCGCGTGAGTTCGGGTGCACTTTGGCACACTAATAACAGCATCTTTGGCAAATAAAAAATTACTTAAATAAAAAAATATATAAGTAAAAATCTTTTTACTCCTAAAAGTACTAAATAAAACTTACGTAAACATGGAACTTTAATATTCTCTTAAAAGCTTGAGGCGTGAACGTCCTTCTTACAATTATTAAAGATAAGCCTCAAGCTTATTTAAGTTCTATGTTTACGTAAGTTTTATTTAGGACTTTTAGGACCTCGTGGCTAAGTACCTAATAACAGCCGCACGGGTCGAACCATCAGGTTAAGCTATGCTTGCCGGGGTTGGTCCATGGATGGGTGACCATCTTAACATACCGAGACTCTTCCGTGTCTCGAAAGGCATGTTAAGCCGTTGGTCTCTGCTGTCATTCGTGGATTTTTGACAGTCGTTACGGGTCGTCAGAAGCTCGAAAGTCAGACTTTCGGGTACGATAGTATTGCCTACCCAGTTATTGGGTTGTTGAGATCAGATAAGCAGTCGCTCCATGTAAAATACTGGTATTCAGCTGCATCCGGTTAGACTGGAAGCCAACCCCAACATACATGCTTAGTTGGGAAAAGGCTAGGCAGATTGATTGTGTTCAATAAAAGCATGTTTTAAAAAATATATTTACTGTTTATTTGAGATAAACACTCTGTGCCATCTACGCGGAACTAATTGACAGTTTTCTTCTCCATTGTTGAAATTCGCACTTAGTGTTTCAGCAGTACGCCATAATCAATATTTTTGACACCCTTAGTTTGAATTTATATTCGATTGTATATGTTATGGACCAAGTGATTATTAGAACATTATAAAAATTGCCCGGGCAGTTTGGAATATGCCCAATACGAGGGCAGTGTGATAACAACTATAGAAATAATCAAATTGACCGGGCATTTTTTATTGGGCAGAACCACAGGGCAGAACAATTAAAACCAGGTTTTATTACTGTTATTTTTATTTCAAACAATCAATATTTAAAAACAAATAAAATCTTTCCATTCATAGAAACTGCTTACTATGATAATATACAATATTAAATAATCAGACTCATAATTTGGAAGAAAACTTAAACAATTTAAGATTTACACAAAATAAACGTCATAATTATTTGTTACAACAATTGCTGCTTTGATGGCACTTTGAGTTGCATAGTTTCTTGTCTTTGCGACAGCTGCATTTGTCGGGCTTACAGTCACCTTTGCAAGTACAACGACTGTATCCATGCCCGCCACATTTAGACCGTTCCTGACTCCTCGTCACACCAGCTTGTCATACCAGTGTGACGACGAGTAATTTTTTTCCTCGTCGTCACACCGCTGGTTTTACAACACTTTTTGTATCACAACATTAGTGTTGTGCTTATAATAGATACCTAGCTATCTTATCTAATAATATAAAACTCTTAAAAAAGCTAGCGCCTTATTAATAAAAAAACTAAAACGCACTTATAAACGCTTTTTTGTTTGTTTTATGTTTCTCTGTTATTTTTAATCATGGTAGTTTGAGTAATTTATGCGGCCTACCCAAATGACCTTTATTTGGTATTGTTCGTTGAGCTCCTTAAGTTCTGAGTTGAGCTGCGCGATTACTGACAATTGTGTGCACTTACTGGACAGGTCCTCTCAATCTGTGTGGATTTTTTCCTCAAAAGACCATTTCAGACACCATTCTACATGGTCTTCACATAAACTGACCAAGATTATGTCTGGACTGTGACCTCTGAGTTTGTTTCGGCATTTCTTCTCAGAGTAGTCAGATAGGAAACACCGACCTCAGCTACGTAAAAAAAAAAAAACATGATTGACGTGTAACAGTGTCCTAAGTACTTACAGAAATAAAAAATAAAAAAAAACTTTTTTAGTTATAGAAGTGTTTTGTCAACTTCTTTCGAATTATAATTTGAGTTTGAAAGAAGACAAAACATTTCTTAAATATATGTATTATTCTTTTAAATTTTATTTATGTTATTTTTTTTATTTCTTCTTCTGCAATATTTATAACAAGACTATTAATTAAGTTTTACAAATATTCCAGTTTTTACCTAAAACTAAAAATTACAAAATAAAAACATAATAAAAAAGAATTAAATCGACTTCAAAAAGAAATTAACTCAAAATTGTGAAATAACTAATTTTGGAAGTCGGTGGCAAAAACTAAGATACAGACCCCAAGACACCGACTTCCGGAATCAGTTATTCCATAATTTTGAGTTTATTTATTTTTAAAGTCGATTAAATTGTTTACATTACTTTTTTATTGGTGTACAACGTTGATCCAAACCCGAATATTTAGTTTAAAATGCAATTATTTCTTTTTTACAGGGTTGGTCTGATCCCATTTCTCTGCCTAAAGCTCATTGAGTAGATTACGAAAATATATTATTTTCAATTCAATTTCTTTATTTCAGACTACATGTGTCCATATAGAGTTAGTAAATACATGTAAATAAACTTAAAAATAAATGTTAGTACATATAAGGAATAGTATATATAAGAAAATTATCTAACGTGGATGTGTATCCACTGCCTCCATAGAGGACTATCTACCCTCTCAGCAATGACCCTCAGGTAGCCGTTGGAACTGTCCCTGATGTCCCTCACCCTGCGCATCAGCGATGCCGCTCGCTTACGGATTGTGGCATGGAAGCCATCCACTTGTGCGTCAGCAAACATCGCTGATGCGCTGCAATATCTAGGCAGTCCCATCAGCAACCGGAAAGCATTATTGTACTGGACCCGCAGGGCGCTGACGGCCCGCTGTGTGTAACTGACCCACAAGCTACAGGTATAGTAGGATTGGCAGTAGGCCCTCAATAACGTCTTTTTTACCTCCCTACTACACCTATAAAACCTGCGGGCCAGCATGTTACACCTAACCGCCAGCCCCCTGCGTTCCCGTTCTACATCCGGATCGTCCACCAGATCCTCATTTACAACATGGCCAAGGTACACAAACTGGCTGACCCTATTTAACGCCACCCCTCCCAGTGTCACGGGCGGTACACACGAAGGCGTCGTGCGCCCCGCCCGAAACACCAGCAGCTCGCTCTTCTTGACATTATATGTCAATCCGTGCGTCTTAGCATATTCTTCACAGATGCCCAGCAGTCTCCGCAGGGCGCAGATCGATGGGCTCAACAGCACCATGTCGTCAGCGTAACTAATGTTATTCACAATCTGACCATCTATAGAACATCCTACCCTGGTGCCATTGAGCTCACGTACCAGCTCCCTCACGTAAATGTTAAAAAGCGTAGGGGAGCTTACTCCCCCCTGCCTCACACCACAGTCCAACTGATAGGCATCTGAAAAAGAACCAGCCCACCTCACATAATTCGTCTGATGGCGGTACCAGTACTTAAACATATTAGTAACACCCTCAGGCACTTTGTTCTCCCTAAGTTTATCCCACAGTCTATCATAATTTACATGGTCAAAAGCCTTAGAGAGGTCCAAAAAGGCAGCATATACTGGCGTCCCACGGTCAGTGTAGTACCTGACGGTATGCTTCAGGACTAATATAGCACTCTCAGTAGAGAGGCCAGGCCTAAACCCAAATTGGGCGTCTTCAAGTACTACAGACTGAGAAAGATGACCATTCAGCACACCGTCAAGCACCTTGGCAGCTGTAGTAGCCAAAGTAATAGGCCTGTAATTGTTTTTGTCACTGACATCCCCTGTTTTATTTTTCACAATGGGTACTACAACCGCCTTCATAATATCCTCAGGCAAATAAGCATGACGTAAGCAAAAAGTGTAAAACATCGCCAACACCCTACACAGGTGAGGACCCCCATGCTTCATATGCTCCACGCTAAGTCCGTCGTGTCCAGGAGACCTACCCTTACACATGTTATGTAAAACCCGCGACACTTCCTTTGATGTTATTCTAACGGGCTCATCACGTAGAGGACCCGCAGCCCTGAGCATTTCCTTCCGCACTAGTACCCGTTGCTCCGTCTGAAAGTGCTCCCTGAATATGTTGGCGATGTCCACTGCTTCCACTTTGCCCTGTACACTCACCGGGAGACTCGGCTTGGGGTTTAACTTATTGGTCTGCTTCCAGAATTGTTTGAAGGACTTATTGTCATGATGCGTCGCTAGAATATCCATACGGACCTGTTCGCGATTGTCTTGTAGAGATTTAAGATTTTTCTTAAATATTTTCCTACTCTCTGACATTGCCTTCCAAATAGGGCCTGACTCTGGTTTTCCACAAGCACGCCACCGCACAAAATAAAGCCGAGCCTCCCTGTGAGAGTCCTTAACATACCTGTTCCAGCCAGCAATATGTCCACCCCTTCGAACCTCCCTACATTCGCTACTCTGAATAGCAGCCTCCTTAATGGAGCTAATGATGTCACTGTACAATTTATCAATGACTTTTATGAACTGGTATCATTACAATTCGTATCAGCACAGCCTCTTAACTCGGTACGAAAATCAATTTCTCTTAAGTTACGGTTACATATTTGCTCATACATTTCAATTTGTTTTCTGTCCCTCTCTCCCCACACTACTTTGTTATTAGCTTTCTTTATCACAATTTTCTTAGGTATTACTAATTCCAGGTTACATTCAACCACTAATGGGAGTTTTACTTTTTTTAAAATAGATAAATGGCCCCCCATTTATCTATTTTGAAAATTAAAATAGTATCAACATTCTTTACAAAATCTACATAAAAAATAAATCGATGAACCCCATCATGATAGAATAATTTAAACTCTATGATAGAAAAGAATAATAGTCTGATGGGGACAAACAGTTCGAAAACTAATGCATATATATATATATAAAAGACACCTAGGTACCTCGCTATTATTTATAAAAGGTGTTGTAAAACCAGCGGTGTGACGACAAGGAAAAAAAACACACGTCGTCACACTGGTGTGACGAAGAGTCGTGAATGATTTAGACAACCTTACACTTTCTCTCAAGTCAGTAAAATCTCTGTCGCCGGAATATCTGCAAGCGAAATAAATCTTTCCTTGCATACTGTAAACTGGTTTCTCGATTAAAGTTGATTGAAAACACCATGTTTGGTTCCCAATTTATAAAGATCACTGTCGCCAACATTAGCTACGGGATATTTAGCATTAGATGCATCCCACATTTTATCAGCTTGTTTCTGCAAATTACTTCAAGCCGATTTCCTAAGTCGCATAACATTTTCTTTCTTAGGCTTCACATTTTGTTCTGATGAAGGCATTTCGTCTTCAAATATTGAATTTAAATTCAGTTTCTTCACTCTGAATATCTAAAATAGGTGGCGAACACAATGTGAAGCATCGTCAGCGGACTCCACATATTTTTTATTTATAATGCGCTGCGCGGGCATTATGAATAATGCTTCTATTTATTACTTAGTCCATATCATAACATAATACACTAATGTAAGCCTAAATATAATAGGTTGGGGAAAAAGTTTCTTCGCATTTTTTAAGAAATGAAATGAAAAAAAAATGAAAAATGAAAAATGGTTTATTATTACTACAAGTAAATATCCTAACAACTAGTGATCGGAGTCTCCTTTTAAGCAAATAAGCCTGTGTTAGGAGACTCCGCTCTTCCAATATCAATAAGTACAATTTACTTGTTTTATTTTTGATTCTATACATTCGAAATAATAAGTACTAAGTAATATAAAGAAATGTGAATTAAAACTAAACATAACATAAGAAAATTCAAAACATTGTTTAATATAGTTTATTTACATTTAACTAAAGTATGTAGGTACCATTTTGTTCGATAACTTTTTGCCATCTTGTAGGTAGGGACATGATCCCATTGCTATAGAAATTTTGGGACTTCTGGTCAAAATACCGCGATAAGTGGTTTTGGCAGTCCTCTCGTGATGTTAACCTGACACTGCCTAAAGAATTCTGAAGAGACCGAAACAGGTGGAAATCTGAAGGTGCAAGGTCAGGACTATACGGCGGATGCATTAACACCTCCCAGCCAAACTCTCTTAATTTTTGCTGAGTGGCTAAAGATGTGTGAGGTCTAGCGTTATCATGATGAAAAACCACACCCCTTCTGTTGATTAATTCCGGCCGCTTTCTTTCAACTTCTTGCTTTAATCTCATCAGTTGTTTGCAGTAGAGTTCAGAATCGATGGTCCTGCCTGATGGTAACAGCTCATAATGAATAATGCCCTTCCAATCCCACCACACACAGCATCACCTTGTTGCGAGTTAACCCGGGTTTCGCCACAGTCTGTGAAGCCTGACCGGCCTTTGACCACGACCTTTTTCGCACGTTCTTGTCATACGTGATCCACTTTTCATCACCAGTTATCAGCTTCTTCAAAAATGGTTCGGTTTCATTACGTCGTAATAAAGAATCACAAATGAGTAGGTACACGGCTCATTGGGTTTCTTTCAGTGAGCTCGTGAGGTACCCAAATGTCGAGCTTTTTTGTGTACCCAGTTTTTTTCAAATGCGCCAAAACTGTTTTGTGGTCAATTTCCAGTTCTTCAGCTACGTCGTAACTACTGATATGCGCATCTTGCTCCACTTTTTCAAAAATGGCATCCATTTTATCCGTAATAGGGCGACCAGAGCGACGTGCATCTTTGACATCAAAATTTCCGGATTGAAAACGCTTAAACCAAATTTGTGCTACCTACTCTCACAGACACTACACTAGGTCCATAAACATCGCAAAATTTTTTCGCGGCTTGCGTTGCATTTTTACCTTTTTTGTAGTAATATTTTAAATGTATCGAATTTCTTCATTAGATTCACTCATCTTGACGGTACGAAAAACAAATAAAAATCACACATTTTCCTAATTTGAATTTGGAATTATGTTCTTTAAAATTTAAAGTTTCAATGATACCAAAACCAGCCAGATACAAATAGTATAGCCAAAGAGATTTTATTACAAGTTCATACATACTATAATGCGAAAAGACTTTTTCCCCAACCTAATATATATATATATATATATATATATATATATATATATATATATATATATATATATATATATATATATATATATATATAACTAGCTGAGCCGGCGAACTTCGTACCGCCTAACAACAGTCGATTCTTTATTTTTTTATTTTTTTTAATACTTATTCTGCTATATTCAGGGCGGCCGGGTCAGCTAGTAAGATAAAAAAAGAAAGTTAATAAGTCAACAATTACATTATGTAAAAAAATAAAAATTATAAACCACCTAAAATTCTTTTAATAGTCACTAAAAAATTTACCACAGAAAATTTATTTTTGAGTAATGTTACCATCGATCGTATAAATATTGACATTAATATTTATACGATAGGTACTAACGTTTTGCCTTCCCGGAATCTCTCCACTAACACTTAAACTTTATGGTATGGTATTAAAGTTCAAATTGACTTTTAAGTATTATTACGAATCGATTGTATGGGAGTATAGAAAAGTGTTGTTTTTAGACCTTTTCAGGCAATTTTTCTCGGCGTAAGAACCATCCTCGTACTTCAAGGAATATTCTAAAAATAGAATTAGTAAAATCGGTTCAGCTGCTCTCGAGATTTGCGCTTAGCAACACATTCACCGATTCATTTTTATATTATAGATTGATAGTTTAAGTCTTCGCATATTCATATTTTTCTCTTCTTGTTCTCACACACTATTGTCTACATTTCTATTTCATTTTTCCTTTCGCAGGTCTGCTGGAAGAAGTTTCTTAAGAAATAAGCAGTACCTTTGTACTCCTAATTATAATTATGTATTTTTCTGTGTGTACAGTCGTGTTCTTTAATATCTGAGCAAGTTCATGAATCAAAAAGATATAGGCAATCGTAAGTTACATAAAACTCTAAACAGCTTTGCCTTCCAATAAATTGTAAACAATCTGTGACATCATAAATATGTGACTATATTATATCAATAATATTGCTACAGACAAATACTCTAAAAATTGTGCGCAATCCCTTGTTCATATTATTTAGCGCAAAGGCATTTTTTATATGAAAATTATCTTGACAATTTGACATGTTTCGAATTGTTATCTTAAATTCTTTGAACAATCTCTTTACAGAAGTGTATCCTATTGTAATCTTTTGTCTTTTAAATGTTAGGTTTTTAGAAGAGAAAAAATAAGAATTTAAGAATAATAAAATAAAAATGAAATACTAATGTGCTTAAAAAGCCATTTTTATTTTTAAAACAGACTGAAAAGTTTTAAATAGGTAGGTATAGTCTGCGTTGACCCTAAGATTTCCTAAAACTTAATTAATTAAATAATACAGCTACTACGTAACGTTGTCATAATGATACAGTCCTAACTTCTATTACGAACGGCAACACTGCATTGCACTCGTACTTGCTGCGACAAGCAAAAATAAATTTAATGATAAAGGTCATTTAGTTGAATATTCAATGCACATAGATATTTACGAATCATAGGTTGTACATAAATGGTTAAATAAATAGAATATAAGGTTTTAAAAATAGCCACTCAGACAGCGACAGCACCCACGCTCCCCTCTTGCATAAATGGTTAAATAAATAGAATATAAGGTTTTAAAAATAGCCACTCAGACAGCGACAGCACCCCACGCTCCCCTCTTGCGAAGGAAGTGAACGATCATCGAGGGCTGGTGATAGGTCTACCACCGCCCGCCTCACGCTCAGGGCACCGCGCCACGTCTCATCAACGTGACTTGTGAGGACTCACATAGTGTGAAAGTCTCGAGAAGAGCTTACTATAGAAATGATCCTATGAAGTAAGGTCTTAATTCGTATTGGAAAAATCGAGGAGGGTCATTCGACCGCGGAGAATCTTAACACCGCGATGTACAAATGCGCGTCATCGGCACAGCGCCATCTAGTAGAGTGTTTAGGAGTTCGCGATCTTTATAATAAAAAATAGAATGATGATGATGATATTATTGTATTGCCGTCATAAGGAAAACAGACGTATCTGAATTTTTTTTCGAAATGGAGTTATTTACATATTCGGAATCAGCAGAAAATGACGCATCTACCTACCAGTATTTTTAAATTGGCGTAAACTTAACGAAAACCTAATAATTCTTACTATGAAAAGACGCATCTGATCTGTGATATTTTCACGGCTTTGCGATGATAATATTGGTAAATCACTTATCATAGAACTGTGCATTTCTTATTTTAAAATTATAATTAACTTTTACAAAAAGCAACTTAAACAGCGGAAAGAAATATTCGCTAGCGGGTCCGTGTGACGACTGTATGGGACTACGGATCGACGACTAAGTATACTCAAAATAAACCACCTACTGCGGTAGTACTTATTTATATATGAGGTTCAAAATATCAGTCGCTTGGGTTTACGATTAGAAAGCCATTCTACAATATGTACAATATTAATAAAGTATTTTTCGTACTCTCAAATAGATCTAATCGACGCCGACGGTGGAATTGGAAACAAAACTGTCGATAAGGACAGGGATTTAAATGTCCCTTACGACATTTGAAAAAATGCGAAAGTAAACTCTGTGTCTGACGCATAAACAACTGAACCGATCATTATAAAATTTGGCAGAGAGTTATCCTGGAACCTGGAGAAGGACATAAAGTAAGGGCCGGTTTTTTGAACTGTACCTACCAATGGTTAAACATAGGAACTAATAGTTGAATTTTGGCTAAATATGAATGAGTTAACATTATTGTAGGTATTCATGTTAACTCATTAATGTTAAAAAATAGTAACTAATGGCATTTTGGTAAACACATTTAGCTAAAATTCAACCATTAGTTATGTGTTCACCAACATTCAAACCTCCAGTTAGGTATTTAAACAGTCGATTTATGTCAAACTTCCTTCTAAATTTGACATAAAACAACTGTTTAAATACCTAACCGGTGGTTTGAATGTTGAAGAACATAGGCCGTTTAACCATTGGTTGAGTTAACTACGGATCAAAAAACTGGCCCTAAACCTACAGTTCATCTTGGATATTTGTATTAAAATACTTATACGCAGACGAAGTCGCTGCCTAGCGGGCAGTTGCAGCTAGTATACAGGATGAATTTTTCAAGTGGGCGTGGATGGCCAAATCCGAAACTATGAGGATTAGCGAAATCCCTTATCATAATATTTTGGTAGATAGCGATAGCACAGAACACTTTCGAAAGGAAAAATGGCCTTCTGTTTACCGTGAAACTATCGACTTGCTCATTTTATTCCGCTGCTGTTTTCTTACATAACCACTGTTATCACTTCAGCGATAATATCGCCGTCACAGTGTCACGATAGATTTTATGTAATATTGTGCAGCTCAACGCTTTCGTTTGTTGCACTATTTTGGTTCGTTCGCTACAAATTATATTGTTCACTCTGTTTGGTTCAAGAAACAAACTTGTTACGTCATGTGTTTCCTAAAACTTTGCAGCCATTTATTAAAGTTAGTTAAATAATAGAGCTGGCAATTTTTGATTGCAGAAAGCCAGCCAGGCTGACTAGGCTTCATCAGCCTATAGGCGTCAACAACTAGGAATAGGCTTTCCCAATTGCATGCCATGTGGCTCGATCCTCGGCCTCTCCCAGCTGCTACCTCTACCTGCTACCCCTGCGAAGATCGCCATTCCACTTAGCTTGAGGAAAACTGTAGAGGATGTCCCTTAAACAATGTATTTTTATTAATAACAGAGTTCAAAAAAAGGAAGTTTCTCAATTCGTCGGTTTTTTTATGAATGTCGTTGAACTGTTGGCCTACATTCGTTGCGAGAAATAAAAATAAAGTACCTACTTACTTCGTGTGTTAGCAGAAATATATTACGCGCGTCTCCGCCTCCCGACTGTGAATGTCTCTGAACACAGCACGCTAGCCAGCGTTCGAAGGCACCGAGATAATTTCCGTTGCATATTGAGATCATACGCAGCCGTTCTACCAATAAATCTACGATTAGGTGGTAGATACTTTATAAATAAGAAACGTTGACGGCCGGTACCGCCTATGGGCGTTAATGTCTCAAAAATGATACGACAGTACGTCGCGTGACGTCTAAGTTTTTACTTAAATAAAATCAGTATACGTTCGACGACGATCGATTTTGCATACTTTCATAAGGCGCAGCAATTCATACTGTCACCACAGGTACAATTATGACGCTACGCATTACAACCGATGCTAAGCCCATAAGCAATGTATTGAAATTAGTACTCTCAGTAGATGGAATTTGTATATTACGAGTAGTACCGCCCGTCAAAGTGTTACCTAATACATTTAAGAGTTTCCAAATTCAACTAAAAAATCAAAAGTCATTATTCAAATTAAGCTGAGGATTAGCACATTTTGAACGTCAAAAGACAGTCCCCCAAAACGCCCTTCAAACGTTCTCATCGATAGTGCTACAGGTGCGGATTGAACTCACGATCTGCTCGCCTGTCCGCACTTCAGGCTTTGGGCTATATTACCTCTTCACTAAATCAACAGTTTGAAGTGTTTTTATGTGAGTAGGTTGTCGGGGTCTTATTTTAATTTAGCCTCAACTCACCGAGACATACTGACCTGCTGGTCAAGGCTTTGCTCCCTATAAGGAACGTGTTGTTCATGTATTCTTAAAAACAAACGACAATTATTTTTATTTAGTGTTAAGTAGGTACTTTATAACTTTGCTAGCCAAGGTAAAGCTAATAAAGAAATGGAAGCCTTCAGCATAAATAAATTATTTGCTATTTTGGTCTACATTTCTTGTAGGTATTAAGTAATATATCTGAGATCCTCTTATTAGATTCTTAGGTCGGCCAGTTTATTTTGTAGGATCCAAATAGGATTAGCCCAAGTCCTTGTTATTGGTTGCGCGATTAGCAGGATTGTTTATCATCACACTAAAGTATGTCATTCAAAAAAACTTTTTGACAAAAAACGAAAACAACTGACTTCCAACAAAAAACACTACAAAGTGAATAACAACTTTAATTTTGGAAGTCGGTGTCTTTGGTTCTGTATTTTCATTTTTTGCCACCGACTTCCGAAATTTAGTTATTTAAGTCGGTTGTTATTTTTTACTTTTTAGTTGTATCTACCCCACAACTATTCGTATACCTACCACTACTTGCTAGATACTAAGTAAACAACAGTGTTGTTAATAACATCAATATACACTAAGTGGAAATAATACGTATTATTAAAGCTAACTCAAAAACATTAAGCTTGGCGGCCACACTCCATAAGTTACCCTCGAAAGATCGCGCTAAGTCGTCTCAGAAGTTTGGAAGGCATTGTTTTGCCAGATTTGGACGCAAACAAATTATTAAAGCGTGCTCACACTACGATGGATCATTGACGGAAATAACGAAGCTACGAAAACTCTATCTCGTGACAACCCAAGCTACACTTAACATACGACACAAGTAGCGTAATTTGATATTACCATTAAAATCATCTAAGGCCAGTGCATCTCATGACAATTCCAATAAGCCCAAACCCGGCTAGGATACATTGTTTTATTACAGAGTTCCGGTGCCTACGACGATGGTACCATTTTCATCAGAACCATTAATTTAAATTTGCTTCGTCGTAGTCACTTAACTATTTTAATCAAGATATCTTATCACCAGCCCGTGAAATACTTATTACCACCGAGGAGTTCCCGCCGCCATCTGTGCTCTTCTTCAGCAGTTCCACTTCTCCAAATGATACTTTCTGAATGCAAATGCTTGACTTGTTGATGAAAATATACCAAAATCGCTATATGCTAATATAATATTTGAGGAGTTCCCTCAAATCCTCATAGATCCCATCATCAGAACTGAATTTTGATAAAAAAATGGGACCAATCTTTAAAATAAAAAAAAGAATTTTCCAAATCGGTTTATAAACGAAGGAGTACTGAGGTAACAAACATTAACAAAAAAAAAAAAAAAAACAAATATACAACCGAATTGATAACCTTCTTTTTTTGGAGTCGATTAAAAAGGAAAAAAATACAGAAATAATACTCATCAATCCGTCAATTTCCAACGCTTGTACCCACCGTAACAATGATTTCAGTTTAACGACAGTAATTCTAAACCGTTTCAAAAGGTAAATGCAATTGGCGGAGAGAGCACCACGCTTTCAAGACTTCGTCGGACTAATAGCATTGTTTACTACTATTGAAGATTGACAGACGTAAACATTCCGTGTAATGACCAGCGATTACCTTTACCTTGGCAATTTGATGATGAAGACGCTTTTCTCTCACGATTTTTGGACATTTACGGTGTTCTCTTCGTCGTGTCGATGATTCCATGGTGTTTCTGATGTGTCCGCGTGAAAGTGTCGGACAATGACATTTCATAACTTTTTCGTCGACTGTACAATCAGCTATAGGTAGGTACCTACTTTTCGCGTATTAATAAACCGTGATGTTGATGATGTGCTCAAAATGTTATTTTATCTACTAAGGTATTTGTATTTTTAAGCAGAGACCAAAATGACCGACTCTGGTCGAAAAATTATTTAGGATTGTCCTAAACAAGGCTTGCAATAGGTAAAAAAATACACTTTTCTGTTTTTCCACAAATGTATTTCTATGTTGAAAAAGAATTTACAAAAGTACAACATTTTACAAAATTGTATTCGAGTTTTAACAAAAGTCTACACGAGTAGACAACTAAAACTAAAAAAACCCCAAAGCTATAACAATTTAATTCGAAAACTAGAAAACAATACTTTTCCTGCATTACGCAGTGCAGGTTTGTACTAGAATGGTATGGCACCATTACATTTTCAGTTCCAACCAATAATAGTAATATTACATTTTGGACTCGAACAACGATTCTCGTTTCCGATTGGTTGATGCTAAGACGTAAACATACACGATAAGCTGCGATTGATGGGTATTTTCCCACTCGTACGCGTTCCATGTAACGCTTTTTGTCTGCGCGTCGACGGCGCGTTTTCTACCTTGATAAAGCAGCTCTTGTAACGTGTGCAACGCGTATACGCGCCTCGTCGGTGCGTTAGAAATACGTCGTGTGCATAGGCCCGTTTTTTTTGGGTGGGAAATCATCAAATAAAATCTCCCGCTCTGGGCGGAGCGAGAGATTTTATATATCGCATGCTTAATAATAGACTGACCTAACTAAATAAATCGCAACTCTGACTTGTCTTACAAAATGGCATGTAACTTAGTCAAAAAGCATAATAATAATGAAACAATGTATTGTAGGAATGATTGATAAACTGATTATGGATACAGAAATTATATTTTGAAGATATTTAGTTAAAACGAATTTCTTTGTACGCTTTACTCATTTTGGAGCTGAACCGTAATCGGTCAGTTTAATATTAAGCATGCGATATGTCAGACTTTTACGGACTAAAACCCTCCCGTGTTAAGGAACACGGGTGGGTTTTTTTAACACGCCATCATGTGCGTGTGTGCATAGGCCCTAAGATGCATGAAATATTTCAGTTAGTCGTTTGACAATAATCACAAAAAAAGAAAACTTCTGGAAAAAAATTGAGCACGTTTTTTCAGCCCTCCGCAGACTGACTGCGGAGGGCTGTCCCTTACACCCTTGTATAGTATGCAAGTGGCAGATTTATTCATAAACTCAGACTTTTAATCGTATTTAGTAACTTGACAGTTACGAGGGATACCAGTTTCTGACACCAAATATGTAGTGAACTATTTGGCGTCAGAAACTTAAATATACTCTGTGTTCTATCCCATGGTGGACTCATTATTTATAACTAAAACAATGAGCATTGACGGATTTCACGTTGTTAAAAGTCAGTTAACTGAAAATAATGTCAAGTTATGAATACGATTAATAGTCCAAGTATAGTTTAACTCGTACTTTAACTATTACGTAGAAAATTTAAGAACATTTATTTCTTCTCCTATTCTTATCTTGCTTGTTAATTGAGAAAAAGGTGGACTATTTCTATACAGAATAATATCCTGGGACATTATTCACACACGGTCATCTGATCCCAAACTAAGCACAGCTTGTACTATGGAAACCAGATAACTGATATACTACATACACATTTTTTTTTTTGTAAATACATACTTATATAGATAATTACACCTAGACTCAGGACAAACAGACATGTTCATGCACACAAATGTTTGTCCTGGATGGGAATCGAACCCATGGCCTGCGACATGAAAGGTGGTATCTTAACCAACCACGCCAGCTGGCCTTTCAATTTCTACACAGAAGAATGCGTTACGTCACTAGGATAAGAATTTAATAAGTACTCTGCGATCTTGGTCTGTTAGCACCACAAAATTATGTTTTCAAATTTACCTAACTATAAGTACACCCTTAATAAAACCTTTAAATCGTGCCTTTTAGTAAAACAGCAAGTTATCAGACAGCGTTTCTCAAACAAAAGTAAGTAATATAAAGAAATAAAGGTAATTATAGCCTCTGGATACCTTATTTCTTTACAAAATATTTAAACAGATTACACAATTTAATAAGGGTTGTTCCCAACGAGTCACACTCTTCACATGGTGTGTGGTCCCTTGGGAATTAACACAAAAAGTTGTCCTATCGAGTAACAGTGCGACTGGTTGGTATCTTCATTCCCAATCCTTAAATAACAACATGATGCGAAGCTATATCTTTTAAAATATTTAATCATTTGTTCAGGTATTAGATTCTGCATGTTTCTATAGTATAAAAATACGACGAAACCTTTCGAAACATGTTTCCAAAAACATTAAGAGCTTCGGAAACAGGAAGAAAGTTTTATCCGAAACATACACTACACTAGACTAGTAAATACATATCATTAATAATGAATGAAACACTACAGGGTGGCAGGGATGTCCCTGATGTCGACGCACAACCTGGTTACAGGACTACGCAATTTAGATGTAGCATAAATTTGAAAACAAGCTTTCATTCGTTTCAATTGTACGAATGTATTTGGTTATATGACTTTACAAGTTATTGCGTTTGCGTAAAGATTATTTTCGTCTAAAGCAGTAATAAAGATTGGTGATAGTATTTTATGCCTACTCCCATGGGAATGTACTACCCTCATCGGATGGTGATCGGTACACCTAAATTATGTTGTACTGTACCATGGATTCAGTACACGATTCTGATCCTCTGCGTCGAAATTTTTCGTCGGTTATTAAAAAAAAAAGTGCTGTTTCTTACCTACGCAGTCAAAATGTATGGAACCTATTTTTTTTTTATCCAACCCTAAATTTCAACGTACGTGGTTCCAGAATCATGTACCCACTGAATCCATGGTAACAGGTTGTGCTTCGATGTCCCCGCCAGCCTGTATGATGATGATGATGTCACAAAATGCAGGCGAAGTAACTGAGATGTGGCAGAAGCGACAATTTAAATACATTAATTACTTATTTCTACTAAGCGGCTGTTAGCGCCTACTTTAAGCTTATGTTATTAACAATCACAGAAATATTTCTACCATGTTTAAAAATAATCTCTTATTTTTCCGTGCCCCTAAAATTTTAGGATGAATAATTACGAGTTGACAAAAGTAAAAAAAAAAAAAAAATACAGAATATTTTTAGTCTGGCAACATGAATTGGTAGAAAATATAAATACTATGAAGGTAGAAAATTGGTAAGTACTTAATACATTACAAATATATTTCAAACACTCCAGTTGTTTGCTTAGTGTTAAACAATAAAAGAAACTACATATTTAATATAACATACTTATGAAATATTTCACATGCATGCTAAAATTAATACTTACTTAGAAATAAGTTCAATTTCGTTATTATAAACAAATATGAGTTTTGACAAATCTTATGTGAAATGCTTTGATTGGATGATATTAGTCAGTCAACCAAAGACAGCAGCTTACATGATATTTGACAAGAGTTACTGATCAGATATTAGGTTTTCAGAATCTTTTTAGCCCGAGTTCATGTATTCAACATTCAAACGTATCATCTAAAACATGTATATATTCTATTTCAATCTCTATTTTTGTTTGTACAGGCCATAGGCTATACAGAAGATCTTTATAAATTTACTAAACACAGCAATAGTTACTCTGATTCCGGGATAAGCTCCTGAGGCTATTTATCAAAGATTGTTCAAAGTACTGTATCTAATGAGGTCTGACCCGAATCATATTTTTCTTTGCTAAGACTATTTTTTTTTTTCTTGATCATGAGCGAGCAACATAACATTACACATTTCCCATTCTTAATTTTACGTACTTTAATCAATTACAGCTTGTATATCACTAACTATATAGAAAGTATTTCTACTGTAAGAATAGGAATACAGCAACTACTCATACATACAATGATACAAGATTCCTTTGGCGCGTGACCAAAGTCGGAAGTAACGACCCCATAATATCTTATTTAGTCAAGGGGTTGTATACCGGAAGCTTCGCCGGGAGAGCGCGCTGCGTGTTTGTCACTTCTCAGTCATCTTGAATACAAAGCGACTAATCGGCGACAAGAACAAGAACACTTAGCGCCATCTCGCGGCAAAGTTTTCAGCAAGGAACTCCACTGCCTTTGTATCTTATAGTTTAAACAGGACAATTTTTTTTTTCTCTGATTCAATATTTCTGTAGATTGTCCTTTTTCCTTACGGCGCCAGTATAGGCTGATTAAGGTTATGATTACCAACAACGCCTCCCTTTCAATGTCATTCAGGCGCCAGAAGATCCTTGTAGCACTCTAATTCAAAGCACTAAAATAACACAAGAAATATCTACTTTTCTCTATGGTCGATATAGAAAGAAGTAGCATTTTGAAATGCACAACCTTGCAAAAAGCCTCTTTTCAACTTTTGTACATAAATTAAAGCTTTTTTTTTTATTCGCAGATCAAAGAAACTTTCTCGTAAACATTTTTGGAAGATTACAGTTTAAGATCTCATATGAGAGGACGTTATTTAAGTATATGGCTATAGACTTATTTTTATTACCAAGTGAGACATAATCTTAAAGATAGTAGAAAACTTGTGTCTATAGAAAATATATTAACATGAGACTATATCACATACTGGATACAAAGGTATGAGGATGGGATACATTTAACAATGATATACCATATTCAGCGTTTAAATACTTAAAAAAATAACTTTTAATACAACAGTAAATTATTTTTAATCCGGACATATTTTACATTAGTACAATTAAAAGTCGCGACGACCAATCTGTTTAAATTGGCTGATGGAGGTTTCTTTCGTATCCCGCTAGCGTAGCGTATGCGCTTACGCAGCTTTAATGCGACATTAACGCATACATACGCACAGTGCGAAGTCTTAGGCCCGCTTTCAAAACAACTCACTAAATACATTTAGCGCTAAACGAATTTAAAACGTCGTTATATTGCTATCAATCGTTTGAATTTGACAGGGGCATAATAAATTGATTAATTTTATTGA
This sequence comes from Dicycla oo, assembly GCA_948252095.1. Classification (NCBI taxonomy): domain Eukaryota; kingdom Metazoa; phylum Arthropoda; class Insecta; order Lepidoptera; family Noctuidae; genus Dicycla; species Dicycla oo. Next base: position 22,636,406 of record OX411728.1, read on the forward strand.
GTGACTTTAATATAATCAAGCGGAACTTAGTGCAGTAAAAAAATGTCACATCAATTCTTATTTTCATGTTCAAAATCACAAATTAATACGATATTTGGAAGTAGCCTGCAAAATCGTCTTAAGGGGATACATCGATAATTTTTGTGTTATAAAAAATCATATAAAACCAAATGTATATGGTTAAATCATTTGGATTTTCCGTATGTGTTATTTGACCGAAACCCGACCGAAAACCGGAACATGATTACTTGAAATTTTCGAAGTAGCACCGTCTATTTTGTATTTTATATGATTGCTAGCTGTTGCCCGTGACTTCGTCTGCTCTCCAGGTTGAATAGTAGCCTATGTCCTTCTCCACGTCATGGTCTCAGCGCGAAAGCGTAATCAACAAACAAAAAAACCTATATTGAGAGCGTTACTCCAGCAGGAAAGTTTCTCCTAGAGTGACATGAGTGGTACGTATAATTAGTGCGTAATCTGCTGTAAATGTGCGCCGAAAATATAATTAGTACGTCTTCAGGTTTTCGAGATATTGCGTTTCCTGCTGGAGTAACGTTTTGCAGAATAGTGTATCTCTAAAACCATTGTATGTGCGTCTGTAGAATAAACATCAACGAGTAGCTCTTAATTTGTGCGTATTTGTGACAGAAGTTGAGCCGGTTTCTTGTATTTTGCCGTCAAAGTTATGACATCATCGTTTTGACTTTTAGCAATATTATTCAATAACGCATGCACGTATACTTTCGAAACTTTTTATGGCTATTATACGCGTCAAGAAGGACCGAATACAGTTTTCAGCGAGCTTATACGTTTTCTCATTTAGGCGCTGCGATATTTTTTCGGGTTTTTTAAAAAAGCGCGATTACTTGAAAATTATAAATATTTTCTTAAATCCAATTCTGTCACAAATACGCACAAATTAAGAGCTACTCGTGGATGTTTATTTTAAAAATGTCACATAAAAACGCCCCATCAGTTCTTAGTTTTTCATGTTCAAAATCAGAAATTAATACAATATCTGGAAGTGGCTTTAAAACCGTCTTAAAAATGACATACAGACTAGTCATCACGACTTTTCAAAACAATTACTTACAAACTAATACCTTCACCTACTCACTTATTCTCGTGTTGCGATGTCGCTAGAAACTCAAGATTATGATGGGAGTCTATTCTGTTCATATTCGCTTTGAACTCATCGAGAGGCGACTTTGATAGATTAGGGGTGACAGGCACGGGAGGAACTAACGTATCTATTGAATCCGTTTCAACATTACCTTCTTTGTCTAAATTTTGTTTTTCAATGTGTAAAAAGTTTTCATGAGAACCGTTCAGAGCTTTGGATAGGGAATTGTCCGGGTAGGATAAGTCGAAATTAGATATGGACAGTGGTTTTTCCCCAGTTTCGAGACCTGATTTTGAAGTTGTCAATCGGTCGTTATCTGTAAAATAAAGTTGAATATTAAATGAAGGAATTTCTGTATTTTTTTACGCTTTGTAAACATGCGAGTCAATAATGACGGATCGCTGAAACTTTTTCTATATACATGTCGACGTATCAACAATGGCTACAGGTGAATGAATCTGCCTAGCCTTTTCCCAACTATGTCGGGGTCGGCTTCTAGTCTATGCACCCCAATACCAGTATTTTACATGAAGCGTCTGCCTAGTAACAGCCGCACGGTTCGATCTAGGTTAAGCTACGCTTGCCGCGGTTGGTTTCTGGATGAGTGACCATCTTTACATACCAAGACCCCTCCGTGCCTCGGAAAGCACGTTAAACCGTTGGTCCCGGCTGTCATTCGTGGATCTTTGACAGTCGTTACGGGTCGTCAGAAGCCCGAAAGTCTGACAACTAGTCTTACCAAGGGGTAACGTATTACCCAGTAACTGGAGGTCAGATAGACGGGCGCTCCATGTAAAATACTGGTATTCAGCTGCATCCGGTTAGACTGGAAGCCGACCACAACATAGTTGGGAAAAGGTTAGGCAGATTGATAGATTAGTGTGATCCTCAAATGAGTAGAACGCTACCTTTAGCAAAAGACGCATGCAAACAATAAAGTCACTTTTTTACAAGGAGATTTTAAATGTATTTATAACACATAAAAACAACAACGTGCAATGTGATGATAGGATATCGAACATTAATAATGTGCGTAGTTCATTACTCTTAATTAATGAGTTAATAGCCTCTGAATATAGCACAATCGCAAGGTTTGCTCGGGGTGCCGCGTTAAGTGCTGAAGTTAGTTTACCATTCTCGGAGTCGTCAGTGGTCTTTTGTATCTGTTCGCCGCTGTCATCATTGTGGTCCTTCGGTACAGAGGAGCTCCGCCCTTCCTCTAACATTCCCAACACCCTGTACATAACATCACGTTTAGAGTTTTCAATTCTACCCTCGTTATTATTGTGCCTCTAAATATAGGTGGTTTTCAAGCCGTGCATTACTTGTTTAGTGGATTTTGTACCTCTGTCATCCATATTTAGCATACACAAAAATAAATATACATATTAGCTTGCATATAGAAACTACATGTACAAATATGTGAAAAATGCGATAGGTGTTATATTCATCCATTATTACAGTTTTACTGACGTATTTATGTCTCGTTTGATTAATTTCTCTTTTAGGAGAAGCGCCGGGGTAGCCCGCAAAATTCAAATTTTCTTAGGTTTTTTGGAGTTTGCAAGTCAGTATTAAGTTGTATGTTGATTAAAGCATGATTCGCGGCCGTAACAAATATGTATTTACGTAATTATAATCATTAGAATCAGTAATACAACTCCATAAGTTAGTATAATCCTAAATGTCAAGATTTGACAGGCCAGTTGGCGTGGTTGGTTAATATACCACCAATCATGCCGCAGGTCGTGGGTTCGATTCCCATCCAGGACAAACATTTGTGTGCATGAACATGTCTGTTTGTCTGAGTCTGGGTGTAATTATCTATATAAGTATGTATTTACAAAAAAAAAGTAGTATAATGTAGTATATCAGTTATCTGGTTTCCATAGTACAATCTCTGCTTAGTTTGGGATCAGATGACCATGTGTGAATAATGTCCCAGGTTATTATTATTATTATTTCATTAAACAGTTATTTAATAGTATTACCTGGTCTGAAAGAGTTGTATTGATGACTATAATGATTATAATCCTGTAAAAACATACTTGTTACGGTCGCCAATCATATTTTGATCAACAAAAACCTAATACTGGCTTGCAATTTACAAGTCAGTATTACTTTGTACGTTGATCAAAATGTAATTAGCGGTTGTAACAAGTATGTATTTACATAATTATAATAATTAAAGTGATCAATACAACTCTTTCAGACCAGGTAATGCTAATTGAATGACTATTTCATGGAATCTTGAGATTTGAGGATTATACTAACTTAAGGATTTGTATTACTGATTTTAATGTTTATAATTCTGTAAATACATATTTATTACGACCGCAAATCATACTTTATTTAACATACAACTTAATACTGACTTGCAAATTGCAAAAAAAACGTAAGAAAATTTGAATTTCGCGGTCTACCCTGACGTTTCTTCCTTAATCGACTTCAAAAAAGGAGGTTATCTAGTTCGGCTTGGTTTTGAGCTCGCGAGTTGAAGTCACGAGTCGAATGAAATACGTAAGCAAACTCGTAAATATTAATAAAATACCACTTTTTTGAATATTAATATCATGTTTATAGAAAGTTGTAGTTTAGGTGTTGTACGGTACTTCCACGGAATAGATAAAAGCAAGTGGAAATGCCCACGCAGCTAGCCGGCGCGTGTCACAACTATGCGGAAAAAATGTAAAATAATAACAATCTTTGTCAGTTGTAATACGTCTTAATTTTGTATGAACAACAAATTCAACTTTGACGAAAAGCTTTATTTTTTGTTCATACAAAACTAAGACAACTGACGAAGGTTGTTATTACGAGTATTTTACATTTTTTCCGCATAATTATGAGACGCGCCGGATAGCTGCGTGGGCACTTCCACTTATTTTTTCTATTCCGTGGGTACTCCGGCGTAGATATGGCGCTTGAAGCTGATAAAAGAGAAGTGCGAGTCGGACGCGGCACACGAAGGGTTCCGTACCACTGTACAATATTTTAACACTATGTTTTTTACTTTAGTACAAAAACCACGTTTCTTGTATGGGACCCCCTTTAATTTTTAACTTGTATTTTATTTTATTTCTTGTTATAGCGGCAATAGAAATACACAATTGTGAAAATTTCCACTGTCTACCTATTATGGTTCACGAGATACAGCCCGCTGACAAACAGCGGTAGTAAAATGGTTCCGTTTGGCACCCTTCGGATACGGAACCCTAAAAACGACAGTCACAAAGCAGAACTTTTGAAGAAAAAAAAACCTCCATGTGCCATAACTACGCGGTTGGATACAGTAGGCCACGAATCTTTATGTCTGTGAAGTTAGCTGCGAGTACTCCTTTTTGTGTTAATTTCTCCGGCAATTCGAAAGCCCGTTATAAATGAGAAAAACCGATCTGCAACTAACTTCATAAACACAAAGATCTGTGGCGCGTACTGTCCTGTAATTTATTTTTCATCTTTCTTTGTAATGTAAAGGAATCAAGCGCAACTGCTAAGCGTGGGTTCGATTCCCAGGTCGGGCAGTGTTATTGGATTATCCCGTAAATAATTTCTCATCAGCAGCCCGGATAATGGATTTGTGCCTGATTTATGGCAATAGGCTCGCCACCAACATAGGGCTTAAAACATAACTGGTGAAATGTGGCTGTATTAGACGCTTCTGGGAATACAGACGTGATCATAGAGCACGGAATAGCGGCACCGGCAGCAACTAGAGACGTCTTTACTATAAATTGACCGATACCGCTGTACCGCGGCTTAGGTATGTGCGCGGCGACACGGCGGGGCAGTTCAGGCCGATCATTCGTCAACGCTCACGGCGCGGTGTCTGCCTCGCCACGCATTAGCGCGTTACAGCGGTATCGGTCAAACTATAATAATATTCGTACCCGCGCAAATAGCACCTAGCGCAAGTTTAAGTCACAAGCATTGGCAGAACTGTCACGGGCCGTCAGATGCTATGAGTAAACGAAACCGTCCGTTAACAAGCTTTGTTTGCTTGGAAAGTGTTGGCAATGCCGTCTCTAGCAGCAGCCGCCAAAACCGTCTCCGTGCTCAGTGATCGTGATGTGTTTCGTACAAGCTACAGGCATGTGTATTCTCGCCCTTATATTATGGTATTATAAAAGAGTATTTACCGTGAGTTGCCGAGGTCTCCAAAAGGTGGTTTGTGTTGTGTGGGCGAGGGACGGTCGCCCGGCCCGTGCTCCGCCCAGCCCTCAGCGATCAACGCCCCGCCGATGTCCACCTCGCCTTCTGTAATAAAACCAAGTTGGTTTGTTTGCTAGTTGGTTGGTTGGTACTGTTGGTTTATCCAACAGTATATACATACATACATACATAGTGTGGGTCAGTGTCGGAAATCAGAATATCAAACCACAGCATATCTAACTTAGAGATATCTCTATAATACGTTTTGATTATTCTTATGGTTATAATTACGTACATATTTGCTATTGTTGCGAATCTTATTTTGATAAAGATACAACCTGACACTACCCTGCAAATTGCAAAAACACAAGAAAATTTAAATTTCGCCGGCTACCACTGCGTATCCGCCTTAAGTAGATATATTTACCGTCTGTATTGTCGAACAGCTTGATGCCAGGTATCTCCTTCTCTTTCTCGCCCTCAGCAGTAGCAGTCTTTTTGTACGTGCACGTTTTGGATAGCAAAGGCTTCCATCTGGCCACCTTGAAATACAAACAATATGATGTTAACTTTAGTAAAAACCAAGACCACGTACACCTTTTGAAACTGGTAAAACAAAATTGTTGCTAAATATACCAAAGAAGTAAGAGTGCGTTACCCGGGCAAAAGGGCTGAAAAAGTTGTGCTTTGGAGAGATGAGACTATATCAAATAATTAGTGTATCATGAGTAGCAATTTGTTTAATAATAGCAAAATTTGTGTGAATTGTAGTTTTAAAGTTATTTGAGAAAAACAGATTTTGCTGCAGTAACGTTTGAAACGTTACCCTGGCAAAATCGTTTTTCAAAAAATCGTTTCAGCTCGGAACCAAATACATGAATAGATAGCTTTTGTTGCATAGTAAATGTTAGCAAATAGCAAAATTTGTGTGTGTTATGGTTGTTAAGTTATTTAAGATTTTGCTGCAGTAACGTTTTGCAATTTCCCAGATCTCGGAAACGGCTCAACGCCGAAGTTTGAAAAAAATACCAATAAGAGACCTTAATTTGTTTAAATTTGTTTAAACATTACTTTTTGATTTGGTTGACGTAAACCAATGCAATTAAATGGTTTCCAACTTCAGAAAAAAACGGATTTGCAAGTAAACCAATACACTTATAACCAAATAAACAGCTGTAAAAAATACCCGTGGTAGACACTTATAACGTCAGGAATTTTAGATTTTGTAACTTTACACGATATGAAGATAAAAACAAATTTGATTAATTTTAGACTGGTCGTACTTTAGCGATCGAATACGCAGTTCCCATAACATTAAGAAACATGGCATACTTTAAACAAATTAAAATAATTCATGAACATTCGTTCCTGTAAATTTCAGCACTCAATTACGGCTATAATGAAAGTTATATCAAAAACAAAAATATGTCAGCAATTCGCTGATAAACCGACCAAATTGAAAAGGTCACGTAAAAGCGACCGCACCGTACGTACGGGTAATCTTCGCAAATTGGCAGCTTAGTATCCGATGTTTTGTACAGTTAAGCAGAAAAACATTATTACGATAACGATACGACATATTACACAATTTCTACTAGTTTTCTATATTATAAATTAAAATCATGTTAGTTAATAGTAGTTTTAAACAATTTAATGGATCATAATTATTTAAAGTCAAAGTAACTTTAAAAAGGTAAGTAAATAATAAATAAATAATTTAAATGTAAATAATTTATAGTGTGTAACTATATATATATATATAGTTACACACAATATATATCTATATAACACTAACACTATATGTATAGTAGTTTCTTGTTTCTGTTTGGTTAAACCAAATATTTTATTTTGATACCAACGCAACGCTAAACTTTTTAACGTTCTCGATGCTAGTGAGAGCAGCGCGCATCGCTGCGTGCGATGCAACAGCTTTATGCGTTATCTTACTTACTTTTTAGCTATGAGTATGTACAGTCACACAATGAAAAGGTTCGTCACCTTCGCGGCGAGTCAGTTTTCGCTTGCACTAGTACTGCAAGAATTAATCATGCCAACATACCAGTGCAAGAAACAATGCTTCTAAAATTTAAATAAATATGACGTTTGCTATCGAATAAGGTTTTGCTTGTTTTTTCTATCCCATCAATGCAATGTTACAAAATGTATTAAAACAACAATAAAATGACAACTATAAAATAAGAAGCAAAAGTTAATGAAAACTACGAATAAGTTTAATGACATTTATTTTGAATAACGGGTATAACCACCATTAGCTTCAATCAAACATTGTAACCTATTTCTCATGGAACCCACTAGACGAGAGCATAGATCCGTGCCTCTAGTGTCTTCCCAAATAATTCGGCAGTGGTTTTCTAAAGCCTCTTTGGTCCTTTCATTTCTATATTTTTTTTTTTTTCATTACCATTAAACCCCATAAACTCTCTATCGGGTTGAAATCCGCAGATCTTGCCGGCCAGGGTATCACCACTCTATCGCAATGCCGGTTGAACCATTCATTTACAATACGAGCATTGTGCGTGCGAGCATTGTCCTGGAATTAATATATTTGACCTCAGGTACCTCATCAGCTGGATACACGGTACGGACACTTGGTAGCATACTGTCTTCTAAAACAGACTGGTAGTGTATTGCGTTTGCCCTTGGAGGAAGAAGCACGAGCTCGCCTACTCTATCCGCTGACATCCACCCCCATATATTGGCCGAGATTCGTCCAGAACTGAAATTGGGCATTACATGGTCTTCCGTATATCTCGTACTATCGTATTATATCTCCACAAATTAAGCCTCTCATGTTGGCTCGACTTAAAACATTTTTCGTCGGTAAAAATAAATATAGTGGTACTCCAATCGAAGTTTAAATAAGTCTGTGCAAATCTTAAGCGTGCTTCCTTATGAGTCGTTGTCAGAGCAATGTTTACGTGTCGTCTATAATGTAATCCCATTGAGTGTAATGCGTTTCTTATCACTCTTGGACAAACATCATAATATATATTTGGGCGAAATGATTCATTGACACAAAGCCGTCTTCCTCATATTGCCTTCTCATGTCTGATTTTTGTGCGGCGTTAAGAATAGGACGGTGACCAGAATTATTGTGACGATGATCGACTAGTGCACCTTCTTCGCCATGTCTCCTTATCCAGAATCTCAAACTATCTCTGGTCACATCTCGGAGATGTTGTAGCCAGCTTCATGTTCGGCAATAATTGCTGCTCTTTCTTCAACACTTAAGGGTCTTGGCATTATAAAATAGTTAGTTAGGAGAAATTATGATATTTTGCAATGATGACATCACAAACTACAAAGTGATGACATGATATGAAGATGACTGACAAAAATAATGTTTTAACAAAAATAATAATGGCAGGTTGAACCAACAAGAAGGTTTTAGTTTATCGAACATAATAATCTTGTTGACAAGATAAATGAGGAGCGTCAGAACAAAAACCGATAAATCACATTTGTGTTTTTTGTGAAAAAATGTAAAAATATTTTATTTGATTAATTAACACATACATTTATTGTAACAGGTAATACCCAAACTAACAAAAGTAGTCATGATTGCTAATTGTCCAGTCCCAAGTAGCGGGTCTGGGTTTCTACCCAGACCAAGTTACACAGCGGACAACATACTAAGTGGCACCCTCTGGAATTACGCCAAAGAGCAAGGAAATATGTCCAAACGCTGAGAGACACTATTAAGGATTCTAACTCAATATGTCCAAGTTCATGGTTTTCTAATTTAGAGTTAAACGAAATCTATCAATTTATTGGTGTTATTGGTGTTAGCATCACTGTTTGGAAACCTAAATTCTGCATTCGTGACTGTGGTACCTGATGAGTTATAAAAAAAAAAGAAAATGAATATATTGGTGTGACCAAACCAAGCGGATAATATTAGGGATTTATCGGTATCTGTTCCGATCGCCATCGTTGTTTAGTACGATTGATGTAATTATCGGTTATCTCGCGGACGGATTTAGAGCGGATTTATCAGTTTTCGATCAGGTTACATTAACCATAGAGCAAGATATGTACGAGAACAACCAACATCATAAAAAAAGACAAAATGTGATTTATCGGTTTTTGTTCTGACGCTCCTCAAATACGAGCTTTGATTGAATAATTTTGAACTTTATTAACGAACAGTTAAACATTATTTTCTCTAACTCCAGTCTATTCTGTAACATAGTTTCAAAAGGTAATATGTGCTCGCGACACGTTGAACGGATCAATTTGAAAATTGACGAACCTTTTCATTCCGTGACTTTGCATACTATTTATAGTTAACCGAACCAAACAGTCATTAACCAAGTGTTTTGGAGAGAAGTGCTTGCTTGTGGTTTATGTGCGACGACGTCTTTGAACGATGTGTGTTTAATGTTTTTATTTTATTCGTTAAAGGGGAAGCGTCAGGGCAGGTAGCCTGCGAAATTGAAAATTTTCTTACGTTTTTTGCAATTTGCCAGTCAGTGTTAGGTTGTATGTTGAATAAATTATAATTCGCGACCGTAACACATGTATGTACAGAATTATAATCATTGAAATCATAATACAACTCCTTAAGTTAGTGTAATGCTCAAATGTCAAGATTTCATGAAATAGTCATTCATTAGAATTACCTGATCATATAGAGTTGTATTGATGACTTTAATGATTATAGTTCTGTAAATACATACTTCTTACGATCGCGACTCACATTTTAATCAATGTGCAACCTAATATTGACCTGTAAATTGCAAACATTTTTGTATGTAACTGTACTAAGAAAACATCCATGTTGTCCCGTTCATTTAGGAAGGTTGAGCTTATGTATGGTGCGGTCGCTTTTACGTGACCTTTTAAATTTTGTCGGCTTATTCGAGAATTGCTGATGTATTCTTGTTTTTGATATAACTTTCATTATAGCCGTAATTGAGTGCTGAAATTTACAGGAACGAATGTTCATGAATTATTTTAATTTGTTTAAAGTATGCCATGTTTCTTAATGTTATGGGAACTGCGTATTCGATCGCTAAAGTACGACCAGTCTAAAATTAATCAAATTTGTTTTTATCTTCATATCGTGTAAAGTTACAAAATCTAAAATTTCTGACGTTATAAGTGTCTACAACGGGTATTTTTTACAGCTGTTTATTTGGTTATAAGTGTATTGGTTTACTTGCAAATCCGTTTTTTTCTGAAGTTGGAAACCATTTAATTGCATTGGTTTACGTCAACCAAATCAAAAAGTAATGTTTAAACAAATTTAAACAAATTAAGGTCTCTTATTGGTATTTTTTTCAAACTTCGGCGTTGAGCCGTTTCCGAGATCTGGGAAATTGCAAAACGTTACTGCAGCAAAATCTTAAATAACTTAACAACCATAACACACACAAATTTTGCTATTTGCTAACATTTACTATGCAACAAAAGCTATCTATTCATGTATTTGGTTCCGAGCTGAAACGATTTTTTGAAAAACGATTTTGCCAGGGTAACGTTTCAAACGTTACTGCAGCAAAATCTGTTTTTCTCAAATAACTTTAAAACTACAATTCACACAAATTTTGCTATTATTAAACAAATTGCTACTCATGATACACTAATTATTTGTTATAGTCCCATCTCTCTAAAGCACAAATTTTTCAGCCATTTTGCCCGGGTAACGCACTCAAGAAGTAAGGGTCGTAGCAGGTGGCGTTCTATAGTTTTTTGCCTTACCCCATGGGAAGAAGGCGTGAGTTTATGTTTGTACGTAGTCTGGTCATAAGTTTGGTCACATATGGAAAGTTAAATAACTGACACAATGAGTTACGCACTACAACCATTTATACATCAAATGAAAGGGTATAGAATACAGATTTACACCACATTCAAATTATTCGAAATGCCCTCCTCTTGCTTCGATTACAAGCCTTCAATCTGCAAGGCCAGTCATCAATTGAAGCACGCACGACGTTCATGTCAATATCGGCCACTGCTTTAATCAGGAATGCTTTAAGTGACTCCAAGTTGCGATGGAGTTTAGCGCAGACCTTCTTTGTAATGCAAGGGATTCAAGTCTAGACTGGATGAGGGCCAATCCTCATGCCTGATAAAGTCGATTCCACGGGTCGTGAGCCAGTTTTGGGTACTTTTCGCCTTATGAGCCGGCGCAGAATCCTGCTGGAATACCCAGTGCTTGTTTTCGAATACTGTGAAAGAGGTTCCGCAATGTTTGTTAGGACCGTGTTTTGATATACAAGGGCACTGGTTTTCACTCTTTTTCACCAAAAAACAACTCCGTTGGACCCAAATTGGACACTCCAAGCCAAACCATGAATGCCCAAGGGTGATCACCACGCTGAACACGTGGCACACGTCTGCTCGCTTCTTCACTAGAGAGTGCATACACTTTATCATTTTGTTTGTTGAAACTCTCCTCAACATTGAAATTTTTTTCGTCTGAAAAAAGTAGTTCGCGGTATTTTTTTCCCGCGTACCGCCTTAACAAAACCCGGCTTCTTTCGAGTCCGATTTTCTTCAGCCGTGCTTTAAGAAGATGTGCTGATTTTTTTCTATAAGCATGCAGTCCTAGGTATTCATTTAACACATTCTCTGCTGAATTCTTTATGCAAACGCTTCTTTATGCTACACCCTTACCGACCCTTTTTTTTACGATGTTTTCGAAACAATAGAGATGCACAACGAACACACATGTGCGCCGCGCCGCACTCGAAGAAAGTTATGAAAACGCGCATGTGTGTCTGCCGCACCGAATGTGTTAACACCCAACACAACCCAATCTGTAGTTCTGCTTAGTCCCATCTACACAGCCAACATTTTTTGCTTGCGGACAGGATTTCGTTGGATTCGCGCCTTCACTGCTTTAATGACCACTGGAGTCCTGTATATCTTCTAATCTTGAATTTTCCCTGAATTGTTTGATAGTACGATAAATAATCTCAGTGGAATTTTCAAATTTTTCAGCAGTTTGAAAATCTCAATTGGCGCGTGACCGCAATGATGCAATGCAATACTGCGTCTGTCTTCTTCGCGCGTCCACTCCATTTTAGAAAATGAACAAAATTCCAGAAACCCTTTTTTTATTTTCTTTAAATATTCAAATTTCGAATGCCCATAATATTTTCCTCGGCTTGCATTCTAAATTCGAAATTTTACCTATGTGACAGAACTTATTAACCGACTACGTATTTTTTCATTTCCTTAAAGTTTAAATATTCAGTGTGTTTCTTTTTTTTTTTTTTGTTTAATTTAAGTACCTAATACATTTTGTGAGTCTAGAGTGTCGATAGACCTTAGTGTAAGGTGCCTGTGAGTTCCTCGAAGCGCTCGATGGCCTACGGGTGCCAGCGGTCGCGCGGCGTCTGCTCCGTGACGGTGTATAGTGTAGGTACCTGTGTGAGTTCCTCGAAGCGCTCGATGGCCTGCGGGTGCCAGCGGTCGCGCGGCGTCTGCTCCGTGACGGTGTATAGTGTAGGTACCTGTGTGAGTTCCTCGAAGCGCTCGATGGCCTGCGGGTGCCAGCGGTCGCGCGGCGTCTGCTCCGTGACGGCCGGCCGTACGCCCGCCAGAAAACACTCCATCGCCTGCACACATAATATGAAAGCAATATAACATGTAGATAGACGAGTTAGTAAGTAGTAATCGCGAAAAAAAAATCTGCTGTTCAGTACATTTATGTTCGCATAATTCGTCAAAATGTACTGAACAGATGATTTTTTTTGCGACTTCAGGTTTGGTCTCATGGTAAAAGTTGTTCATAATGATGAGTACAATGACCACTTAAGAGGTTGTTGGTGTTTTACCAATAACCCTGTATAAGATTCTGATTTCAAGTATACAGGGTCAAATTAAATTAGCTAGCGAAACTCCGCAGACGTGATGGGTATCGATATCTAAACACGATAAAATAAAAAATAAATTTGATGATTGTTTTGGGCTCAGTGACCGCTGGTAGTGTTGTTACTTGAAGTGTGAATTGGTAAAATCTGTTTTATCGTGTTGAGATATCGATACTCATTACGTCTGTGATGTTTACACAAAATAAAAAACTGATTTTTAACACATTCGGTGCGGCAGACACACATGCGCGTTTTCATAACTTTCTTCGAGTGCGGCGCGGCGCACATGTGTGTTCGTTGTGCATCTCTATTGTTTCGAAAACATCGTAAAAAAAAGGGTTGGTAAGGGTGTAGCATAAAGAAGCGTTTACATAAAGAATTCAGCAGAGAATGTGTTAAACTGATATTTTAAGTGACGGCGGTTGATGACCCGAAAAGAAACATCATCAAAGTATTTTTCTTTTTTCATATTTAGATATCGATACCCACCACGTCTGTGGAGTTTCGCTAGCAAATTTAATTTGACTCTTTATAGGGTGACCGATACTCAAACACATGATAACAAACAACTATTACTATGGGGCCAAACCTGAAATCGCGGGGAAAAAAAACAGCTGTTGCCTACATTCGTATAACTCGTTAAAATGTAGGGACCCACAGATTTTTTTTTTCACGATTTCAGGTTTGGCCCCATAGTAAAAGTTGTTTGTTGTTTGTACTCTATATACAGGGTTACTGGTAACTCGACGTATTCCTTGCAGGATGTCATAGTAGGGTTAAACTGCAATAATATATCCTGGGACATTTTCACACACGGTCATCTGGTCCCAAACTAAGCAGAGCTTGTACTATGGAAACCAGATAACTGATATACTACATATACTACTTTTTTTTTTTTGTAAATACATACTTATATAGATAATTACACCCAGACTCAGGACAAACAGACATGTTCATGCACACAAATGTTTGTCCTGGATGGGAATCGAACCCACGACCAGCGACATGATAGGCGGTATCTTAACCAACCACGCCAACTGGCCCGTTAAACTGCAATAACCTAAGTTAGGATATAGGATACTTTTTATCCCGATATTCCCACGGGATCAAGACTTATACGGGTGAAACCGGGGGGCGCAGCTAGTAGGTAATAAATAAAGCGGTACGTACCTGGAACCTAAGCCGCAGCAAGTCAGCGCGCAGTTCGCACAGCTCGTGTGTCGCGACGTACTCGCTGTCGCCATAGTCCAGGAAAAATACGTCCGCTACCTATAACGTGCGATTATAACATAAATATTAGTGGTTTTATTTATTTAATACTTCATACACACAAATGTACAGAGGAAGACTTAATGCCATAGGCATTTTCTATTCTATTTTCATCTTTGTGTGATGCAGAGACAAACAGTGGTAGGTGCGATTACAAAAAATTGAGGAATAAATATTAAAATTTATTTAAATATAAAGATACACATATACCTATTACAAAATATAAATAGAGCAATGTATACGTAATTATATATAAATATAAGCACAAATAAATATACCCAAATACACGAATATACTAAAACAAATAAGGCAAACAATGGGATAATATTACCGTTATGACGATATTGCCAGCTTCTTACGAATGTGCTCGCGAACTTTAACTTTAAAGGATAATCGGTTGGTTGCCATTCGGTTGATTGCCAGCGTATGTGTTCCCTTCTTCCACATATAACCCGATTGCCTTCAAAGCAAGAATGAACAGGCATCTTTTGGGCACACTCGTTCCATCATAGACCTTAGGCGTCGTCCTATTGCCATCGCTCGTGCGATAATCCGATGCGATTTCATCGTGCGATGAAACCGCTCGCGTGATAAGAAATTGTGTGTCTTGTTTCGGAGCGCTGCGATCACACTCGAAATGGCTCTTATCAGAGATGCACAGTTTTTGCATGATCGTGGGATCTTCAATAGGACATTTAGTAGATATGAGTATGTTTGAACGCACGGTCGCACGATCATTTTCGTCGGACGCACGCATCATCGTACGACCGATGGCATATTGGACGGCGCCTTAACCATCGGGATCAAGGATAATCGGTTGGTTGCCATCCTAATTTCCTGGGGGAGTGCATTCCACAGAGAGCCTGGACGAAGAAGGAAGAGTGAATGAAGTCAGTGCGATGAGAGGAACATTGAAGAAGACGATTATGTGATGAACATAGATTTTTATTGTAGTTGGCGCAAATGTACTGAAAGTGGGGAGCTAGATAACTAGAGGTAGTCAAGAAATGAAAACAAGGTGGTCAGCGCCCTTTGCTCTCTGCGCTGGCGTATGGGCAACCACTTTAGAAGCGACCGATGCGTTGACATGATTATATTTACGCAGATTGAAAACGAATTGAATGCAGTTATTGAGAAGACGGTCAAGTTTGTCGAGCAGATTCAGGTCATAATAGCACACATCACCATAATCGATGATAGGGAAAATTATGGTTTCAGCCCTCTTGTCAGTCTCGGTTATCATGCATTTTTTGGGTTCTGTAGCCAAATGGCAAAAACGGAGCCCTTATAGCTTCGGCATGTCCGTCTAGGTTCATCCGTCCGGACGACACGAAACCTTTTAACTCGTAAACTATATTGGTGGAAATTGGAAAGAAGGTTGTATTCTGTGTACTTAGTGAAATTACGAAAAAGTAATTAAGGGTGACACTTCCCATACACGTAAACCGAAGGATGAAAAAAAATCAATGCACATAGCGTGTGGGGTGTCACTGAATATCAGTTCTAGTGATTGGCTGACTGAAATATGTAGGAAAAAATAAATAGAATTTCAATTTCTTTCAACACTTCGATTTAAAAAAAAAAATACTTAATCGACGTTATCCCACTACTGGGCAAAAGCCTCTCTCCAATTCTTCTTTAGAAACATGAGCCGTTAAAATAAAAATAAAAAAAACGTGTGCGGTCGTAGGACACCTGTCATATAATAGTGAAGGGCGGGCGTTTTGGGGGACTGTCTTATGTAATTTTGACGTTCAAAAAGTGCTAATTCTCAGCCTAGTTTGAATAAATGACTTTTGATTTTGTTAGAAAGAGATAGACAGAGAGAGAGAGAGAGAGAGAGAAAGTCGCATGGAGGGGGCATAGCACTTTTCCTTGCATGACACTTTCTACAAGTCAACTACTACCGCAAGCTGCCATCCAATAAATTACCTGTTGTGTGGCATCGAACTCGTTGGCTCTGATGTCGTGTACTCTGGCGCGGTACCAGCGACCGTCATGTCTGAACACCGCGGCTACCACTTGACCGACGGACACATGCGCCAGCTGGAAGTAAAACAATCATTGTCACTGGTATTGATGTTTTTTTTTAATTGGAGCATGAGTTTAAGGTTACTTTTCAAATAACCTTACATTTAATTCAAATTGTTTGTATTTTAGCAGACAATTTGTTTTAAAACTTTTAGTACTTTTTCAGCGAACAAACGTTTAGTTTGGCCGATGTATGAGCTTTCACAGCTTTTAGTATGTATGGTGGCGTTAATCAAAAAGAACTTTATTCATTTAAACCGGTCTATTTAGATTTATTTATTTTATTTTTAAGTATAGACTATAGCATATCAAGCTACCCGAAACTGTCAAATTTTCCCAATCAACCTTGAACCTTATTCTTTAGCGATAACGTTGAAAATCTATTGAAGCTTAATATATTGGCGTCTGTACATCTTTAATAAAAATCTGTTATGATATTATGATCTGTGTATTTAACATCGGTAAAAAATTCAAATCAAATCAAAATCATTTATTTCAATACTTATTAAGAATTATAAAATTTAATCTGGAAACTCTTTATAAGCAGAGGTCTACTTGTGTTGGAGGATTCCGCTCTTCATTCGTCAATGTAACTCGGTTATTATTATTATTATGTATTTGTGTACTATGCAATACTGCCCCCAATGTCATAATTACAGTAAGTAAAAAAAAAATAAATCTCAAATATCAGATATAAAAAAAAGAAAAATGTTCCTTATTTAACTTGATTTAAGGATCACAGTACTGCAAAAAAGTCATAATTCCAGTAACACGACTTACTGTAATTATGACATCGGGGGCAGAATATCTCTCGACACTAAACTGGGAACTTTTTTAGCATCTACCCTCAATTTCAATATTATTTATGAGCTACAAAAATAGTAGTAGGTATCATTGAAAGGTTTAATAATAAAAGTTTTAAAACAATTTTTCTGCTGAAATACAAACAATTTGAAATAAATGTAAGGTAATTTGAAAAGTACTAATAAAATGCTGATAAGAAATATGAATGTCTGGGCTGAAAGCGTCAAAACAAAATAGGGTCCTGCTGGCTTGATGAAAGTTTAGCAGGTGCATTCCTCCTAAAATAATAATTATTTTAAAATAAAACTAAGGTAATTTTAAGGTACTAGTACTGAAAGACTGCAGACCTTCAAACAGCGGAGGGTCCTGCTGGAAATTAATTAAAGATTTCGCTGTAGCAATTAAGGTACTATTTTTTTACTTATACGATTCGGAAGGTACTAAATACTACGCACGTTAAACTTTAGCTTTCAATCGGATTAAACGGAGGGTCCTGCTGCCTATACAGACATTCAACTATCTCACCATTGATTTACAACAATTATTGTTTGAATATCATTATTAAAGTGTAATTTAAAAAACATGGACGAAAATGTTGAGGTTATACAATGAACCTCACTAAAATTGACAAATGAAAAACATCTATTAGACGATGTGAACTTTTTGTTATTTTTTATATAATTTTAAAATTAGAACTTCGGTTTAAAGAACCTTTTCAAATAATCAAATCAAAGCACTCATTTTGTAACTGGCAGCCTACAAATTGCTGTGGATGCCCCACAGATACGTTTTTTTGGATCCTTTTGTTTACATTTACAACAGATACTTTTGGAACAGACCATACTAGCAAGCAGTCCAGTAGTAAGTACTTACGACGAGTTCCTTCACAGAGGTTTAAACTACTACTTTTGAATTGCAAGTAAATGCATGTACGCCTGCATTATGTTATCTAACATAATGCATAAACATATTACAAGTTCAATCAACATTCCAACAGGATGAAAACTAGATTGATTTAGGGGGAAGCTTCAGATAGCCCGCGAAATTCAAATTTTCTTACGTTTTTTGCAAGTCAGTATCAGGTTGTATATAATTCGCGACCGTAACATATGTAAATATGTATTTACAAAATTATAATAATTAGAATCAGTAATACAACTCCTTAAGGGGGAAGCGCTAAGTTAGGCCGCGAAATTCAAATATTCTTAAGCTTTTTGCAATTTGTAGTTTAGTATTAAGTTTAATGACGATTCAAATATAATTCGCAACCGTAACAATCATATATTTACAGAATAATAATCATTAGAATCAGTAATACAACATCATAAGTTAGAAAAGACCTCAAATGTCAAGATTTCATGAAATAGTCATTCAATAGAGTTATATGAACTAAGAGCTGGTTTTAGTGGTTATAATTCTATAAATACAGATTTTTTACGGTCGCGAATCATATTCAAATCAACATACAACCTAATACCGACTTGTAAATTGCAAAAAACGTAAGAAAATTTTAATTTCGCGGGCTACCCTGACGCTTTCGCCTTAATTTAGTATAATCCTAAATGTCAAGATTTCATGAAATAGTCATTCATTCGGATTATACAAACTTAGAGACCTGTATTGATGCTTTTCATGACTATAATTCCATAAATACAGATTTGTTATGGTGGCGAATCATATTCAGATCAACATACAACCTGATACTAACCTGTAAATTGCAAAAAAACGCAAGAAAATTTGAATTTTGCGGGCACTTTCCCCTTAAGTTTAATATTGCCGAATTTGGTTTAAAGGTCACAGAAAATAGGAATATTCTTTAGTTACGAAGTTACTTCAACTTGGACATAGGCCTCTCCCAGGCTGCACCACAGCAGCCTGTCCTCTGCCGACAGTCAATCTAGCTGGACAGCGTCCCATACTATGTTTCCCGATACGCGGTCTCCACTCCAGGACTCGTCTGCTCCACTGGCCATCGCTCCTTAGACAAACATGGCCAGCTCACTGCCACTCGATGCCACAGGGTAATAAACATTACGAGGTTTGAAATAACGAAATCTACTGACCCGCCCTTGCTTCGCGGGTGCGATCTACTGACGCGTGGCGACATGCCAAAACATCGGGGTTTTTGTGCAATTTTTAAGTTAAGTATATAGCATACCTACACATAAATCTTTCGTAATTAATTCTCTAAATGTTGGTGAAAACTGCATCAAAATCCATTGTGTAGTTTACAAGAACTAAGCGAAAAAACAGCCACGAAATGCGACTTTTTTATATTTATACCATTCATCTAGAGGATGCATCAGAAAAGTTAGGTCAAAATTAAGGGTGTGGTACAAACCATCAAACTGAACCACTTTCTCCATGGCACCAACATCAGAATAACCAGTCGTCCAATACAAAACTTCAATACCTACTCGACACAAATGTGTGTTTGTAAGAACAGATTATTTTTTCGCGATTACAGTGTTGGTCACATGAAGAAAGTTGTTCATACTCCATAGTTAAACGAAAAAGATCCAACCCACATTACATCTAAGGGGGGTTGGATCCTTTTCGTTTAACTATGGACCAATTAAAGTCAATTATCGTGTCTGTCTGTGTGAACGCGTCGTTCTTCTAACTGCGCAACGGATTTTGATGCGGTGTTCACGATCATTTAGAGTATATATTCCGGAAGGTTTAACGTATAATAAATAAATAAATTTTGATGCTCTTTCAAGCCGTAACGCTAGTCGATTCGTCACTAGTTTTAAGAGTTGGAAACAGTGATACTTACCGCATGGGCCTCCCTATTTTCCTTCTTGCCGTAGTACTCGGTCATTTCTTCCACTAAAGAGTCTAACTGTGTTACTTGCGGGCCCACGAACTGAACCCAGAACCTGGACGGAGAAGACACCGCTGATACGTACACCTCGATCGCGGCACCCCTGTTCTCTGTACGAAGAATTCCGGTCACGTTAATAGACGTTATCATAATAGGTTGGGGAAAAAGTTTCTTCGCATTTTTTAAGAAAATTCAAAACATTTTTTAATATAGTTTATTTACATTTAACTAAAGTATGTAGGAACCATTTTGTTCGATAACTTTTTGCCATCTTGTAGGTAGGGACATGATCCCATTACTATAGAAATTTTGGGACTTCTTGTCAAAATACCGCGACAAGTGGTTTTGGCAGTCCTCTCGTGATGTTAACCTGGCACTGCCTAAAGAATTCTGAAGAGACCGAAACAGGTGGAAATCTGAAGGTGCATGGTCAGGACTATACGGCGGATGCATTAACACCTCCCAGCCAAACTCTCTTAATTTTTGCTGAGTGGCTAAAGATGTGTGAGGTCTAGCGTTATCATGATAAAGGGCGGGCGTTTTGGGGGACTGTCTTATGTAATTTTGACGTTCAAAAAGTGCTGATTCTCAGCCTAGTTTGAATAAATGACTTTGGATTTTGATTTCGATGAAAAACCACACCCCTTCTGTTGATTGATTCCGGTCGCTTTCTCTCAACTTCTTGCTTTAATCTTATCAGTTGTTCGCAGTAGAGTTCAGAATCGATGGTCCTGCCTGGTGGTAACAGCTCATAATGAATAATGCCCTTCCAATCCCACCACACACACAGCATCACCTTGTTGCGAGTTAACCCGGGTTTCGCCACAGTCTGTGAAGCCTGACCGGCCTTTGACCACGACCTTTTTCGCACGTTCTTGTCATACGTGATCCACTTTTCATCACCGGTTATCAGCTTCTTCAAAATTGGTTCGGTTTCATTACGTCGTAATAAAGAATCACAAATGAGTACACGGTTCATTAGGTTTCTTTCAGTGAGCTCGTGAGGTACCCAAATGTCGAGCTTTTTTGTGTACCCAGTTTTTTCGCGGCTTGCGTTGCATTTTTACCTTTTTTGTAGTAAAATTTTAAAATGTATCGAATTTCTTCATTAGATTCACTCATCTTGACGGTACGAAAAACAAATGAAAATCACACATTTTCCTAATTTGAATTTGTAATTATGTTCTTTAAAATTTAAACTTTCAATGATACCAAAACCAGCCAGATACAAATAGTATTTAAACCAAAGAGATTTTATTACAAGTTCATACATACTATAATGCGAAAAGACTTTTTCCCCAACCTAATATGTTTTGGCGTAATGGACAAACGCCCGGTATCTGGAACGAAAATTATCGATGCTTCGAATTGAAACGCAAGTCAAGTGATGGGATTGGCTGTCGATAAATCATTCAACTAATTAGAGCAGGTTACGCGCTTAAGGGCGCTAAGGTAGCCCGCGAAATTCAAATATTCTTACTTTTTTTGCAATATGCAGGTCAGTATTGGGTTTTATGTAGATTCAAATATAATTCGCGACCGTAAACAAACATATATTTACAGAATTATAATCATTAGAATCAGTAATGTGGTATTACTATTCATAAGTTAGAAAAGATCTCAAATGTCAATATTTCATGAAATAGTAATTCAATAGAGTAATATGAACTTTGACAATTGTATTGATGATTTTAATGATTAAATTCTATAAACACAGATTTGTTACGGTCGCGAATATATTCAAATCAATATACAACCTAATACCGACTTGTAATTTCCAAAAAATCTTAAGAACATTTGAATTTCACGGGCTAACCTGACGCTTTCGCCGTAACAATGAGGGTTTTCATGACCATGAAAATTCAAGTAACCATTTGGCGCCACTTGGACAAGAGGTCTCCCATTTTGACAATGAATATAAAATATATAACTAGATAACAACATTCATCATTCTTTTCATTCATTCGTTCATCATTCAGTCACTACTAAAGACAATGAAGGCGCTCTGACACTATTGACAGATGCCCGGGCCGTCTCAGTGCTGCCACCTAGTAGACGTCATTTCAGAAAACCCTCATTTGCCATCTAATATTTGTGTTGATTTGCGTTCCAGAGACCGGGTCTAAATGTCGGGCAAATCCAAAATAATGAGAGAAACCTTAAGCATATACTATGGTCAGCCTATAATATTCCCAATTCTGGGACACATGCTTCTTCTCTAGGCCAACCTGGTGGATTTAAGAGAGGAGGCCTTTGAAACCGCAAACATTTAAAAATAAATATTACATTCGATAACAGAATATACCTAAATACAGTTAGGGTTTCTTTCAAAAAAATCTTTTTTCATGAATAGGCGTCCCAAACAGTACTTGAACGCTGTAACCATCTGCCCGTTGACTATACAGAATGAGTTTTTGAGGTAACCGAAACTATTATAAATAGCACCCTATAGTTTCGGATATCAACCAGGAGTCTCATCTCAAAAACTAACCCTGTTTTTAATTTTGGACACTACGTTTTTGTTCTACTTCAACCAATATCCCAAATAAATCAATTTTTATTGAAATTCCAATACGTTCATCATTCTACATAGGTATTTGATCTTGCAAAACTCCTAATCACCAAAACCATGCTTTATATTACTTAAAAATCTTAGGGGTGCTACACACTTAACCCATATAATATGCCCAGAACTTTTTTGACACAGATTTTCGTAATTTTTACATTATATTGATAATTAAGAAATAATTAAACCGAGATGTGATTCAATGCAGTTCTTTAATCTTTTAAAAGATGGCGCTGTTATTAAATTTAATAGAACAGCTCGTGCTCAGGATGCATTACAAGTGATGGAGTACTTTTGGGTTGTTCTCGACCCTATGGGCATATAATATGGGTTAATGTTCTGCTCGGTATGATTCGGCCATAGCCGGGCCGTGATTTTGAAGAAAATGATGTAAAAAAACTTTCTTTTCCTGTATTTAAGCCAGACAATACCTTAATAATTGATTGTACCACCATCACCCATACTTTTGACACACACTGAAAAACTTTTGCTAATTACCCAACACTCAATAACGGCACTCGGACATCACAAAAAAGTGAATAAACACACATATAAATACAATATCTAAACATATAATTAAATACCAATACACACTGCATCCGGTTAGACTAGGAAAGGCTAGGCAGATGATGACCATAATGGGAAACAGGTGAGTTTTTTTTTTTTTTTAATCATATACTTATGGAAATCCTCGTGGTAGTACAAACAAGCTGGGGTAAAGAAGTCAAAATGTCCAAAGTGAAATCATTTAATTCAATTAGTTATCTACTTCGTTCTCTTATTAGGGGATAAGCGTCAGGGTAGCCCGCGAAATTGAAATTTTCTTACGTTTTTTGCAATTTGCAAGTCATTATTAAGTTGTATGTTAAATAAAGTACGATTCGCGGCCCTAACAAATATGTATTTACAGAATTATAATCACTAGAATCAGTAATACAACTCCTTGGGCCGTATTATGAACAATTAACGCCATCATTTTTCCAGTGCTAGAGAGAGACGGGGCTAACATGACCATCCCTTTTTCGCAACGGAATCACAATGGCGTTAAGAGCGTGTTAGCATTTTACAAACGTAAATCGAGAACTTGGAAGTTTTTGAAGTGATTTTGGTCATAGAATTTATTGTTTTAGCTTCTTTTGACTTCAATCATCGTAATTAATATAGATTTTTATTTAATGTCTATTAACAAAAACTCGTTCAAATTGGATTATTGACTATGAAAACAGCGAATTTCGAAGGCGCGATTTCAAGATGACGCGCGAAGGCTCAACTTTGAAGTAATCTTACACCAATTATTATTACTAAGTAAGAAGGTAAAAAGTATTCATTCGAAGAGGCATACCCTGAAATTTAAAATGCATTTAGAAAAGTTCGATTTTTAATTCATTAACTTGTATTTTTATTACGTATAAGAAAACCAAAAATCGAGAAATCGACTACAAAAAAATACGTCATATTATCTCATAATCTGAAAGTCACTTGGTCACATAAATAATTTTATACGTAAGAAGAAAGATTGTACTATAAATGTGTACAAAAGAAAGAATATCTGTCTTCAATCATTTATGAAAATAATTTTTCAAAGTATGTATAAAATCGGGTGCATCGAACGGCCTAAGTCAGACCGTCTCGTGCTCATCATCCGAGACTACTTGTCAAATCGCACCTTCCGCTATCGCATAGGAGACGCCCTCTCGTCCCCGCACCCGATTCGAGCTGGGGTCCCCCAGGGCTCAGTGCTCGCCCCCCCCCCCCTCTTCTCACTCTATACGAGTGACATTCCCAAACATATTACATGTCAGTTGGCCCTATTCGCTGACGACACGGCTATTTATTACTCAGGTCGCCGCACCGAGTACATAACCCGACACCTCCAGTCCGCAGCCGACGCTCTCGAGCAGTGGTTTAGGAAATGGAGGATCGAACTCAACCCAACCAAAAGTGCAGCTGTACTCTTTGTCAAGAACGGCAAAAACAGCGAGGCACATACCCGCACCCGACCCGTAACTATGTCCGGTCAACAAGTCCATTGGGAACGTACGACCAAATACCTAGGGGTTACCCTCGATAACAAACTAAAATTCACCGAGCACATAAAGACTGTACGTAACCGTGCTGCTTTTGCTCTCGGTCGCCTTCATTCACTTCTCAATGCACGCAGTAAACTAGCCCTCAGGTCAAAGGTGCGAATTTACACCACGTGTATACGCCCCATTATGACATACGCTAGCGTTGTGTTCGCACACGTTAAGCCGTCACGCTTTAAAAAGCTACAAACCCTCCAAAATCGATTCATGCGACGAGCCACGGGCTGCCCCTGGTACGTACGCAATGACCAACTCCACGTCGATTTAAATCTGCCGACCATCAGGCAATATTTAAAAAAAGCGAGCAAACGCTTTTTCGATTCAGCCACTACACACACTAATCCACTAGTGACAGCAGCCACACGATACACACCGTCATGCATCTCCCGCATACGGCGCCCCAAACACGCTATGTTAGATCCAGACGATGACATCACTCTCTACCAAGAGAGTATGAAGTCGGTCCGTAAAACTCTCAACTCTACACATGACAGACGTCCTAACTTCCGTACCCGCCGGCGAGTACCACCGCGGCATCGAGTAGTATGTCAATCCCTCCGACCCTTGCACCCGCCCGCCCGTGCGGAGCAAGTAGCTTTAAACGCCCCTAATAATAATAATAACATACCGATAGAACAAGTCTCCACTTGCTCAGTAAACAGTAGCGCCCTAAGCCTAGGTTCGAGTCCCACTATGGGACGCCCTTAGCTGCGCTACTTAGAGATTAATTTTAACCCGGCGAGAGGCCCTTCTGGCCCCGCCAACGCTCGGTTAAGCAGTCAATGCTCCCGGAGCAAACTGCGATAGGTCCGTATTAAAAAAAAAAAACGGCCTAAGTCAGTCGTGCTCTGGCACTCGTCGACGCAGGACTTATGTCGGTTGATCTCCCGCCGCCGCACAAGCGCCACGCGTGATATATACGTAAATTATAGTGCGACTAAATGTTTTTGAGCCGTAAGTATTTTTTATTTTATTTGTGAAACGGAATGAGGTTGTGCATTTAAGTAATATTTTAAGGACCACTTGCGCGTTCCAGAAATAAATACAAATTATAAAAACTATAAACATATTTTTCTATCTGACGTTTTCGTCTATCAATAAACTAAATCTCCATGGAAACCACATACGTATTGTATGTGGTTTCCATGAAGATTTAGTACAATTAGATTAAAATGAAATGTCATGTTATAAAATTCAAAGACAAGAAAGTATTACGTATCGTAATGAACTCCATCTATTGAACAGCAATGTTCCCAACTCAAAAATACTAATTCCAGATTAACTAACCCGGTGTTACTTTTTAGTGGCGCAACACATAATAAGAGTTAAAATGTTAATTACATAACTCCGAGTTTACAAACTCTACATTTATAAATTTAACCCGAATAAACGTGCAAGTGGGCCTAATTAGATAAAGTGGAACTATGTACTTAACTTAACTATTTTTCCTACAAACTTGTTATTATTTTACATATAGAACATGGGTAGAATAGACAAAAGATATTATTATGGATCAAAGAAATCTGTTAAGTCACGAAAAAGTAAAATGATAAATAATTTGCAGAAGGCAAGAGAAGCTGCGTAAGTGCCTACTTATTTTTTAACAGGGTGTAAGTTATGCTTTTTACCAACATAATACTCGTAGTCAGGTAAATAGCAAATCCACTAGCGGCCACCCATCAACCGAAACCGTTTCTTTCTTAGAATGCATTAGTATTACTGATTAAATTTAAATATAAGGGGTATGTACATAACAATAAAATATTGGTTAATTTTTATTCTGTCAATTCCCTGACTTCCTTAATAATTGTCATAGTTTTTCTTTCAGATCAAAATTAAGAGCATCTTTGATAAATACTATAATCCCCAATGCATCCACAACAGTAACTTCTGTCTCGCCTGCTACTGTGGTTGCACCAATAAACTTAACTTCTGGCGCATCCAAAAATGTAGCTACCGACTCGCTCCCAACTTTTGACTCATCCACGGATATAACAGAAGAACCTGATATCAGTTACACAAACGATCAAATATCGTAAGTTGAAAATAGTGGTTTTTATTCAAGTACATGAACTTTTAATTTGTTTTATTTTCTTTAATGACTGAAAACATGGAAATTGGTTTAATTTATTTACCCAGAGAAACAGCTTGTACCAATAACCTCAATAATTAAACATCGTGAGCAGAAATTTGTTATCATTATTTTAGTTTGTGAACTATTGGGTTTTATTTATATCAATCATTTTATTTTGTAGTACTGAAAATATGGACATTGAATCAAATGAAGACCCACCCAAAAAGTTAACGGAAATACTTAATACCAGTCACTCAACCGTTCAAAATATGTCGTGAGTTGTAAATTGTTATGTATATTCCAGTTTTACTCTCTATTTTTGTAAATTTCATTATATCGATAATTTAATTTATAGGGCTGAAGATATGGATAGTAATTGTAATGACAACATTATGAATAATTTAACGATTAGTTACATTAAGGTATGAATTAATTTCTTTTTTACTTTACAACTGTAAAAAAACTTAGAAAAATTCCGTTAATTTAGTGTTTTCTAGGTTACAGAAACAGAACCGGAATCTATAAATGTCGAAGGAAGACGCGTGGTGGATTTTAAATATTTCTTGGACAGCTTAATAAAAATTGCGGAACATAACAATCGGTTTGGCTGTTCATTACATAACCTAAAAATCGTCAAACAAATTCAAAGGGGTCTGCAGTCAACTTTTTTTAAAAAATGTAATATGTGTCATAGCAAGTTTGTATTGAAAAGTTTTGATGGAGAGAAGGCAAACACTACGTTAAACGTAAACGAAGGAGCTGTATCAGGGGCCATATTAACAGGTATTGGACGAACGAATTTATCAATGGACTTGCTTATTATGACATTCAGAAGTTATAGTAACCATCATGACAAGGTTGCTGAGATGTGCAGCTGAAGAGAGCATGCTTGCAGCGGCCAATGAAGAGATTGAATCAGCTCGATTGCGTGGAGATACTGGCACTATTCCAAAAATTCCTGTGGAAGCAGACTGCTGTTGGAGTAAACGCTCTTATAAAAACCAATACCATGCGTTATCGGGTGTTGCCGCTATCATTGGCCATCATACAGGCAAAGTTTTGTACATAGGTGTGAGAAATAAATACTGTGGCATTTGTTCCCGGGCCAACAAGAGACAGATGGAACCCACTGCACACAAATGTACAATGAACCACGGCGGGTCTTCGTCAAGTATGGAACCAAATATATTAGTTGAGGGATTCAAATCTTCTGTAGAGAAACAGAAATTGATTTACAATACGTTGATTGCAGATGGTGATGCCAGCACGTATAAAAACATATTAGAGAGCAGACCGTATCCTGCCGTGCCTATTCAAAAAATTGAATGCACTAACCATCTACTCCGCAACTACAACGGAAAAAAATTGTTTCTGAAAACAGACACCACGATTCCTTTACTGGAGCGTAAATTACTAACACCTGAACGATTAGTCAGATTGAGAACAGCTGTACGTGCTGCAGTACGGCATTGGAAGACCAAGTCTACATCGGAATCCAGCAAAATTATTTCATTACAAAAAGACATTCTTAACAGCCCCAAACACATCTTTGGAGACCATTCCGATTGCAATTTATATTACTGTACTGAAGACCGAAAAAAAGAAACAAATAATACTCTATCTGCAAAAACACTCATGTTGAGACTGCAGCGCAATGCTTCGCAGTTGGCTTTTCATTCAAGAAGCTTGCTTCACTGTTTTACCACAAATCGTGCAGAGCAATTCAACAGTATTGTTGCCAAAACTGTAGGTGGAAAGCGTAGAAATTTCTCGCTGAAAGATTCATATTCTGTTCGGTGTCATGCGGCTGTGGTCTGTTTCAATACAGGGAAACCTCAAACCTGCCTTTACCAATCAGTGTGCAACAAAAGCCCAGGAAAAACGCTGACCCGTCTAGAACAGAAGAAATTTGCCTATAATGAAAGTAGAAGGGGCAAGACATCTTGTCGCAAAATTTTCTTTGCGCCAAAACCTCCAACAAACATCGATTATGGCAATTCATGTCAGAAACCTGATTTGAATACTAAAGATTGCGAACAGGCCAAAACTAGTTTTTTGCAGAGTCTACAAAAACAAGCCACAAAGCGTCATGAAATTGAGCGCGAAACAATACTTCAAGCAGAAAGCGCATTATGGCTTGAATTATGTAGATGTGTCCTAACTGCATCAAATTTTTCAAAAATTTGCAAAAGAAAACCTAATTCAAATTCAGCGCCTGTTGTAAAAAGTATTTTATATAGTTACTCGTTAGATCATGTGGCATCAGTAAAACACGGGAAAGATAACGAGGTAAAAGCTATCGAACAACTCAGTCGCCAAGAAAACATATCCATCGAGAAATGTGGTTTGTTTATTGATGAATCCCTTTTCCGTTCCTGGGCGCTTCACCCGACGGCATTGATGAAGATGGCATCATTGAAATAAAGTGCCCTTTTTCTGTTTTCGGTATCCATCCAGATACTGCTATTCAGCAAAAAAAACTGAAATGTTTTAAATTATGTGGCGACAATGTGGTCATGAACACCAACCATGAATGGTTTTATCAAATTCAAGGCCAACTCCACATCGCTAATAAGAATGTCTGTTTGTTTGCTGTGTGGACTGGCTGTAAATTTAATATAAAAGTCGTCAAAGTTTTCAGAGATGATAATTTCTGGGAACAAAAGATGGCTCCGCGGTTAACAAAATTTTATTTTGATTGTGTTCTCCCAGAAATTATAGATCCAAGGAAAAGTCGATCGACAAATAGTTCTATAAAACTTCAATAGGTCCTTATACAAATAAACAAATAAATTTAGTTTATTTTTATAAGTACATACATAATATTATTTTCTTCATCCATATTTATATTTTAATTAATATAGGTACACTAATAATCTATTGTGGACAATCTTATTATTTTCTCCTTAAATTTCTAGCGTTTTACTTCAAAAAAATATAGGGACGCCATAGCTACAGATCAAGATGGTTTAGTCGTCGCAGCGTTACAGCTGTGTGCCGTACATGAGGAAAAACAAGAGAAAAACGCACACACGCGCAATCACTACGTGGCGTCGAGTGATAAAACCTAAAAACCCAAGCGCGTAGATTTGGTACCACGCTCTTAATATAGTTCGTTCGCGTTAAGAATGCAGTGAGTCATCAGTGCAATTGCAAGATAATGGTGTATTCACAGTGGTGTTAAATTCAAACAAATTATATTTTAATTATATTTAATGAATTTATAAAAATACACTTAAAAGTTTTAGAATTGGAGATGTATTCATTTTTTAAATTTAAATCAGTTAACACAAATGACAACCACAACCGTTGCGTTCGAAGCAATGCCTTCAACTGTCATTGTGAACTTGACTTTGTAATTTGAAAAGATTTGATTGGTTAGGGGGCGGGGCTAGGCCGACGGATAATGATGACTTACTGCATTCTTAACGCGAATGTACTATAGTTCATAATACGGCCCCTTAAGTTAGTTTAATCCTCAGATGAGATTTCGTGAAATAGTCATTCATTAGGATTACCTCGTCTTAAAGAGTTGTATTGATCACTTTAATGATTATATAAATACGTACATACTTGTTACGGCCGCGAATTACATTTTGATCAACGTACAACCTAATACTGACGCTTTCGCCATAAGGCGAAAGAGTCAGGGTAGCCCGCGAAATTCATTTGTTTTCCGTTTTTTGCAATTTACAAGTCGGAATTAGGACAACCTATTCAACCACATATTCAAACCAACATACAAATGTTGGTTTGAATATGTGGTTGAATATATGTTTGGTTCTCTATTATGGGTGCGATTGACAAGATTGGCAGACTGAGTTAGCTTGACCATTGTCAACCTCCCCCGTCTCACCGCTCACATACCTCAGGCACCTTGTAATACCGAACTGGTTTTGCAATAATTTGTATTTATTAAAACCTCACTGCATTTGTTCCTATATTAGTTGCTATAGTTTGACCTATACCACCGCGGGGGTCGGGACGCTGTAAGCGTCGTCGAATGAGCGGCGGCCTGCATTGCCCCAACGTCACGCCGCGCACGTAGCTAAGGCGCGGTACAGCGGTATCGGTCAAACTATACAAACTTTTACCATAAAAATATAAAACCAAGCTATTTTAGCTAAGGGAATAACAAAAATTCAGAAAATTTGGCTAAGACAAGAGCTAAAAGGTTGGTAGTTGGTAGGTATAACATACCTACAACCTGATGCTCAATGATGCTGTTTTAGAAACTGGTTTATGTTATTAACAATATCTTAAGCGTTCTTAAGCATTGTTTATTTTTTTTTCATTTCATAATTATTTTTGCATAATGTACGCTGCTTTCAAAATAACAAGGTTTGCGTGCTTACTGGTCGATGGTTTAACTTAATGTAAAGAAAACTCAAGCGACGAGAGAAGACAGGAAAGAATTGTAATATGTATAAAATTGTAATAGATTAACACATTCTCTGCTGAATTCTTTATGCAAACGCTTCTTTATGCTACACCCTTACCGACCCTTTTTTTTACGATGTTTTCGAAACAATAGAGATGCACAATGAACACACATGTGCGCCGCGCCGCACTCGAAGAAAGTTATGAAAACGCGCATGTGTGTCTGCCGCACCGAATGTGTTAATAACTGCGAGGGCCCTGGTACCCTTAACACAAGTTTAATCTTAATTTGGGTACCAGAGTTCAACAAAAGTAGCATTTAAATAGTCTTCTGTGTAATGCTTGTGTTTTATGTGTGTATTTGACTGCAATAAATAAATATTATTATTTATTTATTTATTTAATTGAAATCCAAAATTAAGAAAATGGCATTTTAAAAGTCTTTTTAGTTTCTCATCTTGATGTATAGTCACAAATTATTTTAATTGTATATACTTTTACAGAATCCAACGTCAGCCACATCTTCTGAAACCATGGAAACATCGAATAGTCGCAATAGATGTACTTACAGAAATAAAAATCATTTAGGCCAACTTGCACGTTTAGTCAGATTAAATGAATAAATGTAGAGTTTGTAAACTCGGAGTTAAGTAATTAAAATTTTATCTCTTACTACGTGTTGTGCCACTAAATAGTAATACCGAGTTAGTTAAACTAGCACTTGTATTTTTTGAAATGGGAACATTGCTGTTCTAATAGAATTGCAATGTCTTTGCCCTGATTTGTAATCCGATCAAAAATGAATTAACGGAATTTGTTTACTTACCCATCTCTTTAACTCTACATTACGATACGCAATACTTTCTTGTATTTGAATTTTATAACATGACATTAGATTTTAATCGTATTTTACTAAATTTCCATGGAAACCACATACCATACGTACATATATAGTTTCCATGGAGATTTAGTTTATTGATTGACAAAAACGTCAGATGGCAAAAAGTGTTTCAAGTTTTTTTTTGTAGGTTGTATTTATTTGTAGATGAATTAATGAATATATTGCCTGCTGATATAGTACTAAATTTTCACTTACGTGATACGTCGAACAATATAAAATACAAAGTAAGTTATCAGATACCCCATAACGTGAATTTATTTTGACATTACTTGCACTAACCCAGAGTTTTGCGACTTAACTCTCCCACATCGGTGTGTTAAATATTTATAAGTTTAAGTCTAGGTTTACCTCTAATTCTTGGTGGCCGCAAGGTAAATTATTTAATTAAACCTGATTTAGCCGTTAACTCCGAGTTATCTAAGAACCCATTAACGCGCAAGTGGGCCTATTAAAATTGTTAATTAAACGTAAAATAAACAAGAGAAAAGCGTACAAATATTTTTTTATTTTAATCTATAAATCATAAGTCAGTATAACAATAAATTGAAGTTGGATTTAAATTCCAATTAAATATTTACGATAACAATTATTATATCGAATGGATCAAAGTGGGTTAGTCCGACTATAAAGAGAGCGAATGCGCCAACTCTACGCACACAGTAACGCACGCTTCTGTGTGAGTGAAATTAGCAAAGAATTACCTAAACATGACGTCCCGCGCTAAACGTAAACGCTCTTAACACTATTATTAAACCTACGTGATACCTATTTTTTTGCCTGGGTTAAATTACTTTTACTTTAAATTTACATATTACGGACCACTTTAACCCTTACAAATAAACAAAAGCTCTCTATTCTTCAATTTCAAATATTTTAACACAACATAATAATATCCAATCCAGACTAACGACCACAACGTTAACAATAGAAGAACGAAGACTTTCCTGCTTGTCAGTCATGAATATAGCTATTTTTAAAAGAAGACTTTCCTGCTTGTCAGTCATGGATTTAGCTATTTTTAGCAGATTATTAGCGACCGCTTGGTCACGATGCTGCAGGGCCATCTTTAGGTTGTAGTCGACGATCGTTACAGGCAGCGCTTCCATCGCACGCCTTGCGAAGCTGGCAATGGCATCGTCGTCGTGGTCAGTGTAATACACGCAACTAAAGGTGTGTCTCGACACGGCCACCACCGCATGGGGCACACTGTCGTGGATCTGAAGTCTCCTGCTTCTCGTGTTTATTATAACCACGGACTCGCAGGTCAAACCCTGAGCTTCGTGTATCGTGAGCATGCGTGACCCTTCGCCGTTACCATATCCCTGACTAGAGAGAAGAGCCTTCTCTTTCTGAGTATGAACCAAGTAAAGGGTCTTCGCCGAACTTTTGGGAATCAGCGCTCCGGTATACCTTTTTACCTTCAGCGAATGTATCAGATGCTTTGACGAATATATACCAGAGTATATGTCGCTCAGAGCAAAAGCTACATCCATCGGGTTGCGGTGTGTGCAGAGCAACTCCTGGGTGATTGAAGCCACTAGATTTGGACGGGTATACCAAAGTTGAAACAGGTTTTCTCTGTCCAAAAAGGGTAACTGGTTAGCATCGCCGATGAGGACAATTTCGCTCGCTCCTGCCAATCGAGCTGCCATTACTATAGATCCAAAGTGGTTCATTAAAGCTTCGTCTACTGTTACACGGTAGTATTTCTCTTTGAACCCGTTGGCTAGGATGGAAGCCAAAGTGCGCACTCTATTCTTCACATGATCTCCTAGCCGGCGCACTAGTTTCTCTCTGAGATCTTTGGCTGCCTCGATAGTCGTTGTGGCTACAACGTCTTCATCCTCATCAAAGTGTTCGACAACCCAGGTTGTCTTGCCACACCCGGGAACCCCATTTACCCATTTTATTTTGGGTACTGGCCAATACTGCACAGACACACCATATAATTCCGAGGTCCTCTGAATGGTTTGTGCCATTCCAAGGATCTTGTCATCTAGCATTATCTTGGTGCATTTGGCTGTAACTACTATGGGGTCGTTTTTAGGTGCACTGAAAGTGATTTTGCCTAAGCGCGTTGATTTGTCCACGTCATTGGGTACAAAGCCGCCTGTTGCGCTGTAAGCAACCATATAAGTCCCCGTCATTTCCCCTCTAAGGACCCGGAGTGTGACATTGTCATATACAGCTGCTTCTGCCTCCTCGAGTAGCACGTGTAGAAGTCCCTCATCTTTCCGCTGGAAAGCCTGCAAGATTTTGTGGCATTTCATGAGGTTTACCTGGTTGGTGGCCGTCACGATAGCTAGGTACTCGAGGAGCGCATTATCGACGTGATCTGACACACAGGTGGCTAGTCTGAGGCACGGTGGGCTAACTTCTCCCTTGTCAGCTCGTGTCAAGGCAGGGCGTGGTTGCTTTGGAACTCTCTGGGTTGCCCACTTTGGAACTTTAGATGTTGCCCCTGTGAATTCCTGCACAGGTTCCACTGCCGCCTCCTGTCTCGCGTGTATTCGCCGCAACAGGCTCAAACAGTATGAATAACAATAATTTAAAGAAAATACACTTATAATAATGCTTCCCGACTGGGCAGTCTCCTTGTGCTGTTGTGTCGTGATTCTCTCTTCGGCTGGTCTCTGTTGTACACTTTTTGATCCGCTTTTTGTGGCGCGGACCAAAGAGGTGAAACCCGCATGGCTACTGCGGCTGGCCACGTTTACTGCGCCGTTCTTCAGAGCTATGAGGAATATTACAGTTTGGTGTGACAGTTGTCTGTAGTACTTTATTAGTAAATATTACTACTAGATGTCTTGTTGGTCTAGTGGTCGCAAGCGCTACTGCTGAGCAGGGACTGAATTACCCAAGAATTAAGGTACCTATAAAATTAGGTATGACGTTATACCATTAAATACGGGTTACCGAAATATTTCGATACCGTTCTTTTTTTCAGTAGCGGAATTTTGAGGTTGGAAATGCATACCGGTATATTTCGGTAGAAGTAGGTACTATAACCTTTATAAATGTTTCGGTAGCAGTACCTTAATCTTTATAAATGTATCGGTAGCAGTACCTAAACCTTAATAAATATAAACAGGGGTTTTCTTTGACACAAAATAGACAAGTTCTAACGTGTTCGACCGCCCCGCGCACCCGCGCCGCGCCGTCCCACATGTTTTTCTCACATGGTTTCGCCCAACCTTTATTTAAAAGGTATCGGTATAGCTCAACCTTTATTGGTTTCAAATAAAGGTTGAGCTATACCGATACCTTTATTTTTATACTTTATAATTTAACTTTATATTTACCGGTACCGATATATTTTTTAGGTATCTTAACCTTTAACCGTAACCGCTTTCAGTCCCTGCTGCTGAGCATGAGGTCCTGGGTTCGATTCCTAGATCGGCCAAAGTGTTATTGCGTTTTTTAAATTAGGAATTTCTCAGTAGCAGCCTGGAGTCTGGGTTCGTATCCGGTTGATGGCAATAGGCTCGCCCCCTATTACTGGCGAAATGTGGTTCTACTATGGGAACACCTCTACCTAACCCTTCAGGGAATACATGCGTGATATTATGTTATGTAATATTATTGAAAGTTAGAGTAAAGAGGAAAAACGGTTTGTTTGTTATTTACATGTTGGAGGTCCGGTTCCCATGACAACGCAAGCGAACGCGCGTTTTCCGAAGCACGTGCCACTATCTTCCAAGCAACCATTCACGTACATAACGCGCGTTAACGCACGCTTTAAACTAGAAATATATACTCAAACCGTTTATATACAAAGCGCACTGTTTTTCTTTGCTCATGGGAACTAGGCCTACTTGGCTAATATACGGAAGTGAGCTCATATGATACAGTAGCGGTCATAAGTGGAGTAGCAATCTCACAAAGCAATACTGCTGCGGTTTTACCTACGACCTTCTCTTAATAAGTAAATAACACACTCATATTAGATTGCAACCGATTGAATTCCATAATTCAACCAATATGGTATAAGGCATGGTAGCTGTATGCGCTGCTGAATGGTTCGCACACACCTTGGGTGTTAGCTTGAATGATAAGTCACGGATAGCCAAAGATGATGGTTTATTCAATATATTTAACTACCACGTAACTAATGCTATATGAATGTGTGAATGAGTACAGCTGACTATGAACGCTGATCGTGTACTGTCGCGTTACACTGTGTTTTGTGCAAGGCGACGGAAAAGTGCTGATCTATGCAATGGGCGCGTGCCATGTACGATACATGACTCGTACATATTCCCGGGCGAGAGAGATGTGAGTGGATGATGAGAATGAGTTTACAAAGTGCTTAAATGCTAAACTTATAAATTTCACCCAAGTTACAATACATCAATTAAATCTATTCTTAGCCGTAACTTGAATTAGTCACTGTCACCAGACACCGGTGTGACGAAAGCTGGAGGTGTCCTCTTGTGGCGTTTGATGCTGCTGAGTAAACTTGAAAAGTTTCTTAATTCAACCGCCTCTTCTCGTGGTTGTTTCGAGTCTCTAGTGCGTGGCGTCGGAGCGACGACGGGGGCCGCGTGCGGTCCACGCTCCTGCGGCGCCGGAGGCTGTGTCTCGGAGTCTGACTGTAAGTTGGCGCTCCTCTTCCGACAACGACAAATCCACCGACACATATAAACTGCGGCTACTAGTACAACGCCCGTCAACAACACGTAGATTGCTGAATATTGATGGATATCGTGGCTTGAAATTCCCGAGTTCAAGGCGTTTTCTGATTTCATCTGCTCGATCTGTTCCTTGATGTGCCGTAATGAGGTTTCGTGATCAGTGATGTTGATTTCAACTTGTGGCAAGGTGACGTTGATGATGTGGTTGATAGGTGCGATTTGCTGTGATTCCAAGTTAACCGCAGTTTTAATTTCTGAGTATCCCAGTTTGTGTGAAAAAACGGTGAAGTCTTGTCCTTTAATTACGCAATCTGAATCCAGTGCTATGACCCCGGCCTTAGCGATTTGTATTGCGGTAATCTGATACTCGCATATGACACGAAGTGCGCACTGCCCGCAACAATAATAAAGGTAAGTATTTATTCTGTTCAATTCCATCCAATTATTGCGGCATGCTTCTATGTTTGTAAGGCATCTGTTTGTGCCCATATCTTTGATGCACATGCTGGCTTCTGACTTAAACTGGAAAATAGGTTTTCGGGAGTGGCAGAGGCGACTAGACTTGTCGTACTGCACACATTGTTGTATGTCTCTCGCCGTCATTGTCAGATAGGTGTCTTTGCGTAAGTTAATCGCGATGTAATCTGATATCGGCACGACGGCGACTGTAGTGTTACCATGTTGTTGTGGTATTGATATGAGTTGATATAGGTCATAACTCTCTCTGTTGACCAGGGGTATTCTAATTTCAAATATGAGGTACTGCTTTGTTACCCTTGTTTTAACCTTCAGAAGGTGGTAAATTTTTGGTAGTTCAGTCTGTATGTTTTCTATCGGTAAGGATAATTCTCGCGATAATTGTCCCGAGATTATGCTGAGTTGATCTCGTAATTGCTTTGGCGATAGCAAATGAACGCTGAACATTCCATGGTGGATGTCTGTTAATATGTCAATTATTGTGTCTTGTATAGATTTTAGCTTCGTAAGCATATTTGTAGCTATGATGGTGGACAGTGCTAGCTCGTTCATCATTTCTTGTTCTTGCAAGTTTTTGTTCAACATGTTGGTGGCCTTTGTAAGATTGTTTAAATGTTGATTGATGGCCTTGTGTTGCCTATTGATGGACTCTTCAGTTCTCTTGAGTAAATTGTATTCTGCTTCTACTACTGAGGTCTGGTTTTTCCACAAGAGTGCCAAGTGATTTTCGTTTCCTTGTATAAGAGAGATATCTTGTTTGTATTGATCGGCGAAACGTTGATCTAACACTCCAAATAAACTGTTGGCAACATAACCCACACCGTCGACGAGGCCTCTCCGCTGTCGTGTGCGTTCTTCGAAATGCTGATTCAGTAACATTCCATTGTAGTACTTCAGTTCGTCATGAGAGTGACGTAGCTGCAGTAGGATGATGTCACATAGAACTTTGTTTGGTTCTCTTTCACACACGCTGTTTATTTGTTTGAGGTATTTGTCGAAGGTTGCCGAGCCGTCCCAATACGGATTCATGTCGTAATACACGATGAGTTTCCATTCGTCGCGAATGAACTGCATGTTTGAGATTCGGTCAAAATACAGTGCTTTGTGTATTGTTGTCAAATTATATGGAGATGCTAATTGTTCGTGGCCAAAGACGGAGGTCATGAAAAGAAATAGTGTAACGAGAGTTGTTATCAGATTAGACGCCATTCCAGGTCGTCGTCTTGATTGGTTGTCCTTGGTTTTGATATTTTGGCTGTCTGACATTTTCCCTGTCTGCTCGTTTACTGTAGTGGATTCGGGTTCAGATACGAACACTGTCAGTTTTATCACTGGGCGCTTGAGGTACCCATTTTTTGTTTTGAGGGTAACAACCCTGACCAGTCCATCAGTACCGGGATGTAGCTCAGTGACTCTGCCCAGAGCCCATCTTCCCGCGGGGAGGTGAGGCTCGTGGATGATGACAACGTCATTGACTCGAACGTTTCTGTGAGGTCTCTTCCACTTACTCCTTGTTGAGAGTATTGCAAGATATTCGCATTGCCACCTTTTCCAAATATCTTCGAAAATTTTCTGTGTTCGCTTCCACCTTGTTCTTTCATCTTGTTCGGTGTCTATAATAGTCAGTATGGGGCCGCTACTCAAAAAGTGTGAAGGAGTCAGATAATTCAAATCGTCTGGGTCCTCTGTAAGTGCACACAGCGGCCGGCTGTTGAGACATGCTTCGAGTTGCGCCAGTAAAGTACTGTATTCCTCGAACGTAAGTTTTTGCTCGCCAACAACACGTCGAAGATGATGCTTCAGACTTTTTACCGCTGCTTCCCAAAGGCCTCCTGCGCTTGGCCAGGCAGGAGCATTAAAATGCCACTGTATTCCCAACTCATTGATCTCTGTATAAAACTCGACGTTGAATGTCTTGCGTAGTTCTGCTAGTTCTTGCTGCTGCGCTTTATTGGCCCCTACAAAATTGGTACCATTGTCGCTGTAGATATGATGTGGTTTACCCCGACGTGAAGACATGCGTTTTAGAGCAGCTAAGAATGCAGATGAAGTCAATTCTGATACGAGTTCGAGGTGCACAGCTTTTGTCACCATGCACACGAACACTGCGATGTATCCCTTGCTTGTCTTGACTCCTCGCCCTTTATTGAGCTTCACGTCAACATATCCTGTGAAGTCAACGCCGGTGTGCTGGAACGGACGCGAAGGATTGCTCCGAGATTCAGGTAAGTCCCCCATCATTTGCTTTTGTATAACCGCTTTATGCTTCTTACAAGTAGTGCATGCATTTAAGCGCTTCTTTACAGCTCGGTTTCCGCCTAATATCCAGTAGTTTTGTCTGATATTCGCGAGCGTCGTTCGAGCCCCCGCATGAAACGTGCGGCGGTGGGCTTGGTCGATAATAAGGTCAGTAACGTGGCTGCTGTGTGGTATGATTAGTGGATGCTTCATATTTTCATCAATATTCGCATGCTTGAGTCTGCCTCCCACTCTCAAAAGTCCATCCTTGTCTAAAAACGGGTTGAGGCACAACGTTTTGCTTTTGTTATGTACTTGTTCCTGTTTTCGCAACATGCTAATTTCTTCTGAAAATTCTGTTTCTTGTACATATTTTATAATCATACGTTTTGCGGTTTCCAATTCATTTCCGTTTAAGTAAGCAGTGCGCTCGCTGTGACGTCGTATGATACGTAGCACCCATGCAACCACACGTACGGCGCGTGTCAAATTACTGTTTCTTTGTAGTGTGGATTGTATGACATCATCGCTATGAGGTTGACGAATAGTGACGTTGCTTTGTTTTGACTTTCGTTCCTCTTGATCCGTGACGTAGACACACTTCTCTGTTACTGATGACTCATCGAACCCAGGGAGAAATTGTGGGCCGCTCCACCACAGATTATGTTGCTTCAATTGCTCTGTTGTGATGCCACGGCTGGCACAATCAGCTGGGTTGTCAGCTGATTTTATGTAGTGCCAATTTTCTGATGGTATTACTTCTTTGATTTGTTTGACTCTGTTCGCTACGAATGGTGTCCAGCGATTGATGTTGCCTTGAATCCAGCCGAGAACTGCAGTGGAGTCACTCCAACCAAAAACTTTGATATTGCGTCCGTTGATGGCTTGCTGTACTTTTCGCATAAGTGTTGTAAGTAAATGTGCCCCACTCAGCTCTAGACGTGGTAAAGTGAGCTTTTTGTTCTCTGGCACAAGTCTTGTTTTTGCAGCGACGAGTGTAATGTTGGTATCAAGTTTACAATACACGACACATGCATATGCTTTTATTGAAGCATCGCAGAAGCCGTGCAGTTGGATTTCGTCTTGCTCTTCTATCTGATACCATCTTTGAATTATAAACTGGTTGATGTTTTGTAGGTCTGCTTTCATTTTTTCCCACTCGGTGCTAATTTCAACCGGAAGCTGATCATCCCACTGAATGTTGGAGAGCCAAACTCGCTTGAATAAAAGTTTTAATTTGGTTGTAATCGGAGCTAACCAACCGAGTGGATCAAATATCTTTGAAATATCTGATAGTAATGAACGTTTTGTATGTTGTTCTGTTGGTTTTGTTTTGCTTATTTTTAGCTCGAACGAGAATGTATCTTCATTGGGGTTCCATTTCAGCCCGAGCGTCTTTGTTGATTCTGCTTGCTTGAAATCGAATGATGGCTGACTTGTGGACACTCGGCTGACGTTTTGAAGTAATTCTTCGTTGTTAGCCGACCATTTACGTAAGTTGAAACCTCCCGACCGTAGTAATTGGATCAAATCGCCTTGCAGTTGTTTGGCTGACGATAACGTGAAGCTTCCACTTACAAGGTCATCCATATAAAATTCTTCTTGCAACGCTTGTGCTGCCCTGCTGTGCTGATACTTGTGGCCTTCGTCAGCTGCCAACTGCTTCAAAGTCATCATAGCTAAGAATGGAGCTGCTTTCATGCCGTAAGTGACTGTCGTGAGTTGATATTCACGTAAACGTTGGTCAGGACAATTCCTCCATAGTATCTTCTGATAGCCTTGATGTTCAGTGTTGCAAAGTATCTGTCGATACATTTTTTCTATATCCGCCGTATATGCGAACTGATATTGCCTCCATCGCAAGATTAATGACATGAGGTCTTGCTGTAAATTCGGGCCACGCTTCATGAGGTCGTTCAAAGTATAGCCCGTTGATGTTTTCGCCGATGCGTTGAATACTACTCTCAACGCCGTAGTTGTGGAATCGGCGCGCTGAACGCAATGGTGAGGTAAATAGCAAGTAGGTGTCACGTTACTAGTACACTCGACCATATGATTCATTGCTTGATATTCATGAATGAACTGTCTGTATGCTTCTGCTAATTGTGGCTGTTTGCAAAATTTTCTCTCAAGTTGCCTGAATTGTGCCAAAGCCATGGGTTTCGTATCTCCTAGCTTTTCTTGAAAGTTTGGTTCGAACGGTAGCTCAACAATGTAACGACCTTCTTCATCACGAGTTGTTGTGTTCTTGTAGTGCTGCAAACAATCAAGATCATCCTGTGACATTCCCGAGTTTTCTGCTATGTCTTCTACTGTCCAAAATTGTTGAATGTCTTCAATGTTATTCATCACAACGTTGCATTGAAATGTTGTTTGCACGTTTCCACATAAAATCCAGCCCAAACGTGTTTGCTGTGCGACTGGTTGTGATTTGTTGTGCCTGATGATACCTTCTTGGATTATGTTTGAGTATATCTCAGCCCCGAGTAAAATATCTACAGGACGACTCTCATGAAAATCTGGATCAGCCAATGTGATATCTTCTATAAATGTCCATGATTTTGGTTTTGTGAATGATTTGTTAGGTAAATTGTTGATTAAATGGCGCATAATGAAAACCTCGGTGTCAAATGTATAATCACCGTGAATGGCACTGCACGTGATTCGTATGACACCTTTGCAATTATTTTCTTTCGCCCCGACACCGAATATGACACCTTTGCAGCGGCCACGCGGTAATCGTAGTTTTTGTGCTGCTTTTTCCGTTATCAGGGATGTTTGTGAACCCTGATCAAGGAGTGCTCTTAAAGTTATCAGGGACCCATCATATGCTTGCACATTGATTAATGCTGTGGTAAGCAGAGTTTCTGTTATATGTTCTTGAGACACGTGATTGCTGCTGTCGCTTGTTGTTTTCTTGCTGTCAGCGGCAGCAGTCGCTTGTTGCACTGATTTGCTGTTTGATTTCTGTCCACCCCATTTGCCGTAAGCGTCGTGAAGCAGTGTATTATGATCTGAGTTGCAGACGCGGCATGTTTTTCTTGACGCACATTCCTTGCTCGTATGTACATTTAGACAGTTTTTGCATAAATTGTATTTCGATACGGCTTTCCGTTTTGCGTCAGGCTGTAATTCGAGAAATGTTTTGCACGAAAACAACCTGTGCTCTTGATTGCAATGTGGACAGTTTGTTGCACTTTCACTGTCTTTTGTCAACGAATTTGATTTATACTTATTATTCTTGTTCTGATTAGCGCTAAATGCTTTATACGAATGTTTCTTGTTATTCTGTGTAGGCTCCGACTGAGGTGATTTTGCTGTTTCTGGCCTACGACGAGATGATTCCCATGATGTAAATTTTCCTTCTAGGAAATCGAGAAAATCTGCTATGTTGGGTAGCTCCCGCGGCTCCGCCAGTGACTCTAAGTAGTCATTATGAGTCACCGTATCCAACTTTTGTGAAAGCAAATGCACCAATATTGGGTCCCACGATGACGTGTCTACACCAAGGTTCTTGATTGCATTGATACATTCTTTCGTCGTATCGTGGAGTTTTTTGACTGATGCTGCTGATAAATGTTGAGTGATAGGAACACCAAGCAATGAATTGAGATGTGTCGTGAAGATCAGTTTTCTGTTGTTGTATCTGCGGTTGAGGATCTCCCATGCAGTCTCATAATTTTCCGAGCTAATTGATAGATGCTGATTGAGTTTCTCGGCTTCGCCTTTCACTTTGCTTTTGAGAAACTGCATTCTCTGTGCGTTAGAAAGAGACGGACTAGAATGGATGGTCTCAACAAATAAATCTTTGAATGCTGTCCAGTGTTCGTAGCTACCACTAAAGGCTGGAATTTCAATCTGCGGCGTTGACCTTTCTCGGTGAGTAACTGACCACATTTTGGAGTTGATGGTTGCTTTCATTTTGTTATAAACGAGTTCGCACGTATTGTAAGACATCTCATATTGTACATCGGCTTCATTAGGCAAACTGTCAAGGTCCCAATAAAGTGAATCAACTGCTTTCCACCTTGACTCTAGCACCTTTAAGGCGTCTTCAAACTGCCAATTTTCTTTGAGGAGGTCCACATTGATATTTGATGCGGTTCTTTGGAACGCTTTGATGTTGCTCCTTTGTTTGCGCAGCATCTCATCTGTTTTGCTGTTACTCGCAATGTCACCTATTTCAGGCACCTTAATTGAATGGGGTGTTTGGTTACCTAGTGCAGCTCCACCTGCGCCTTGCTCTTGAAGGAGTTTTGGCTCCGATAACTGTGAGGGCGAGGGTGCCAGCTCGAAAGTAAAGGCTGACGGCTTTAATACGGGTGAAGCTGGTTTATGTTCTTGAGTCAAACACTTAATAAAGAACTCCCTAGTGCTTCTGTAGAATTGTCTTGTCTGTTCATAGGAATCCTGCACAAAGTATCGATGAGAAGGATCTTCTCGCTCGCGAATCTTTTCGTGGTTGTTTTGAAATTCTGCCCAATACTTGTCGAGAAGGTCTATTTTCTTCTGTACACTGTCGGGAGTCTTACGGCTTCCTCCGTCTTTTTTAAAATTGATCAGAAGTTTATGCATTGCCTCCATAACTTGATATTGAGTTTGAATAAGTCCCTCCATGATGGAAGAATTTGCGATAAATACTTCGAGTCACTTGTTTCTGACGATACTGCTGATGTGCTTCGGTGATCTCTTATATTTGCTGCTGCTGGTGCAATGATCTTCGTGGTCCGTATCCTCTGTTCAGGTGATGTTTCCTATGTTGAGCTGGTCAGATGCTGCTTCTGGTCGGCCAGCCCGATCGAATCACCACCGCACAAAAGAACGCGGAACACTTATAATCTTGAGGCTCGAAGGACCAAAAAGATGTATGCGCTGCTGAATGGTTCGCACACACCTTGGGTGTTAGCTTGAATGATAAGTCACGGATAGCCAAAGATGATGGTTTATTCAATATATTTAACTACCACGTAACTAATGCTATATGAATGTGTGAATGAGTACAGCTGACTATGAACGCTGATCGTGTACTGTCGCGTTACACTGTGTTTTGTGCAAGGCGACGGAAAAGTGCTGATCTATGCAATGGGCGCGTGCCATGTACGATACATGACTCGTACAGTAGCTTGGCGGTTCTGTGGAGCCGTGGCGGAGCCGTGGGTTCGAATCTCACGCGCGGTGATATTTTTTTTAATGTTTTAATA
This sequence comes from Dicycla oo, assembly GCA_948252095.1. Taxonomy (NCBI): domain Eukaryota; kingdom Metazoa; phylum Arthropoda; class Insecta; order Lepidoptera; family Noctuidae; genus Dicycla; species Dicycla oo. The sequence goes on from OX411728.1 coordinate 22,681,017, forward strand.
ATTACTCGAATAATCACGCTACTAACTGTTCCTTGTTATGTTCGTCTTGTTCACTCAACTCGTAAAACTTTATGTCACTTTAGTAATTATAGCACAATATTATTCTGTTAAGATATAATATTTTAAGCCTGATTGTCGTAGTTCACTGATTACCTCCATTACTTCAACAAATTGTTCTATGAGAGAAAATAAACTGTTTTAACTAGAAGTTTATTTATTTCTACCCTTATACGGTTTATAAAATTATAACGAATAAATATTTTGTAATCACTTAGAAAACAATTTTATTCTTAACCCTTATTTCAATAACAATATAATAACCCCACCGCCGTATCTCTACGTTGACGTCGTTGTAAGGCTTGCGCGCTCCCAAACTCTGGGTGGGTCTGTGCCGGTAGTTTACTTTGCCGAAACGGGTCTAAGGTAGGGGAGCCAGACCAAGAGAGATACATAAATCCGCAGGGCAGCATGTGGCGAGCTGTTGGGCAGTAGCGACCCCACGGACCCTATCTCCCGAGAGAAATCTTGTCCTCATCTCTGGCTTGCCTCTATTGGCCGGCTGGAGTGAACACTGACGAGGAACAGAACTCCCACCTCTTTCTTGACTTTATTGACCGGCTTGAGTGGAGATTCGCAAGAGCAAATGTGCTCGGAGGAAAGAAGATACTGGTAGGGTTTTGACCGTACTTCCGGGATTGTTCTGATAGCCGTGGCATACCTCTCCACTCATTAAGCATCTCAGGAAGTGTTGCTTCCTTGTCGCTACGTCACTATATGCTAGCAAGCGTCTTCGAGGGCCTGTTATTGAGTGTGCTAGTCACCCTCTGCCATTTAATCCACGTATTACATAACGTTGATCAGGCATAGTCCTTTCATAGTTTAAACAATCCACTATAGCCACCCAAACCCAATATGTTTTAATTTCCATGTTCTGCAATAGCTCCGCACCAACCGGGGGTTGTCCTTGGGTGCACTCGCATAGTGCATATAGGATAATCGTCGGATGGTGCCTCCTCATCATTTAAAATTGTCTAAGGGGCCTCTGCGAGTTGGTTTCGGCTCCTCGTACGCCTTCCAAAGGTCCGGGACCCCAGTCCCGAGTAATGTCAAAAATAATAATATAAATAATTATTACATTATTATTCCGGTTTATTAATTTATCGAATAATAAAAGAACAGAATGAAGATTATTGTTAAAAAGAAAAATAAAAACCTCGTCTCGAGATTGGAACCCAGACCTGTGTGTTTCCCAAATTCTGTACAATACGCTACCAGCTATCAAAACTTGATGTAAAGTTGTGAATTTTAGCAATAGTATTAACCGACCAAGGTCATATGTAATTACGTACTCTGCGTGTGAAAAAGCGATGGTAGATTTTTGTTTCGTTCGACGTCAGTGTGTAAATTCTGAGATGTGCGTTCTGTGTTGATACATCACTTACACAGATTGACGTAGCAGCAATACGATCCTTAGCGTGCTACTGCACTTATGACGGCTTACTGTAAATTTAAGTTATGTGTATATTCAACCTTAAATAAATAGTAATATTTGCGACATGTTCGATTCCAGTATCCATCCCAAACCTAGATAGACAGAGCCACTTTAATACAACATTTTAAAAGCTAATCTGGAATTGAAGCATCGTTTCCTGCTGAATCAGAATATGGTTGTTTATGTAAAAATAATGTTATTTTCGACATCAATATAAATTAAATTAGCTAACGAAACTCTAGGTAACAGAAATTCATACGTGTACCAGATTTCAACTTAATCGGTCGATTAGATTCGGAGCAAATTGGCTGACAGACAGATAGTCAGACAGACAGACACGAGTGATACTTTATGGGTTCCGTTTTTCCTTTTGAGGTACGGAACCCTAAAAATTAGAAAAATCATATAAGTTCACACGCCCTCTTTTTTGTTTTGTTTTATTGTCCATCGATATCAATACCCATCACATCTGCGGAGTTTCGGTAGCTAATTTAATTTGACCCTGTATACCATAATAATGACAAACTCTGTAGAGTTCTGCCTTCAAATATAGGCTAAGGTCATGATTAGCGGCATTTTGACAGTCAACAGAATGTTTACCTAATAAATTATGAAGCAGTTACCAGTTGAAAATGTATAATCATCGCTGTTCGCGAACGCGTCAAAATTATTTGTTTCATTTTCCTAAAATCCAGGAATTATAAACCTATCTCGAATTTACTCAATAAAATATTCGCTGGAAGACAAGCTCACTTTCAAGGACACTATACGGCATATAGCCCCATAATAATAAAGCTTCTATTGAGTTTCTTTCACCGCGCGTGAAGCTGATAAATACATTCTATATATACAGAGTGTTAGGTTAAACAAAGGATTTACTTTAAGGGGTCATTGTACTCATCATTATGAACAACTTTTACTGTGTGCGAACATAAATGTACTAAACAGCTGATTTTTTTGTTTCGCGATTTCAGGTTCGGTCTCATAGTATAAGTTGTTCATAATGATGAGTACAATGACCCCTTAAAGTTCTGTAAAAAAAAATGTGTTTTTTTTTTACAGAAAATACGACCGACTTCCAAAAAGATACTACGAAGTTCAAAATAACTTTAGTTTCAGTTTTATATTCTGGAGATCTGGGGAGGAAACGATTATCACTTTTGGACTTTCGTCACATTAAATGCATCGCCAATATGCATTATTTGTGCCGTCGCTAGCTGCTTCATGGTTACAAAGTTGACAAATTTCAAGATTTACTCCATTTGAAATAAGATGAGAAAACTAAATAAACCTTTTATACAGTCCGTTCAACCGATTTTGACTTCTATAGCGTTGGTGGCGTGACAAATGGCAGCTGAAGCTGCCATTTAAACAATTTGTATAATATATGTAAACAGTTGGTATTGTAACCACGTTTATTCTTTTTCATCCTTATGCCTACGGAATAGAAGGCAAAATCAATTGAATAGACTGTAAAAAAGGTTTATTATTATGGTCAAGGTGTGTGCAGTGTATAAAGGAGCATGCTATTAGCAAATCTTACCAGGCCTCTTAGATTTGACATGCCTTTGCACGTTAGAGTCACCTGACGGGTCTTCAGTGTTGTCACTGGCAGTCACAGAGGGTGTTGGCGACGGCGAATTTGAAGACGACTGAACGTGGCGCGGGCTGCGTTTTGATTGCTCGATTTCACGGCGACATTTCTCTTGGGCTACCTGTAATATTGCAAAATCTTGATTTTTAATTTTGGATTGTGCGTTTCAAATTTTAGTATGGACACAGATTAATACAGATGGGACACCGCAAAATCATTTAAATAAAAAGCGACTCTTGCTACGACACAATAAAGTGCAATTTAGGCCGCACAACGCTTATTACCTACAGTTATATTTACCTGCAAGTTGCCTCTCTTTCTAACGCGTAACTCTTATGCCCTCTGACCGCGGCAATCCTACTGAATTGGCCCAATGAGATAGGCTCGCCGCGTACTTGTAGCTTCATACCTAAACTGCGGAGTGTCCCATCTGTATTAATCTGTAGTATGGATATGTATGCACAAAGAAACATAAAAGACTGGTAGTTTAGATGGGACTCGTCCTGTGTAAAATAATGTCCTCATCGGGTTACATAACGAGGGCGATCTTCGCACTGTTTTCGCCTAATTTATTTTTTTATATATCAAAGTGTAATATGAACGTATTACACATAAACCTTTAGAAATAAATTGTCTAAACTATAGTGAAAACGACATAAAAATCCATTGGGTAATTCAATGTATTTGGATGCGGTTTTGCGGAAGGATGCAGACATACAAACACGAAAAGTGACTTTATTTTATAGTATCTATACAAGGTCAAGCTTAATTAGCTAGCGAAACTCCGCAGACAAGATGTGTATCCTCTCGAATGTCGGAGACTAAATTGACTTGACTGAAATTGTCAAGCTGTATTAGGATTACATTATCATAAAGGTCATTTTAATATTTTCACTTGTCAATTTAGTGTAACTGTCCGACTTAAGACACTTGGAGCATTTTTTCTTATGTCGAACTGTGTAACATAAGACATTCGAGAGTGATAACTAAACACTAACAAAATCAAACAAAAACAAAAAAGAATAACGAATTTTTTTGGGGTCAATCACCGCAGCTAATGTGGTTACTTGAAGAATGCCAGTGTTTTTTGTTTTATCGTGTTTTATTGGTACCCGTCACGCCTTGCGCTAGCTAATTTAAATTTGACTTTGTTGTGATATGTAGAAGTTTCACTCACGCAGTTTTCAATGAGATCCTTAGCAATCTTGATCTGTTCCTTGGTGCCCAAGAACGTGACCTTTCGTTCGGTTCCCTTGTCGTCGTTTGTGATTACCTTGATCTTCGCTCCACTGCGGTGGCTTATTGAAATTATATTCTCGCCTTGAGTTCCTGATGGAAGAAGATAGTTCAGAATTTAGATATAGGACGAAGCATTAAGAAAAACGTCATAAACAGTAGTTGGGGGTTGCCAGGTGCCGAAACTCGAGGATCAAAGTTGCTCCGACTAAACAGCGCCCTATATTACTAGCACTGGTACAGCGCTGACACGGCTATAACCAGCAGTTTTTTGAAATTCTTTCTAGACGATAAGAATGGCGTCTCAGGGCAACCTCCAACACACGACCCTAAAAAGGTTTCAGACCAAAAACTAAGCTAAGTTAGTTTACATAGCTGGCGGGCGGGGGGTGCTTAGCATAGCTCGCGTAGCTCCGGATCGGCATACACAACTAACTTAGCTTCACATATTTCAGTTAGTTTACACAGCTTAGTTTGCATACAATGGTCTCGAACCTACCGAAAAATCGGTAGGTTCGAGACTACAAAAATATCCCTAAAAATATCCCATATCGGTAGAACGATATGGGATAATTTTTGGGATATTTTTTTACCTACCTACCTGTTTTGGGTGCAAATATACCGATATTTGTGGGCAACTCTACCGATTTGGCCTTGTGACGTTCGAGACCACTGTTTGCATAGTTCTGCACACAAGTATAAAAAAACTACGCCAGCTATGTGAACTATGCTAAACTAACTTAGCTTAGTTTTTGGTCTGCAATCCACTTTTGTGCTCATATAGCACTAAAAAGCAGAACCACAACTCGTAGTGTTTGAATACAGACATACCTACACCGCACCTCTGGTTATACGAAAATCGTCCCCCTTTCGCTTTCGTGCCTACGGAGATCCAGAAACTAAGATCTTAAAGCGCTCTAGTCACCCACTTTACGTCAGAAGTCCGAAATAGCTTCCACCAGAAATACCCTACTTCTAAGTCCCTTACCGATAATCCTGCCACAAGCCCACGACGGTACACTCATACTCTCTTCAACATTGAGCGGCTGCTGGTTGATAAAGTCGTGTATGAGGGTCTCGGCAATCTGCGTGGCGTCACTGCGCCCTCTGATGACGCACACATCGTGGTCTTTGTCGCTAAATTCTTTGACGTTTACTTTCGCTCCTGTGGTCTTTTCTATCTCTTTTATGTTGGAGCCGCCGCGGCCTGGAGACAAAAAATATGAGAGTGAGTTAGTTAGAATATAGTGAAATAATTTGTCTTATGATTGGGGGAGAGCCAAAATGTTCATTGACCAGCACCCCAATTGTATAACACACTTTCAGTTTCACAATCTGAAGGATTTTGAAGGAAATTGCTATTCTATTGATTCATAATGTTTGAAAATTTCGTCCTTGACAACGACGCAATAAATTCTGCTGAATTGTCAAAATGAAAGGCATTGGCATTGTTACCCCTTTTTTGCGCAGAGAAATGCTCTTGCATACTACACTACCACGGGGAGATAGTGCAGTTATGTGGGACTCCAACCCACTAAAACTCCAAGGTGTCCTCCTCTGCCGCTTATGGCGGGAACACGGACACGCATTAGCATTCACCGCGAAATCGCCGCGGCTGTCCGTCACCGGACCCTCCTCTGAGGAGTATCCCCATGGCTAGAACCTCAGTGACAAACCGAAACAGAATGTGAGTCAATCTAACATTGAGGCATGAAAGTGAACAGTCTGCTTTCTTTTTCGTGTGGTTAGTGACTAATTTGGTGTCAGTATTTTATGCCGCCCATGGACCTCTGACTTGGCTTCACATGCCGTCTAGAAATATATCTCGGACATGTCGGTTTCCTCACGATGTTTTCCTTCACTGTTTTTTAAGCAAGTGATAATTATAATTATTGTATAATTCAACCTCTGACTTTTCGGATTCATGTGCTTATTGACGCACATGAATCCGAAAAGTCAAGAGGTGCGTGCCTTGGGTTCGAATTAGAGACCTATGACATTGCAGTCCGCCGGCCACATCACTAAGGCTATCACTGCTGTTATATTTTCTTTAATTGTTTACATTAAATTCACGCCGTTTGGGTGCACCGCCACTAGTTTAGGAGATAGACACTTACTAATTTATACACGTCCTTGGCTTGAAACTCAGATTACAGTTATTATCACATAATATGCATGACGAAATAAGTTTCACAAGATTACAGAGTTTCTTATTGCTCAAGTGTAATATCAGTTTCCTGCAACTTGATATGTTACTATATAATGAACTCTCCATTCTACTTATATTTTTTCTTTTTAGGGGTCCGTACCTCAAAAGGAAATACGAAACCCTTATAGGATCACCCGCGAGTCTGTCTGTCCGTCTGTCACAGTCAATTTGCTCCGGATCTAATAGACCGATTAAGCTGAAATTTGGTACACGCATGTATTTCTGTGACCCAAACACGGACAAATAAGAAAATAAGAAAAAGTTTTGCAAACTGTAACGTGCGATATATTCAAATGAAAGGGCTTACTGTGAGGGTCTCAAATATATATATATATATATATATATATATATATATATATATATATATATATATATTTATTTAAATTGTTTTAAAGTTATTTAAGAAATTACAAGAAAATTGACCATTCCCCCTTTATCTCCGAAACTACTGGGCTTAAAATTTTGAAAAAAAAAAACAAAATACTTCTACGCCTATAGATTACAGGAAAACCTATAAGAAGTCTTAAAATAACATGGTAAATCTCTCAATATAAGTTTGTACGCACAATGCGTACAAACTTATATTTGCAGTTGGAATGTAGGTACAGGAGAACATGTTTTTCAACTACAATGTTAAGTTTGTTCTTGAGATAAATTCATCCCAACTACGGGACCCTTTATTGTGCGTGGTCCGACACGCACTTGACCGGTTTTTTTATACAAGAAATTCCCAGCAAGCTGTACGGAGATCCTATAGCCTACATAACCCAGGTGTTCTCGACGTTGCTACAAATAAATTTCAGATAGCAGCATAAATGTGATAGAAACTAGGACATTACGGACATACCGTACATATCATCTCGGCCCGTTTGAAATGCGAAACATTCTACAGATATTATATACAAGTTTACCTAAGCATCATCTGACCTCCGTTCATACGGTTCCATCGTAACTCCAAAGACGTGATTGGTATCGAATTATCGATACCTAAAATGATAAATTAAAATTTGTTTGTTTTATTTTTCTCTCAGTTATTTTTAATCATGGTCTGGCAATATGAGTAATTTATGCGGCCTACCCAAATGTTTTTTCTTTGGTATTGTTCGTCGAATCGTTGAGCTCCTTAAGTTCCGAGTTGAGCTGCGCGATTACTGACAAATACGTGCACTGACTGGACAGGTCCTCTCAATCTGTGTGGTTCTTTCCTCAAAATACCATTTCAGACACCAATCTACATGGTCTTCACATGAACTGACCAAGATTATGTCTGGACTTTATAAGAGACTGTGACCTCTGAGTTTGTTTCGGCCTTTCTTCTCAGAGTAGTCAAATAGGAAACGCCGACCTTATCTACTTTAAAAAAAAAATAACATGTTTGACGTGTAAAAGTGTTTGTAGAAACCTACTTACAGAAATAAAATAATTTATCAAAAAAAAAAAAAAAATTAAATTTTGTTTTTTTTGTTTTATCAAGGTTCGATATCGAATTATCGATACCCATCAGCCCATCACATCTTTGGAGTTTCGCTAGCTAATCTAATTTGACCCTGTATATGCTACAAATTTTGGTCTGATGCTATGATTAAACTAGAGGTCAACCATGAGTTTCGACTCAAAGATGACCTGATGATGAAGCAAACATTCTATTTCATTGACTGTTTTTGACTTATTGCCAATCGTCTACACTACATAATAAAAAGTTTTTAGCAAAAAATAAAACCGACTTCTAAAACAAAACACTACAAAGTGAAAAATAACTTTAATTTCGGAAGTCGGTGTCTTTGGTTTTGTATTTTCGTTTTTTGCCACCGACTTCCGAAATTAAAGTTATTTTTCACTTTGTAGTGTTTTGTTTTAGAAGTCGGTTTTATTTTTTGCTAAAAAGTTTTTATTTTTCACTTTTTAGTTGTGGAACCTACCCCACACAAATTCGAATACATAATTGAGCACAATAATTTTAGATATAGCCATGTAAATAACAGTGATAGGAAGTTATTAAAACATCATCACATCATCCATATAAAATAAGTGGGAAATATACGCATTATTGAAGCTAACTCAAACACTCCCCAAGCAAAGTTAATAAAATTTATATGGGACCACCTCGGAAGTATACCCTTTCAAACAAAAAAAGAATTTTCCAAATCGGTCCATCCGTCTTTGAGTAATCGCGTAACAAAAAAAAAAAAAATACAGACGAATTGAGAACTTCCTCCTTTTGGAAGTCGGTTAAAAAGGCGCTAGACACCACCAAATGCCGTGGATGTAGTCTTTGGCGACTGAAGTAGTACAGACGCCAGCAGGTCAAGCTACCCGAAACTGTCAAATTTTCCCAATCAACCTTGAACCTAATGCTTTAGCGATAAAGTTGAAAATCTATTAATGAAATTTGACAGATTGTAGTAGCTTGATGTGCTGGCGCCTGTACATTCGGTAAAGAAACAACATCTTTCACTATTGGTACACTACAGACCGTTCATAGTTAATTTACCTCTAATTTTGCATCATTGTCAAAAGCACAGTGATCTTTATTGTCGATGCAAAAAGGTTGCTTTTGAATTGCTACCATTGACAAGTCTGTAAAATCACAGTGATCTTTATTTTCGTTGCGTGAGGGGCTACGGTGGGCCTATGGCTAAGTAATAACAGCCGCACGATCGATCGGTCGATCGATCAGGTTAACACATTATCTGCTTAATTCTTTATGCAAACGCTTCTTTATGCTACACCCTTACCGACCCTTATTTTACGATGTTTTCGAAACAATAGAGATGCACAACGAACGCACGGGTGCGGCGCGCCGCACTCGAAGAAAGTTATGTAAATTGTCTGGACGCGCATACGCGCCGTCAAGCACCTGGTGAACGTCCGAAAACGCGCATGTGCGTCTGCCGCGCCTAATGTATTAAGCTACGTTTGCCGGGGTTGGTACGTGGGTCGGCAGAAGCCCGAAAGTCTGACAACCAGTCTTACCAAGGGGTATCGTATCACTCAGTAACTGGGTTGTGGAGGTCAATTGGGCAGTCGCTCCATGTAAAATAATGGTATTCAGCTGCATCCGGTTAGAAGGAGTCCCGGTATGTAAAGATGGTCACTCATCCACGGACCAACCCCGGCAAGCTGCTGGATCGACCCGTGCGGCTGTTAGTCCTTAGCCACGAGTGTCATCTTTATAATATGCAACCCTAAAATAATTTTAATTTCTTTCTTTTTAAAACTATCATAAATTAATGCTATTGCATTCACTGAACGACAAAAATAACAAAGACGTTGACAGTAATATCACACCAATGTAATTTTAATGTCTTCAAGCCGTGCCAAGAGATTTATTATAACGATGGGTTATGACACAGTTACAAAATGAAAATGTGCTTAAATGTAGGTCCATTTTTCGTGAAAATTTCGCGTGTTTTAGCCTATTTTCAGTGCTTTATGAGTAATATCTATTAAGGGGACGGGGTGAAAGTACAAGGGCAACGTTTATTGGCAGACGACATGCTATGCGCCACGTAATGCTTCGAAACACACTGACCAATATTTACATAGGCTTGCTTTTGTCTCTGTCATATAATTATATAAGATATGGGTGGATGGATTGTGTTAAAAGCACGGTAGGCAACATCTTTGATAAGAAAGGGGATTTGAAAACTAGCCTTTTTCTGTAATTTCGGAAGTAATGATATGAGAAAAAAATCTGCCTCATTTATTAAGTCCACCATGGTGTTAGGTTCCAAAACTTGAACCTCAGGCAGATTGCGTCGTCATTGTGTAAATATACAGGGTGATCGGCGCATGGACCGACACATTTTTTTGGGGAATTGGGGGGTCATTTGCTAGGTTTCACCAATAGACAATAGACCCCATGTCCTAAGTGTGACGGTAATTCATTCTCCTGCCCTTGTCCCAATTTATTTGGGGTCGGCACAACATGTCTTTTTCTTCCATACTTCTCTATTAGTCGTCATCTCGGTAGTCACTCCCTTTCTCGCCATATCATCTTTCACACAGTCCATCCATCATCATACAGGGTGTTCGGCACATGGACATGTGCCGAACACCCTGTATAAGTATTTGTAAATAATCCTAGGATTGTTACTGTATTTTACCTTATCTTAATTTATTATACTGAACAGCTGCAACTGGCAGTCATAAATCATTCATACGTAGGGATAATCCCGAAGTATACGCTTAGATTTATGTCTACATATCTAAGCGTACTATGACGAACATAATTATATTAATTATTATCGATGATGACGACATGAGATGACGCGATAATTCGCAATTCAATCGATACTTATCTAATGGTGGAACCGTCTCGACTCTCGACCAATCACAGACATGACAAGCGTCTAAAAAGTCATGACGTCACAATCACAACTTTAGGTAGGTATATAACGTAAATAAATGCATGCTAGGTAAAGAAGCATTTTGTATGTTTGAGCTTCACATTAAAACTATTGATTTCAAAATTACTAGTACCGTAGTATATTATCTGTGCTAGTAATATTGGAAGAATCAGAATGACTAGTGGTAGCTTAGGCTAAATTTTATGTGTAAGTAGTTATTTTTCCAAATACACATATAAAAATATCTGTTTACATGTTTGGAAATTAAATTGGGGAGTCAGTTTAGGACAGGTACTATTTATCCCATAAAGCAGTTTATTATTATTGCACTCTACGTTTAATCAAGGCAATACTCTATCTACTGAGTAGAGTACTCCCTTTATTAGACGCATTTTAGGTTCCAACTACAGTGGCGAGACAGTGCTTTCGGTCCAGTTCTCTCTCGGTAGATAAGTGTAAACCGAGAGCTGTGCAGACAATTCGCTATTCCAAGCGGACGTTCGTTTTCCAAATACATTCGAATGAAACGTTTTATTTGTTTTTCGAAACATTCGAAAACAGAACTTGATGCAATGATACACTCAGGATCGTCGGTTTTCTATTGCTTTAACCTTCAATGCGCACTGACATCACACGCACGTGTTGAGTTTACAGTAGCGCAATATACATAGTAAGTATCAATAAGTACCTACCTATAAGCAATGATGTATTAAATTTAGCGTGAAATACATCATACGGGATCGCGGCTGGTCTATTTACTTCAACGCGTATGTCTATATTTGCTAGTCTTTGTCGCTGATCATTATATGCAGCTAAATGCCTGCAGTTGAACATGTACGGGACTCTCGATACTACTAAAATAAGGCTCACTTGCGCCACAAATCGATAAATAAAAAAACAACGAACGAAGCAAAATGAGTATGGGGTCGGGCGGCGTTCTCTAGTTTCAGCCTACCCCTGTGGGACAAAAAGCGTGAGTGTAGTATGTGAATTTAAAACATCGTTCTGTTTCTTTCAATCGTTTCAAAATGACAGAGATAGAATGATGTTTTAAATGCGTTCAGCGCTAAACATCATTCTGCAAGAATTGCAAGTGATTTGTGGTACAAGCGGTGATAACCGAGCTATTCCGATAGGGTAGCAGGGAAGTCGACGCACGACCTGTTACCATGGTTTCAGACATGATTCTGGATCCCCTCGTAGAAATTTTTCGTCGGTTATTAAAAAAAAATTGCTCTTCCGTACATTTTGACCTCGAAGTCCTTGCAATTTTGTAGGAAACAGCCGTTTTTTTTCAACGCCCCCTTTTTTTGGGTGGGAAATTATCAAATAACTTCTCTCGCTCTGGGCGGAGCGGGAGGGCGTGTCAGACTTCTACTGACTAAAACCCACACGTGTTCCTTCAGTTGCCACCATGTACTTCTATGGACGTGAATTTCAATGTGTCAGTCTGTGCACGCGGTCTTTCTTGGTTAGTCACAAGAACACAACGTGCAATGGTTTCTATTTGGAGTACCTTAACAGGAGACAAAAAGCATATCGCACACCTAGATAAAGAGTAGCACAACTCAAAATAATCCAAAATCGAGTTATTGCGATTATCGGACTCTGCGTCGAAAACTACATTGACTGATTGACTTCAAAGACACCAGGGTACCAATCTTCATTAATGAATTACAACATCATACAAAAATATTTTTAATTGATCAAATAGAAAACGAGTAAAACGTTTTTTGCTGTTCCTGAAAAAAGAGGATCCTATTTTGAGTTGTGCTACTTTTGATCTAGGTGTGCGATATTATTGGACATAATGGCATACATAACCTAATCTTACACAGCGCCACAGCCAGCGGTTCAGTTATACGTTTACACATGTAATTATCGCAAACCTTCGCGCTACGTCGTTTTCCACAGGTCATTGTCAACGAAGCCTTTTAGTTATCTTAGCCGGGAAAACATTTACAAGGGCATAAGTCGGACAACAAGTTACGAAGGCTCTTTTAATCATGGAAACCTGACAAATTAATCGCTGTTATAGTGTCTTGGCAATTTTGAATTGGAGTATCGCTATCAACTTAAACGCTTTTCAACGCAAACGCACCCTGCCCCTGGCTGAGCTGATACTGAATTGGTACAGCGAAACACCTGCGATATTTCTATGATGACTTGAGAGTTGCGATAGGTATTTACTATGGTATGATAGCGCTTGACAGCGCAAACACAGCCGGCCTATAGCTAATCTGCTACAGAATAACACATGTATAGGTTACTAGCAGCTTCCTGTGGTTTCACCCGCGTAAGTCACGAACCCGTAAGAATATAGGGATAAAAGTATCCCATGTGTTAATCCAGGTTATAAACTACCTGTTTGCCAAATTTCATCAAAATCCGTTCAGTATTTTTTGCGTGAAAGAGTAACAAAGCAGAACTTTTAAGTGGTTCTTTTGACTCAGCTTCGGTTGAGTTGGTGGCGTTTCTTCTGGAGGCAGCCAAAAAGCACGACTTGTATCGTTCTCGTAATGAATCCACAATACATCTCCAGTAACCAGATCAGACAAAAACTCTTTACGTCGGGGTCGCAGCAAAAGTGATTGACAAATAGCGACACGGTCTGCACGACTGGCATCTGTAAGGATGTGCGGTACCCACCGAGCCAAAACTTTTCGATACCCAAGCTCATGCAGATGGTTTTCCACGGCGTGGTGACTGCAGTTAAGTGCTTCCGCTAATTCACGAGTGGTAGCATCCGGATTCGACAGCAGTTCGCGGCGTAAATCGTCATCATTCACTGCGGGTGGTCGTCAAGAGCGTGGCAGACTTTCAAGGCTCCTGTCTCCTGATTTAAAACGGTCAAACCATCGGGACACCGTCGCATGGCTTGTACTTCCAGCGCCCAATGCCGTGTTGATATTGTCAGCCGCAGCCCGCGCACTGTGGCCTAACAAGTACTCGTATATGCATAGTGTTCGAACATGTCGCTCGTTTTTTTATTGTAAATAGCATCTCGTAGTTGGCCTAGAGAGGCCGTGACTACTTAACCGGTCAATCCTGTGGCTGCCTTAAGCGAATTCAAAGCCTCCAGCCAGGGCATAAAACTATGCGACTACACGCTAAGACTAAACCGATCGCGAGGGCGGCTTTATATACCCCCACATTATAAGTACCTAGAATGTTCTACAACATTCTAGAATATTATCGAAAATAATTAACTTGAAAAAGGAAATGTATACAGTTTTGTAGTGTCTCATTACTATTGTGCCAGCCCAATAGTTACTAGAAATTGTCCAACTGACAGGTGTCAGGAACACGTTCTCTCGACGGCCGGACTGTAGCCTAACCAGCGGGGTAATTGCGTAACATACAATGGCAATGCATTTTGACAAGTCCCCAGTTCATCGCATCATTTACGTTGTTGAGCACACGAATTGTTCAAACATGATGAAGCAATGGCTTAGCAATTTCCTTCAAAATGTGATCGAAAGTGGTGAGTGTTTCGTGTGCAGTTTGCCCGAGAGCGTCAGCGAGACATTTATTTATGCACGCTTCAGTGATACGCGCACCGTTCGTTTACGTTTGTATATTTATAGGTCACTGCATATTTATAGCGGTTATAATATTTAGTCTTAATCAATGAGACACCAACATTTTACTGATAAGAAATAGCAACCTACAGTTTTCGCTTTCGGAGATGTGTTGTAAAATTTGGGGTAGGGGTTTGCCCTGTAGTGGGAGAGGGCAGATACTTTAAAAAAATGTTGTTTTTAACCGACTTCAAAAAAGGAGGTTATCAATTCGACACGTATGTATGCAATATTATTGGACCTGCAATATATTCACATAATATGATAATCTATGGCTTCCAAACAAATATATACACAATTTTATAGATGTATGTACGTTTGTATGTTTGTCCACGCATTTCTACGAAACTATTAATCGGATCGTGACCATTTTATTTTTATTGGCTTACATTTACTTCAACTTAGGGAAGAGTACAATTTCATCAAATTCGGTTCAGTAGTTTTCAAGATATGGACTAATATGTGTAAGTGTGACGGCCTGGCTTATTGATACGAGCTACGGGTGTGGTGTCAAAGGAAAAACATCTCAAAAGCTTGGTCAAATTCTAGTGCAATATTTATAACAAAACTATTAACTACTTCTTACAAACAAATATTCCAAATTATGATATAAAAATTAATTAAAAAAAAATTGAATCTACTTCAAAAAGAAATTAACTCAAAATTATGAACTTGAATGTCAGAAATCGTTGGCAAAAAACTTAAATACATATCCCAAGACACCGACTTCCAAAATTAAAGTTATTTCATAATTTTGTAAAACTTGATTTAATTTTTTTAAATTATTTTTTTCTCCAAGACGCAAGCTCTAGGTCAGACAGAAAATTTTCAATTAAAACAAATGCAACAAACAGGTGTAGGTAAGTATCATTATTGTGTGTATAATATTAGCCATGGATAATCAGGTCTCCAGTTCGATAAGGAGCTTTCTGAATGACTTGGCTCAACAGTGAGGCCAAAGTAGAAAAGATACGCTAATATAACATTCAAGATACGCTTCATTCACGGATCTATTTTAAAACTGACTGCATGACTGCACTGTAACCAGTGCAACATTAACATTTTTGATAATAACATATTCTGTTTGTTTCTCATTTTACCATCATCGATCTTTTTGTGGGCTACACACCAGAACGGTTTATTCGCGGTCGTCCCCACCCCGTCGTCCCCACTGGGCACGACTGGGAAAAAAAAGTTTCGTACTATCGTACCACCGTGCCATCTGTGATACGCACCTTAAAACTGTAAGAATTTGTGTAAATAAAAAGTTCTAATCGTCAGCACTGGGGAAGAACGAAACTTTTTTTTCCCAGTCGTGCCCAGTGGGGATGACCGGGAATAAACCACCAGAACCCCAAGGTTTTATCGCCCATTAAGACCAGAGGGCCCAGTCACCTAGAGAAGCTCCCTTATGCTCCGAGTTCCTTTGAAGGATATGATTAAAATGAAATTATCTTTAGAAGAACTGGAGTTATATTGACATATTATCTTGCAGAGTTAACAAGATGAAGTGGCCGTATTTTTTGTCTCCTTACTTCAACGACCATTGGTCGTTGGCCGTTGACGAGTCTTTGAGTGGAGTTTGATGCTGAGTGGGTCAACCCACAACTAGATGGGCCGGGGCCGACGACCAATAAATGCGGCCGGGCCACACTGGGTGCGGAAGGCGGTGTTGTGGCGCAACTAGTTAGTCTTTCGTCCAGCAGTGGACTGGTCTGCTATTTAAGCTGAGTAGCCAGGGAGTCGCGCATACACCGGATTATCGCCAGTCACAAACATTTGTAAGGCTCGTCATTGCAATGTATTCGTAATCAAATCTGTCGCCCGTAGGTCGAATAATCTTATGTACTTACCGGAATATGTTATAATATATACAGAATGGTCCAAATAAATTAATCAATCTGCCTAGCCTTTTCCCAACTACGTTGGGGTCGGCCTCCAGTCTAGCCGGATGCAGCTGAATACCAGTATTTTACATGGAGCGACTGCCTATCTGACCTCCACAACCCAGTTACTGGGTAATACGATACCCTTTGGTAAGACTGGTTGGCAGACTTTCGGGCTTCTGACGTCCCGTAACGACTGTCAAAGATCCACGAATGACAGCCGGGACCAACGGCTTAACGCGCTTTCCGAGGCACGGAGGAGTCTCGGTATGAAAAGATGGTCACCCATCCACAGACCAACCCCGGCAAGCGTACCTTAACCTGATGGATCGACCCGTGCGGCTGTTATTACTTAGCCACGAGCTCCTCCGGATCACTCCTCCTCAGGATCGTACAAATAGTGAATTATAAAAACAAAGATAACTCGAAAACTACAATAAATCGCGGAACATAATTATATAGGGTATATTCGAATACCCCTGTGGGTATGAGGAATTCAGATTTTTTCGTTTGGTCGTCACTATTTGGACCAGCATGTATATCCCGATAAAATAATAATCAAACAAAAAGTTATCGCTTTAAAAGCGTGGTACTAAAGCCGACTTATAAGCCCTTCAAGGCAGCGACATGCCAAGATAAGGTATGACCTACGCCTACCGCCTATTCCGGAAGTTGGGACAACTTATTAAATAAATACATTTTAATAAAGAGGCAGCCTTTGGCAAGCTTTGATAACAAAATTTCAGTTCTGATAAGGAATTATTATGTTTGTGCACCATCAGGATATTTATGAGATTACTAAAACACAGATGACTAATTATTTAAATAAGACAATGAACTCACTCTTCAAATGGGGAATGACCTAATGTCTATGATAATACTAAAATTATACTTATTACTATCTCAACCAAAAGATGTCCATTGCTGGCTATAGATACTGGGGGTATTGCCAATACAACCAGACCAATGCTATGCTACACTTTTAACAAAACTACAAAAAACAGCAAAAAGTTTTATTATCATTTAGACTGCTTTAAAAGCAATTATTTCAAAAAAGAATTTATCTTGTTGCTTTTAAGCACAAAACAGATAAAAACACAGTAAAAGTTAGCATCAGTTTATCATCTTTCCTGAAAGCACTAAACTGTCTAGAAGCATCTTTTTTTATACATTTTGTGCTGATATAGAACCCCCTACATTTTAAAAATTATTATAATTATATATATTTAAAACTTTTTTGGCTAAGACAACAAATACAAAATTATTATTCAAATACAAACAATAAACAATGCAATGTGACTCACCAATCAGAGCGGGAACAATACTTTTTGGAACAGATACTTCAATGACATTCACTCGTGAAGTCTTCACTCGTTTGTTATCCTCTTCGTCCTCATCCTTTTTGAATACATAGTACACTACAAATGCACTTATTGTGACTAAAGAAAGGCCTAGGGCTATGGGTACCAGTAACTTTGACTGCATTGTGCTAAAACAAAAAAAAAAGAACATACTGTGCTGTGATTTTTTTTAATGTGCATAGAGAATTGATTTAGGTTGACGAATCTTTGATCTTCCTTAGTGGGAGTAGATTATTTTCAAATGATGAATCCAACATGAATAATGTTAGAATAAGCAGATTCTTGAGAGTTTTCACACTGCTTGTGTAATTTATAATTATATTTCTAACAACAACAAATTCTATTTTATTCTATTCTTGGTCAAGTTATATGGGTTATTTATTCAATCAATATCTATAAAAATCAATGCGTGTATGTTCCCTATGGACTCCAAAACGGTTCAAGCAATTTTGATGTAATTTTCAGGCAATCTTCTGATTAGCCCAGAGGATGATCCTGTGTTTAAGTTAAGATGTTTTAGCTATTGAGCTAGTATGTAATAAATTAACAATTTTACTAACAATATAACAAACATCTTATATGTCACAAACATGGATATTTTAGTTTACATAGGTTGGTCATATAGAATCCATACAATATCCTCTAGTATAAAAAGTAACAAGTGAAGATAAATAAAAAAAAATGGCATCAATCAAGATATTAGTCCGCAATGCTGTTGACTTGACTGGTAACATGCACAAAGGACTGGCAGCATTGCCACATTAATTTTATAAGTTAAAACTTTTGCATGACAAAAAAAGCTACAAAATTGTGTGTAGAACCAACCCTGTTTTATTCAGATTCATGGTTATTTATATCATAAACATGAACAGTACAAAATAAAAAATAGATACGAGACATGTAATAAAGTATGAAATTTTTCTGCAACGATCAAGGCATTTTTGGCCGGTGGGTCGTCTTAGGGTACTGGAAAAAATATCACCCTTTCAATCATTTGGTTGCAACTTTACGGAAAGTTAGAAAACAGTCACTTAACTTAAGCTCTAAAGGCTTCATTCATAATAGAAGATAGGCTGTTGTACAAATGTGCAAATTACCTTGTACCGATGCCGATTTTACATAAAACTATCTATTAGCAGCTATGACATAATATCGAGAGTAAAAATTACTTCACACGAGTAACATGATACTTTTGTCGTCCACAAGAATTAAATCATTTATTTACCTTCAGCCTTCAACACCAACTAAAAATAAATTGCACCAACAGAATAACTCACTTCAATAGCGATTTTACACGTGTATTATTATCTCAAAGTCTCAACAAACAAATCTTGCGCATTTTCGACAGAAATTGACAGATTGCAATTTTTTTTTTTGTAAAATTTATTTTTATTTTATCTGTGAAATCGTTGTGAAATGAATCCCAAAGAAACTGCTGAAGAATGTTGCCAATAAAAGTCAAAAGATAGAATGGTAGAATTTTGTTTACAGAGACAGACCTGTTTCTACCAAACAAGCACCACGCAGTCACATTCGTTAGGGTAGCCCGCGAAATTCAAATTTTCTGTAAAACATTATAATTCTGTAAATACATATTAGTTACGGCTGCGAATCATACATTATTTAACATACAAAAAGACACTTCATATCATCATCATCAATATGTTCATAGATGATATGAACATATTGATTGATGGAGGCATAATTCTGAAGTTATTAAAAAAAATATTTGATTATATTCCCAAGTTTGTGAATTTTATTGATTAAGAAATTTTATCCATTGTGAAAGACTGCGGTTTTCTTGTCAAAGGTGAAATTACTATGAAGTTTACGTAAATTCTTCACGCTTTTGTCAGTGATCGTGCATCCCGAACGATCATCAAGGAGGCTGCGCTACGCACGTGCGGCGCCGCGGCGCCCTAGGCCCGCGCGTCTGCGCCACAGCCGTTAAGCTGTCACGAAGTGACACTACTTTGTCATTTTTTGGAAAAATAATAATTTATATTTCTATTGACTATCGTTTTCTAGTGTTTATATCTGTGTTAATAATCATTTTTGTGTTTGTGTATGTTTTGTGATAAGTCTTTTAGGTAAGTGTATTATATATGATAAATGCCGGCAATAGCGACGCCGGAATTAGTGCCAGTCAACCTGCAACATCGCTTGATGTACAGGTGAGATGTCCCCATTGCTCCCAGGCACGCTTCTTTAAAGGTGAACGGGGGCTTCGGATACACTATGGGAAGGTTCACAAACCTCATAGTGTGCCTCTTTGCCCCCCAACTACTACTTCAATACCTTCAGACGAGAGAGAGACACTTTGGAAAATTCTTTCAAATTTAAAAAAATTCTGCCCCTGTCTTAAAGAGAGTTCCCCGGGGCGCAAGGCGGTCTGTTGCCTTAAGTTTGATGCGATGTCTCCGCGTTGTGACCCAGGAGAATTCTTATAGCACCTGGGAGCAACTACTCACCTTCCCTTATAGGATTTTGCATGTCCAAAAAATTTGGCAACTAAAAAAACATTAACAAACCAAATTAAAGACAACTGTAATAATCCGACTCTTATTTTAGATCCAAAATTACCTGATTTCAGTAACCTTCTCGAAAAGGTTTATGCTCACATGTGGAATCCAAAGTAAGTGAAGGTGACATCAGGGGAGCAGCCAGGCTACTGTTCAGTAGCGATGTGGTGGCGCCCTACTCTCCAGAAACTCTTTCAGCCCTGGAGAGTAAACATCCAGCGCCTGGGGATGGTCTCACCTTCCCTGAACCCCCCCCTCCCTCCTGACCTGGATTCAATTCCATTTAATGTCCCTGCCCCCCAGCTGACTGCAGCCGTGAGCTCCTTCAGAAGTGGTTCAGCGGGCGGCCTGGACGGCCTGACTCCTCAACATTTAAAAGATTTACTGAGCTCAGGCGCCGGGGAAGCTGGTGAGTTGCTCTTGAAGAAGCTTGCGGCTCTAATTGAACTGATGCTCAACGGCGGTGTAAACGGTGCCGTCGTTGATGTCTTGTACGGGGCCAACTTATGTGCCCTGCGCAAGAGGGACGGCGGCATTCGTCCTATCGCCGTTGGGTGCACCTACCGGCGTACGGCAGCCAAAATATGCTGCAAATTATACGGAGAAATTTTGACTAAAAAGTTCCAGCCCCTACAGCTTGGCTTTGGATCCAAAGGGGGCTGCGAGGCTGCCGTACATGCCCTTTCCAGTTTTTTAAATGCCGGTAAAGGTGAGGTCATTCTCAAGGTTGACGTTAAGAATGCCTTCAATTCCGTTAATAGGGACACTTTGTTGGCTGAAGTAAAAAAGGAGTTACCAGAAATTTATGGTTTTATGTGGCAGTGCTACAGGCACCCATCAAAATTATTATTTAAAGACACCGTATTGGAATCTGCAGTAGGATGCCAACAAGGTGATCCTCTCGGGCCAGTCATTTTCAGTTTGGCTATCCATCCCATAATACAAAAACTAAATTCAAAATTTAATGTGTGGTACTTAGATGATGGAACACTAGGAGGTGACGTAGACACCGTTCTAAAAGATCTTCAATTCGTAAAGCAGCAGTTCCAATCCATCGGCCTTGACCTCAACAACTCCAAATGCGAAATTTACCTTTGTGACAATACCGACAGACAATCAACTATACAGAAATTCAATTCCATAGCCCCAGATATCAAAGTTTTGGAAAAAAGTTCACTGCACCTCCTAGGTTCCCCAATTTTAGAAGACAGTTTCTCATCTTTCGTCGACGACAAAATTAAACATTTTAACGATATTTCGGATAGACTTTCAAAAATTAATTTACATTCGGCATTCACCCTTATCAGATATTGCTGTTTTGGTCCAAATTGTATGTATTTTCTCCGCTCTTCCTCTTTATGGAAGCAGCCACAACTTTTAAACAAAATCGATCATATTATTCGAAATACCCTTTCATCAATTTTAAATGTGGCATTGGACGATCGCGCGTGGCTGCAAGCCACACTACCCATTCGTTTTGGTGGGCTCGGCATCGCAAAATTTCTAGTGTAAGCCTACCGGCGTTCCTGTCCTCGGTCCACAGCACCGAAAAGTTAACCACAAGAATCTTAGCCCCTTCTCAGGTTGACTCTGAAGTGCCGTGTTTGACCGACGCGGTGAATGCCTGGAAAGTGGCTTGCCCGGATACGGTTCAGCCCGAGAACCCGTCTTCCCAGAGACAGTGGGATGAGCCGCTCTGCAGGTTGGTACGGAATAAACTTATTAATACGTCCACCAATACTGCTGAGCGTGCCCGCCTGTTAGCTGTGGGTGAATGGGAGTCGGGTCTCTGGCTTCAGGCTCTACCGTCACCCAACATAGGCACTATGCTGAGTGACACCACATTCCGGCTCGCTACATGTTTGCGTGTGGGTGCTCCTTGTGGGGCTCCACATCGCTGTCAATGCGGTGAAGGAGTCGACTGCCTCGGACACCATGGACTATCCTGCAGCAAGAGCGCTGGTCGGATGGCACGGCACGCTAGCATTAACGACATCATCCGTCGGGCTCTTGTCACCGCCGGGGTGCCAGCAGTTTTAGAACCCAACGGCTTGGCACGCGACGATGGGAAGAGGTCAGACGGAATGACCATAATGCCTTGGAAGTTGGGTAGGCCTTTGTTGTGGGATGCAACCTGTGTCGACACCCTCGCGCCATCCCATCTTCTTAGCACGGCGGGTTGTGCTGGGGCGGCTGCTCCAGGAGCAGAAAACCTCAAACGGCGCAAATATAGCAACCTTATTGGGAGCTATATGTTTGAGCCGTTTGGGGTTGAAACTCTAGGGCCTTGGGGTCCGAGTGCTCATCGAGTATTTGGGGCATCGCCAAGCGGTTGGTCGACTCTTCACGGGACCAGAGGGCTGCCCTATTTTTAGCCCGAAGAATCAGCATTGCTATCCAACGTGGCAATGCTGCCAGCCTTTTGGGCACTTTTTCCATTGACAGAGATGCGGACGAATTTTTTGATGCCCTATGAGCTTTTCACCTTTTTATTTTTATGATTTTTATATACTTGTACATAATATACATATATATCTTTTAGTTTTAGCTTTTACATATAATCTAGTTTCTGTTTGAAATAAAGAATATGTTAGAAGTAAAAAAAAGGCAAAAAACCTAAGAAAATTAGAATTTCGCGGGCTAGATGCTTCCCCCTTAAGGAGTTGTATTACTGATTTCAATTCTTATAATTCTGTAAATATATACAGTTACGGTCGCGAATTATACTATATTCAACAAACAACCTACTTAATACTGGCTTGCAAATTGCAAAAAAACGTAAGAAAATTTTAATTTCGAAATCGAAATTCAAATTTTCTTAAGTTTTTTGCAATTTCCAAGCCAGTATTAGGTTGTATGTTGATCAAAATATGATTCGCGATCGTAACAAGTAAATATTTATAGAATTATAATAATTAAACTCTTTAAGACCAGGAAATCCTAAAGAATGATTATTTCATGAAATCTTGATATTTAGGAGTATACTAACATAAGGATTTGTATTACTAATTCTAATGATTATGATTCTGTAAATGCGTATTTGTTACGGTCGCGAAGCATACCAACTCATCCCTATTGCAACGGTCTAACCACTTGAAAGATAAAAGCTTGGCGGGGGTCGGACATGAAATATTTTCGAGGATCTCCTCATCAATAAAATACAGAACTACATCCTTGATTATACCATAGCACACAGACAGCTACATAGCCTTCTGGAACCTCCATCCTTTTTCTAAAAGTTTCTCACACATTTTATGAGTCTGCGCAGATTCACATAGAAATTCAAAGCGTATTGTAAAAGGACCTAAACATTTCACCTGGCTAATTATTGTTATGTTATTTTCTTTTAAACTACGTAGACGTTCCTTGGAAGAAACATAGACCTAATACTTTTCTTCTTTTTAGAGTTTTTGCTACCGAGACAACACTTTTTAGGGTTACGTACCCCAAAAGGAAAAAAAACAGACCCTTAAAGGATCACTCGTGTGTCTGTCTGTCCGTCTGTCTAAGCCAATTTGCTCCGAATCTAATGGACCGATTAATTTGTTTGGTACACTTACGAATTTCGGTGACCCAAACCAAACACGGACGTGTACCGCAATTAAATGAATTTTGAATATGAGGGTAAATTTTGCGGGGCAAATGAGAAAAAAAAAGTTTAGCAAACTGTACCGTGTGACATGTCAAATGAAAGGGCTTACTGTGAGGGTCTCAAATATATATATTTTTTTATGATTTTAAAATAAATTGTTTTAAAGTCATTTAAGAAAATAGACGAAAATTGGTCATTCCCCCCTTATCTCCGAAACTACTAAGCCTTTTTTTTTTTTTGTGGATGGGTAATCATCAAATAACTTCTCCCGCTCTGGGTGGAGCGGAAGGGCGTGTCAGACTTTTACTGACTAAAACCCACCCGTGTTCCTTCAGTTGCCTATGCCAGGGCCACGGTATCTTTTTCAAACAACCCGCGACCCCAGCGGCATTGGCCCTATTGGACCCCATCTTTTGCTGACATCTCTTTGAGGCGCGCGTGGAACACAACGCGCCGTCGACCCGGGCCTGGTCCTCACCGGACGGCGAGCTACCCACTACTCACCGTCCGCAAGCCCGCGCCTACGGTGGCCGGGAATCGGCTATCAATTCCCGCCGCCCAGGGCGTCTCCTGCGGCGACTGAGGGCGTGAGGCTGCCTCTCCCTCACGCGTTCCGCCTCCTCCTTCGCGATCATTACCGCTTCGCAGAAGGAGGTGACGGCCTCCCATGCACTCTCGCTCCGCACCATGGCCTGGACCAGGCTCGGACGCGAGAGATCGCCGCCGCCGATCGCCTCCGTGAGAACACGGCGGTGCTCTGCCCAAGCCGGGCAGACCTCCACTGTATGCTCCACCGTGTCCTCTGGGCGATCCACACAATGGTGACACCCGGGCGTTTCCTCCCGCCTTATGCGAAACAGGAACCTCCCGAAACAACCGTGTCCGGTGAGGACCTGCGTCAGGCGGAAGGTGAGGACGCCGTGGCGCCTCTCTAACCACTCCTCAAAGAGGGGACTTATCGCCGCAATTGTGGCGTGCCCAGCGCTGGGCTGCAACAGTCGCACTCTCCATGTCGCCATGAGATCCCGCCGGAGTTCTGTCCGCTGTACCGTGATTTCTCGCGGCAGCGGAGTTACGCCCCGGCGTTTTGCCTCCTCGCGCCACTCCCACACGTGCGCGAGGACTTTCGCCTCCAGATCCCACGGCGGCAATCCGGCAAGGAGGCTCGCCGCCTCACCGGAGACCGTGCGGTAACCCCGGACTAGCCGAATGGCTATGACCCTCTGGGACGCGTTCAACCGGCGGACTGGCCGCAGCATCAGGGAACGCGCCCACACCGGTGCCCCGTAAAGGGCCATGGACCGCACGACCCCCGCGTAAAGCCTCCGGCAGGAGGCGTTTGGACCACCTAGATTGGGCAGGAGCCGCTTCAAGGCAGCCCCAGCCCGCTCCAGTCTGGGAGCCAAACGTCGGAAATGCTCCACGAAGTTCCACCGGCTGTCGAGGACGAGTCCCAGGTACTTCATCGTCGACTCGACTCCGATGCGAACCCCTCCTACCGTTATTTGGGAACCCGACGGTGGCGCATTCCGAGGACCATGAAAACACATGGCCTCGGACTTGTGCAGGGCCACCTCGAGTCCCAACTGCCGGATCCTCTCAACGACTATCGCAACCCCGCGTGTCGCTAATTCAGCCGCCGCCTGGTGCGACCTCCCCTGCGCCAGGACCAGCGTGTCGTCAGCGTAACATACTACGCTGACGCCGCTAGGGAGGTCGGCGCGCAGCACCCAGTCGTACCCGATGTCCCACAAATGCGGCCCCAGGACCGATCCCTGTGGGACACCGCACGACATCTCTCGCCGGTTCCACTCTCCCTGATGACCGGGGTAGATGATGGCCCTATCCGTCAAATAGGCCTCAACCACTCGACAGAGGTAGGTCGGCATCCGGTGATACCGGAGTGCCTCCCTGATGCAACTCCAGGGCAGGGTATTGAAGGCGTTGGCGATGTCTAGAGACACCGCCAAGACGACCCCACCCCGGGCCACAGCATCCCCCGTCGTGAGGGCTCGCACGCGCATGATGGCGTCCACCGTAGAGCGCCCCCTGCGGAAACCAAACTGGCTCTCCGCCAAATCCGGCCCCTCCTGCACCAGCCACCCGACGAGGCGGTCTGCAATAACTCTTTCAAAGAGCTTGCCCACCTCGTCGAGCAGCACGATGGGTCGGTAAGCGGACGGAGAGTCCGCAGGGCGCCCCGGCTTCTTAATGAGGACCAGTTTCCCCGTCTTCCAACGAAGTGGGAACTGGCCCCTCTCCAAGCATGCGCTTAGGAGCCCCCCTAGTCGAGGCCCGAGAGCCCCAAAGGCCAGAACCCAGGCTCTTCCAGGTAAGCCGTCGGGTCCTGGGGCGGCATTTTTGGCACTCAGCCTACATACCGCCGCTCTCAACTCTACCTCGGTCACTTCCGGAGCATCGTCGTCGTCGTCGGTGATGTGGTCCGCAATGGGCACCGCAGGAAGCGGAGCCATGGGCGGGGGAGTATGTTCCCCTCGCGAAGGGAACAGAGCGCTCACCACGTCCTCCACGAGCTGGGGCCGGAGACTCTGCGTCAGCGGGGGCGCCCATGGGCGGAGTTTATTCCGCACCATTTTATAAGGGCGTCCCCATGGGTCCCTGTTTAGAGTCTCCAGCGACTCCTCGCTACGTCACCAGTTTTACGTCGCCAATGAGCCTCTTAGCTCTGCGTTCCACCGAGTCAAGCGTGGTTAGTTGGTACTTGGCTGATCCATCCCAAAGGTGACTGCAATATTCCATGCAGGATCTGACTTGCGCTTTGTAAAGCACCTGCTTTCCTGCTGCACATCAATGACTGGTTCGGCCTGGTATTGCGTACCCAAACGCAGATGACGGTACAGTTTCAGAGAGATACTTGTCCAGCGCAAAAACCAGCGGGGCCGAAGTTCGTTCCTTGAGAGAGGCCATGGTAGACCGGACAGATTTGACCTTAAGCCTTGTCTCCCAGTGGGGTGATGATAATCTGGTCTCTTTTAATGCCACCAAAACACAGGCGTGTCTTTTTACCGCTAAAAGGAGTCGTTTCACCCAAACTCCTACTTTTTGGGGTACATCTGATCCTGTAACTGATCGGCTTAAGCTCTTAGGCATGGAGTTAATCTGATCTCAACTTCGGCACGACCATCTAGTACAAGGCCCAAATTGCGGCCAAGAAACTGGGCATCCTAAATAAGGTGAAGCGATACTTTACGCCTGGACAGCTTTTAGCCCTTTACAAATCGCAAGTCCGGTCCTGCATGGAGTATTAACAGTCACCTTTGGGATGGATCAGCCAAGTACCAACTAGCCTCGCTTGACTCGATAGAACGCAGAGCTAAGAGGCTCATTGGCGACGTAAAACTGGTGGATGCCAAGCTTCATAGCTTGGCTCATCGCCGCAAGGTTGCCTGCTTGTCGGTCTTCTACAGATTGTACTCCGGTGAGTGTGCCCAAGAACTCCACGACCTCATACCACCTGCCCCCTTTTACCATCGGACATCCAGACGCGCTGCCAGTTCCTTACCTAGTTGTTATTCTACCAATTCGCACTAACGCTTCCAAATGTCTTTTATAATGCGCACAGCAAAAGAGTGGAACTCACCACCTGCATCTGTGTTTCCGAACGCATACAACCCTAATCTCTTCAAAGTGAAAGTGAACAGGCTTCTTCTGAGTAAGCTCACTCCATCGTCGACTTTGTCTCTGTCACCTTTGACCTAGACTAAAGTCAAGAGCAAACCCATAAAAAAATAGTTATATACCTATAGATTACAGAAAAACCTATAAGAAATATGTGGTCTTAAAATAAAATAGTAAATCTCTCAATATTGTGCGCACAAACTTATTGCAGTTGGCATATATGGGAGAACATGTTTTTCAACTATAATGTTAAGTTTGTTCTTGGGATAAATTCATCCCAACTACGGAACCCTTCATTGTGCGTGGTCAGAGACGCACTTGGCCCGTTTTTTTTACTCCCCTTTAGTTCTGTCCAACCCTCTTCGTCTTCAGTGCTGTCCTCTCTTTCTCGCTTTTCCGCTCTTAACAGCTCCTCTTTATTTTCACCATCATTCTTGAATACGGGCGTATCAAAGCGCGGTGAAGCGTTTACTAGCGTTTACTTTATCAGCCATGGCACGATCGCATAAGGCACACGGTAGGGCCGTGCAGCCGGGAGGTCCAGCGCTCACCAATAGCGCGTGACAATGCGTAAACAACAATTCACGCAGTGGAGATATCGAATTTCGATTCGCGACAAAAAACACAACAAACAACCTGATACTGACTTGCAAATTGCAAAAAACGTAAGAAAACTTGAATTTCTTTTCATGTCAGTAGAAGGTTCTATGTTGATCTGAGTATGATTCGCGACCGTAAAAAATCTATATTTATAGAATTACGTATAATAATTAAAAATCATCAATACAACTCTCAGAGTTCATATAATCCTAATGAATGACTATTTTATGAAATCTTGACATTTGAGGCTAAGTACTGATTCTAATGAATACAATTCTGTAACTACATATTTGTTACAGTTGCAAATCATTCTTTAACCAACATACATTCAGACACTGAGCTGCAAATTGCAAAAATCATAAGAAAATTTGAATTTCGAGGGCTACCTTAGCGCTTCCCCCTTAATTGATTTTGTGACCGAGTAATGATTGACAGCGGAAAATAAAATTCCTAATCTGCTTAGTAGGCAGTTAGGGATTTATAATTTTTTAAAAGTTGTTAGTATTTCCTTAATTATTTCTTGTATCTTAATTGTTGTAGATTATCGAAATGTCAGAAACAAATAAAAAAGCTCGAAATGTACAGACGCCAGCACGTCAAGCTAAACACTATACATATCTATAACTACGACGCACCATGGAGCGTTAGAAAGAAAGTATCCTTGGCGTGATTGGTGGAATTTCCAACGTTTCTAAAATTAACCAATGGCTGCACATACTAATAATTAGGAGCCAATCCGCGCCCCTGCGCATTCGCCACCGCTCCCGAGTTCTTCCGACTCATAACGAAATTAAACGAACGTCATTAGTCGTCACCAGTCACTGTCACTGTCAGTCACTTCCGTGTTCATTCAAAGTGTGTTGTGTCGCGTAGTGTTCATGAGTTTTAAAATGGCGCGTCATAGCACTAGAACGGGCTATCCGTTCAGGATAATATAATAGTTCTGTGGTAATAGCGCTTTGATTGAGTGAATCTGTCATAATGGTGAGTAATATTTTTTGTAATTCTAATTTTTAAATTAAAGTAAACAAAGGATAATATTGAAAAAATGAGTCGATCAGTGTTATTTTTTATAGAATTTTCGAAATAAGTAAGCAGAAGGGATAAGTAGGTATCATCCTTGTGTTATTTCATAATGAGTTCCCGATATCGTAAGTTATTAACGCTGCGCGAGTGCGCGCTGTTCAAGTCTCATTGAACAGAATTCGATGAACAATTAATTTAGTCATAAAAACATTCTAAACAGAAGTTAATCCAGTAGGTAGTGATTGGATTATAAAGTAAGTAAATACCTACGCAATTACGCAATGACGCATTTTCTTTTTGTCTGTTGAAACAGCGAAAGGACAGTAATTCAACACGCGGATCCAGTTTAATCTAGTTATATACCACGATATCGCATTGGGTGTATGTTTGTGTGTAAATAAATAAATAATTTAATAATAATAAGTTAGCAATTATTGTAGGGAATAGTATAAGTATTAATACGTCTTTTCCTATGTATGTATTAACTATGTGCGTCTGAATGGCTGGTTGTCTGTATCGGTTCGCGTCAGACTTGTGACCAAAAATTGTTACCTACTTTTTAGTCAATAAAATTGCTATCTATCTTTGAAACAAAATAAAGGGACTACAAAAATGTGTCATTACTTTTCTTGAGTAATTACTATCTGATCCGATCTGTCCTCACGCCTTTCAATGTCCACCTCGTAGCTTTAATACGTAAAAAGTTATAGATTCCGACCTCTCACCCTGCTTTGTCCCCTTGGAGGGACAGATCAAACTTTTTTCCGACTGTCCCCCTAAGGGGACAAAGCAGGGTGAGAGGTCGGAATAATCCAAAGTTATGATCATTTGAAAATTTCACAGGGAATAGATTACTGTTATTGAAATAAAGCAATTTAACACGATTACAATAATGCATCTTTGTATTGGAATACATCTACCTATTATGGTATTTGAACATACAAATCTATAAATACTTAGGCTTTAGTTGGAAAAAGAAACAAGGTTTTAAAGGATAATTTTTTTTTTTAAAGTTCTGTATCTTTTTTATGTTTATTTGTATAATTAATGTAATGGGTAGATGTATATAAAAATAAACAATTTTATAATCGTTTTAAATAGCTTTATTTCAATAACCGTAATCCATTCCCGGTAAAAAAATCAAACGATCATAACTTTTTACTTGTTAAAGCTACAAGGTGGACATTGAAAGACGTGAGGGTAGCAATCAAGTAGGGTTGTTTCGCCGGTTTCGCGACCACCTTCAGTAGGCGACCATTTGACGGACTGAGTTTCTTTAAATCAAGAAAATAGTATTTGTAGAGGTAACATACATAAAAAATAAATATAACGTGCTTTATGAATAATTATGAAATAAGAATTTGCAAAGTTTGAAACAAATGGGTTAACCCAGAGCCGAAAAAATATTGCTCAGTGCGCGTCTTGATTCCGTGGTGAGTGGACGTACCGCGAGTTGAAAAAAAACTAACACGGCGCGCGGCGCTCAAAGGTAAGTTTTAATACTTATTTCATGTTTTACACACCAGTTACATGTTAAATTGTACAATCGATAAGTATGGGTTATAATTTAGTTGTATTTTGCTTTTTTTAAACTTATTATTAAGATAAAATCCAGTGGTCGGTAACCGAAATGCTTATTTATCGAAAACGTTAGATTGCGACCACATGGTCGCAAACCGACGAGATCAGCATTATTTTGTTTTGATTAATATCATCCTAATGCTTCATACAGGACTGTTACAATTTTGAATGTAGTATTGTAAAAGTTTTTCTTTGTAGTTCTTTGGTAAGCAACCACCAGTTTCTTTGTAAGAAGTTTGTTTAATTTACCTACAAAATTGGGCGCTAAACAGGTGGTCGTAAACCAAAGTAAGCGAAATAAAGACATTGGTTTCCGGCCACCATAATTTAGTATGAGAGAAATAACGGCCGCTAACAGAAATAAGTATGAAAGTTCATTGAGTATGCGAGCACGTCTGATTTTTTGAATTTCGTTGGTTATTGAAATGTCCGTTTCATAATTATTTGTTGTAGGTAACTAATTTGTCGAAAACTAAATATTACTATTTTTCAGTTTAAAACAAAAATTAGTCATGAAAAGCAAACTACTGATTTTTTTTTTTTTTTTTGTAGATGGAGCTCCCAAATAATATAGAGTCAACAAAAAAAAAGAAAAAGACTGTCAAGTACACAGAAGAAGCACTGAAAAAAGCTCTCGATGATATCCGAAAACAAGGGAAGGGAATAAGAGAAACATGTAGACTGTATATTAAGGATATTGTTTGACCAATGATTGTTGATTCTATTACAACTATGATTAAGTCTCTACAAAATGTAAGATTGTTATTTTTTATTAAGAAAACATTACACCAAATGATTACCATTTTTGTTTTTATTAAAAGGCAAAAATTAAAATATTTTTAAAGCGATTATAATTGTTTTATTGGCATATTTTTCATATTATAATAGCGGTCGTAAACCAGCTCACTGGTGGTCATAAACTGATAAAAATGGTCGTAAACCGACGTTTACGCTATATTTTCACTTTTTCAGCATTTTATAAATATTTTTGTATGAATGTATTTTATTTTATGTTTTTGTATCCAAACTACATTATATTTGGGACAAATTCACATTAACATATACTATTTTGCGTGTAAACAACATTTTTTTTTCCTCATCCTAAGTGGGCAACCCAGCTAACTGGTCGCTAACCGGCGCAATCACCCTAGTAATTACTCAAGTAAAAATAATAATACGAATTTGAATAGTTTACACAAACGGAGGGTTAACCAGCTATCATTCTGTAGTCCCTTTAATTTGTTTCAAAGTTAGGTAGCTATTAATTGACTATAGGTAGTAAAGAAACGGTCAAGAGCGAGTCGGACTCGCGCACCGAGAGTTCCGTACAACCATATACGTATATAAATAAGTGTGCTATTTAGATATCGTTTATTTTTCCTGTAATCTTTACATAAACTTCTGTCACACAGAATAATTTCAGATTTTTGTCTATGCAAACTTCGGAGATGGGGGGGGGGGGGGGGGCATTTGTTTACATTTTTCAGCAAAAGTCGAAAACTATGCGGCTTACAAAATAATGTTTGAGAATGTGCAAACAGCGTTCTTTCATAATGATACCTCACTTCGAATTTTTAAGATCCCTTTCAGTACCTGTTGAAAAAAAAAAAAATCTTTCATATTTGCATAATAGTTGAGAAAACGTCAGCTAAAACTATTCCAAAATTCAAATTGATAGCACTAGCAGTTCTTGAGACTGGATCGCACCATAAGGGTTCCTTTTTACCGTTTTGGTACAGATCCCTAAAAAGTAGCAAAGGTCACCAGCCTGACGCGAACCGATACATGAATTCGCACACTAAAATAACAAAAATTGAGTAACAGAAAATTGAACTGAGTAATAATGGGCAAATAAAATAAAGCTATTTGTTTCGTTCCAGAAAACAAACTGTTTACTTCAGCGGTGTCGACTATGTGGCAGCCTTATGGTCGCTGGCTGGCACCCTGCCGATCCGTTTTTGAGCACAAGACTAACCTCAACTTCATACAACGTGAGTCCATGTGTAGCTTCTTATCACACTTATTAACCTAACTTATTTATTCATCATTTACATAAAACATGATTTTCTTAAAAAGTGAATAACAACATTTATTCAATTATACATACTACCTAATTAATAAGCACGATTTTGTTTTAACATTAGTTAAAGTAGGCAGGTATAATAAGATAAATTGAATTAAGTATGAAATCAATGAAAACCATGTGTCACACTATACCTGAATAACTAGGTATAGTCCGCGTCAAATAACTTTGCCGCTCTGAAACCAAGAGAATCGCTATCTTTTACTAACAGCGCGAGGAAAGGACGGCTATAGCTATGAACTAAATTAGAGGTGTCAAACTAGTTTACGCCTTGCGCTTCACCGTGTTTTTTAGTCGACATGTTTTTACGTATAGTCTAAATGTGTATGGAAATATTAGTTCAACTAAAGACAGCTCTAATTTACGTCCGTCTCTTTCTTGTTTTATTAGAGAGAAAAAGTTAGCAATAGCCTAAATTAAGTTTAGTTTGTCCACAACAGAATGGGCACCATTGACTAGTGCGCAGTCATTTGCGCGAATTTCAGAGCGGCAAACTTACATGACGCGGGCTATAAAAGGTAAGCTTTAAAGCGAAAATAGTACAGACAATTTAGAACCATTTAAGCCATGGTTGTCTCAGACTAAGTCTTACCCCCGCCAGGGTTGCGGGTTGTTCGAAAGGGTTACCGTGGCCCTGGCACAGGCCACTGAAGCAACTGAAGGAACGTGGGTTTTAGTCAGTAGAAGTCTGACACACCCTCCCGCTCCACCCAGAGCGGGAGAAGTTATTTGATGATTTCTCATCCACAAAAAAAATAGACTAAGTCTTACCAATTTTTTTTACCTAATTTTTTTCCGAAAATTCCATAATTTAAAGTAAACTGCATATCTAAGGCCAAATTGAATGATAAATGAATTCATTTTTATTTAATTTAATTAAAGTTATCAGTAAGCAATCTAGCAAAACTTTAGGTTTTAGGCCTATGTGTCATTAGACATTTAAAAGTTCATCAAAATTATATTATTATAATATTATTGGAACTGCGAGATATTCACATATGATGATCTATTAGGGCTTCCAAACAAATATACAAAATTTTAAAGATGTATAGATGTATGTTTGTATGTTTATATGTATGTATGTTTGTCCACGCATTCCTCCGAAACTATTAATCGTGATCATTCTTTTTTTGTTGGCTTACATTTACTTCAACTTAGGGCACAGTGAAAGTTTCATCGAAATCGGTTCAGTACTTTTCAAGATAATAGACTAATACGTGACGTAACGTGACGTAAGTGTGACGGTCTGGCTTATTGATACGAGCTGGCGTTAAAGGGAAAACATCTCAAAACAAGGTTCTCAGTAACGTAACATTTGCAGTTGCAATGAATGGGAGAACATGTTTTTCAACTCTAATGTTAAGTTTGTTCTTGGGATAAATTCTTCCCAACTACGGAACCCTTCCTTGTGCGTAGTTCGACACGCACTTAACCGGTTTTTTCTTGTTAAAATCCATACCTAATGCGTAGGTATGCGTATTGTCGCGTAGAAGTGAGTGATCGTCAGTCTGACTGACTGTTTAAGACGGAGGTTACACGTTCAGTTTGGCATCAGTTCAATCCGTGACCTTGATCACGAATAGACTGATGGCTGACTGATGGATTGATGGGCTCTATTAGACGCTATAATATTGTATTGTTTCTATTTATAATATTAGCCCTGTCTATGAGCAATCGTAAAAAAAGAAAGCACTGGAGTAAAAAGTGGCTAATTTAAAAAGAATTCTACATACACTTAAATTTACTGAATGAGATAAGAGACACAGGAGAAGAATGTGACTGTGCCAATTATTGAAAAAGCCCGTTTTGATCATTTGTTGAAAATAGTAAAACCATACCTAACTAAACAAGACACCTGCATGAGGAAGTCAATCAGCCCAGAAAATAAAGAAGAAAATACTCGGCGAGCGACTCCATCGCTGTCTAAGCGGTGACTGACAGCATACTGATAGCAAGTAAACACACGTTCAGCTTTTCGCCAATCTGACCAGTTTGACGAAATACTGAATAAAATAATTAATTAATTATCAATCCGGACCATCAATCCATCAATCTACGCGTACACAATCAGATTCTCGTCATTCTGACACCAATCCCGGGTCGAACTGATGCCAAACTGAAGCCAAACTGAATGTGTAACCTCCGTCTAATACCGCCCATCAATCCATCAGTCTTTTAATTATTAGAAATAAACACGAGAGAAGAATTGATAGGGAGAATAAATTTTATTCAGCGGTTGAAACCATGAAACTCGAGATGATGTTGAAAATAACAACAACAGAAGTGAAAAGACGGAGCCGTGCTTGTATTAGAAGAATAACGGCAGTTATTTTGAACATGAAAAATTAATAATTTCAATTCAAATGTTGTTTTAATTAGTTTGTCTAAAATTTAAAATTTCTCCCTCAAATTGGTTTGTAGGTGCTAATTTCAATAATTTGTAAGATATCCGCATAAGTGATAACTCAAAAGAAAGAGCGATTATCAAGCATATTTTCAAAAAGGTTTGAATAAGAAAGCACCCTCCGTTTTTTTAAGATAAGGTTTAAAAAAGTATTATAAATTTTTTATGAACTTTAAATGTCTGTAAAAAAAAATTCTAATGACACACAGGCCAAAATACGCAAATAAACGATTTATTATTATTATTATAAAGCATGTTTTGCTAGATTGTTTATAAATCGTCTAAGACTGATTCTAAATTGTCTGTACTGTCTTCGCCTTAAAGCTTTGCACCTATCTCCAAATCTGTATAGGGGCGTGGTTATAATGAGACCAACGAGACGAAAGTTTTCTTGTTTTCGTCTAGTTGGTCTCATATGACGTTTAGCTACATCGGAGTAGGCCCTATTCATATGCAATACAGTCTTTATGGCGACCGCATGATAGAAATGAGGCAGTGACTCCGAGGAATTTGAACGTTGTTGCCTAGTAAATAGAATCCACTTTCGCCATTAACTTAAGGTGAAGTACTCGTAATTATTTTTAACCGTCCCATACGGGTTAACACATTATCTGCTTAATTCTTTATGCAAACGCTTCTTTATGCTACACCCTTACCGACCCTTATTTTACGATGTTTTCGAAACAATAGAGATGCACAACGAACGCGCAGGTGCGGCGCGCCGCACTCGAAGAAAGTTATGTAAATTGTATGGACGCGCATACGCGCCGTCAAGCACCTGGTGAACGTCCGAAAACGCGCATGTACGTCTGCCGCGCCTAATGTATTAAGTTGGCCAATACAATTTGTCATAGCAAAAAATCTTATGTATTGAACTTAACAAAATTTTCTTTGTTATAGATTTCAATGGACATCGTCAGAAGGCGCCTCAAAGATATGCTGGCGCCCTGCCACGAAGAGAATTATAAATCAGGCGCATAAGGAGAGAGTTAAGTTTTTGCCTAGAGTACCTATTATAATTTTGACTGGGCAAACAATATCGTAATTTTTGTTGATGAAAAGAGTTTCCGGTCGGATATGGACGGAAGAAAAATATTATGCCGCAATAGCAATGAGCGTTATGTGAAGGCTAATAACGTGTTATAGATAATATAATATTAATACTGTAAATTGAAATTTAATACTTCTTTTCGCACCATTGTTATATTCTTGCGAGTTTTTCCTTTACTATTGGTTGGTTGTAATAATTTAAGTTATGGCCGTTGACCACTGACGTAACGACACGACAAGGGATTTTACTAGGTAGGTACCGAAGGATGTCAAAGCAGGCTGTGACGTATCAATGAAATGGAGTGTTAACAGTGTTAAATAAGATTCGAAATCAACTGTATTACAAAAATCCTTTACCGTGCCGTGCCGCCAATGGACGCTGGGCTTTATACAGCCCAGTCAAATTATACTAATCTAGGTAAAAGCTTACTTTTGTTTGGCGGCAGCGTTTAATTTTGTTGGTAGCCATTGGTAGATATATTTAACTGTAGGTATAATTAATCTGCTACAAATATCAATAAAAATAAAAGCTTGTAAAAAAATTAATATTATCTAAGTCGGGGAGCCTTACATCTAACCAGTTTGAAAACAAAATCCCGTGCACACGATGATCACATCTGTTTTCCGCCACTTTTTGCGTTGACCAATAAAACGATAATTTCTCAGGCTGTTACAATGACCAAGGCGGTCATTGTAACAGCCGACCAAATAGACAATAATAAAACAAAATAATCTTAAAAGTTTTTGTTAAATTCCCGTTGTGTTGAAACGCATTGACCAGCTGTATGGTATGGTCGAGTCGAATGCCAATAATAGTTATCTTTGTTTTTAGTCATTATTGAAAAAAGGAGATACGTAAATATTGTTTATAATATACTAACTTCCGCCCGCGCGGCTTATGTCCTTTTCCAGGTCATGGTCTACCCGTGTGCCAAATTTCATCTAAATCCATTCAGCCGTTTTAGCGTGAAAGCGTAACAAACAAACTCACTTTCGCATTGATAATATTAGTTAAGATTGGGCAATTGCGACTGTCGGTGACTATTTCAGCGTAGACTCGGAGAATGCCTGTTAAGAGGGCTATTTTTAAATCACTAAGCAAAATTTTCACAGGGTGTTCTACCCATGAATATGAACAACTTTCACTATGCGACCAACTATTATCACGAAAAAAAAATCGGCTGTTTCATACATTTTGGTAGAACAGGTATTGAACTTTATGAAACAACTTTTTTTTTTCGTAATTTCAAAATTGGTCCCATACTGAAAGTTCTTCATCGGCATCGGCTTGGCTCAGTTTAGCGGAAAAAGCCTCGAGGTTATTTATTTTCGACTTTAAGGCACGCAATGTTGATTTTTGTTTGGCATTGACAACCGCGCTGCGCTGCGCCTCGCCAGCCTCTTAGAAATTGGTATTTTAACTTTTATGATAGGAAAACACAAACCAAGCCAGGCCGTCACACTTACACGTATTAGTCCATTATCTTGAAAACTACTGAACACAAATCGTAATAAAGTTTAAACAGATCGTGAAAGAATGAATCTCAAGGTCATTATTTGTGTAGCATTCTATAACGGGGTATCTGACAGTGAAAATGTAAACTGTAGATTTTGTAAAATAGGACTTGCTTTGTTTTTTGCGGCCTTTTTTCAATAACATAAAATAAGGGGATGCTTAGCAACACATAGGATTAGGTAGAGGCGTTAAATAAAAAAATAGTTGAAAAAATTAAATCAACTTCAAAAAGAAATTAACTCAAAATTATGAAATAACTTTAATTTCGGAGGTCTTGGACTCTGTATTTTAGTTTTTTTTTGCCACCGACTTCCGAAATTAAAGTTATTTCATAATTTTGAGTTAATTTCCATATGAAGTCGATTTAGTTTTTTTTTTTATTTCGTAATTTTTAGTTTTTAGTAAAAACTGGAATATTTCGACAGTCCCTATTAACAATGTCGGTTCTGCAGGGAGACTACTGTTTAGTCCCTACTGAACCACTGTTCAGTATTATTACGAGTATATTACGAGTAACAATCTCAGTTCTGCGAAAAAGACCACTGTCTTTTTCGCAGAACTGAGATTGTTACTCGTAATATCATGAAGATTCTTTTTTATCGTCAGGGCAAACTTTGAACTGCCCTCAGTTCAATGTTTGTTTTGACAGTGATGATTTTTTTTTTAAATTATAATTCGATGTATGTAGAAAAGTGAATATTGGTAAAAATGTAGGTATATCCGACATTGTTAATAGGGACGGTCGATTTGTTTGTAATAAGTAGTTAATAGGTTTTGTTATAAATATTGCACTAGAATTTGACCAAGGACTTGAGATGTTTTCCCGTTGACACCATGCCTGTAGCTCGATCAATAAGCCAGGCCTTCACTTACACGTATTAGTCCATTATCTTGAAAACTACAGAACCGATTCTGATGAAACTCACTGTTCCTTATGTTGAAGTTAATGTAATGAAGTAGTGTAATAAAATGGTCACGATCCAATTAATACTTTCGGAAAAATACGTGGACAAACATACATACAAACATGCATACATGTATAAAGTTTTGTATATTTGTTTGGAAGCCCTAATATGTAGATTATATTATGTGAATATATAGCAGTTCCAATAATATTGCATACATACGTGTCGAATTGATAAACCTTTTTTGAAGTCGGTTCAAAACCACGGAATAGAAAAACAAAAGTGAAAGTGCCCATGCATCCGGCGTGTCACGATATGCGGAAAAAATGTAAAATAATAACAACCTTCGTCAGTTGTAATTATTATCATTATGAACAACTTTACTATGGGGCTAAACCTGAAATCGCGAAAATAAAATCAGCAGTTCCCTACATTTCGACAAGTTTTGCGAACATAAAATAATATGGTATAGGATATCTGATTTTTTTGCGATTTCAGGTTTGGTCCTATAGTAAAAGTTGTTCAAAATAGTGGTCTCATTAATACCCTAGAGTTATGGTATATAAAAAAAATAAATACGTTGTATATAGTATCAAAATCTCTTTCTGACTGTTGTATGAATACTTTACGTGACTCGGCTATAATAATAATCCCTTTGTTTCGGGTGGCATAGACCATTATACGTCTTTTACACGAATGGAAATGTATCGTGTGAACATCCGTTATTTTTAACGAATACCTACCACAAAAAAACGTGCAGGACAATGCCGTCTGAACCTAGCCTAAGGTTGATAGGTATTTATTTCGATTGAAAATAATCTGAAGCTGTGTGCGACGCTATTGGTTGATGAGCGTAGGTAAGCGTTAATAGCACTGCTAAAAAGTTTCACTATAATTCTTAACACCTGCACCTACTTCTGTACCTATGATCCACAATAAACATGATTGATTAACGTTCACTTTTTCAGCATTCAATTTTGATTTTTTTTTTTTAATTTACATTGTAATATTTAGTTTATAAAATCTGTTGTAGGTATTAATCTAGAGTATATTTGTAAGTTTTTAATTATATTAATATTAATGTCAAAAAATATAAAGATTAAGGTTGTTATTGCGCCTTTTATTTTGATACCTATTAGCATTAAATTTCGTTAAAATACTTAAGCTGCCTTGTCACTATGGGATATAATACATATTATATCCCGAGATATAAACTATATCCCGCGACTGATCTTCACACTGTGAGATATATCTTTTAAACTGTTTACATTCGTAGCGGCGCGGAATGGTGTGCGGGGAGAGAGGAGGCGAAATATAATATGAAAATATCTCTCGGTCGATCGAAAAAATATTTATAGTTTGAGGTGTAATATATATTACATCCCAGTGTAAATGGTTTCATTTAAAATTACGGTGAGCGATATTAGTTTATATCTTGAGATATAATATAAATTACATTATATCCCATAGTGGAAAGGCGGCTTTAGAAGAGCATGGAACGCACGAACACAGCTGACCGCCCCAGCCCGCCAGTAAATAGGTATATAGCAAAACCCGGAAAAGGAAATTGAAATATGCATGAAATTAAAAAAAAATGTTTTTCTCACATCACATTATCAGATTATACCTTTCTGTCTACCTATCAATATTCATCACGAGCGTGAAGTTTCGCTTATTAAAGGTGTAACGGAGTATACCGTACCTACCTACATGTTTAAATGTAATATAAATAGATAATACCTACTTAATACTTATAGGGAATTTTCCAACAAATACTAAAAATGAAGGGCCGGTTTTTTATCCGTAGTTAACTCAACCAATGGTTTTAAACATGTAACTATTGGTTGAATCTTGGCTATGTTTGCCAAAATGCCATTAGTTACAATTTTTTATTTAACATTAGTGATTTAACATGAATACCTACCTACATTCATGTTACCTAATTCATTCATGTTCAGCATTTCGCATTTAGCCAAAATTCAACCATTATTTACTATGTTTAACCATTGGTTGAGTTAAATACGGACCAAAAAACCGGCCCTAAGTAAAAGATAATTTAAACAAATGCTTATAAGCATTCATAGGTATTTTATTTTTTGCGTGAGCGGGCCGCCGCCTGCCATGCCATTATTTCGATTCGTAGGCAGTTATCACAGTCTAAAAATCATACAGTTATGTTACCTACTAGCGCGCTTTGTGAAGACTCGAAAACGTCAGCAAGCAAGCAAGGCGTAATAATAATACAACACGACCCTCTGTTTTGGTTCCAAGTAAGTAGATCCTATTCAATCAGCTAGGTACCTGTTACTAGGTAAGTAGGTACCCAGTACCCTTTTGTTATCGCATAGTATCTTATTCTACACCACGACGAATATACACACACTAGCTCACGTACGCACTGCAGCACGAAACAATACAAGTAAGAGCAGACAAAAAGCTATTTATCTCTTTCGCACGATTCTCGCTGTCGTTGCTCATAACGCGCTCAAGGTCAATGTGTAGTAGCTTGATGTGCTGGCCACTGTACAGACGCCAGCACGTCAAGCTAAACACTATACATATCTATAACTACGACGCACCATGGAGCGTTAGAAAGAAAGTATCCTTGGCGTGATTGGTGGAATTTCCAACGTTTCTAAAATTAACCAATGGCTGCACATACTAATAATTAGGAGCCAATCCGCGCCCCTGCGCATTCGCCACCGCTCCCGAGTTCTTCCGACTCATAACGAAATTAAACGAACGTCATTAGTCGTCACCAGTCACTGTCACTGTCAGTCAGTTCCGTGTTCATTCAAAGTGTGTTGTGTCGTAGTGTTCATGAGTTTTAAAATGGCGCGTCATAGCACTAGAACGGGCTATCCGTTCAGGATAATATAATAGTTCTGTGGTAATAGCGCTTTGATTGAGTGAATCTGTCATAATGGTGAGTAATATTTTTTGTAATTCTAATTTTTAAATTAAAGTAAACAAAGGATAATATTGAAAAAATGAGTCGATCAGTGTTATTTTTTATAGAATTTTCGAAATAAGTAAGCAGAAGGGATAAGTAGGTATCATCCTTGTGTTATTTCATAATGAGTTCCCGATATCGTAAGTTATTAACGCTGCGCGAGTGCGCGCTGTTCAAGTCTCATTGAACAGAATTCGATGAACAATTAATTTAGTCATAAAACATTCTAAACAGAAGTTAATCCAGTAGGTAGTGATTGGATTATAAAGTAAGTAAATACCTACGCAATTACGCAATGACGCATTTTCTTTTTGTCTGTTGAAACAGCGAAAGGACAGTAATTCAACACGCGGATCCAGTTTAATCTAGTTATATACCACGATATCGCATTGGGTGTATGTTTGTGTGTAAATAAATAAATAATTTAATAATAATAAGTTAGCAATTATTGTAGGGAATAGTATAAGTATTAATACGTCTTTTCCTATGTATGTATTAACTATGTGCGTCTGAATGGCTGGTTGTCTGTATCGGTTCGCGTCAGACTTGTGACCAAAAATTGTTACCTACTTTTTAGTCAATAAAATTGCTATCTATCTTTGAAATAAAATAAAGGGACTACAAAAATGTGTCATTACTTTTCTTGAGTAATTACTA
Organism: Dicycla oo; assembly: GCA_948252095.1. Lineage (NCBI taxonomy): Eukaryota > Metazoa > Arthropoda > Insecta > Lepidoptera > Noctuidae > Dicycla > Dicycla oo. Next base: position 22,723,253 of record OX411728.1, read on the forward strand.
TCTGATCCGATCTGTCCTCACGCCTTTCAATGTCCACCTCGTAGCTTTAATAGGTAAAAAGTTATAGATTCCGACCTCTCACCCTGCTTTGTCCCCTTGGAGGGACAGATCAAACTTTTTTCCGACTGTCCCCCTAAGGGGACAAAGCAGGGTGAGAGGTCGGAATAATCCAAAGTTATGATCATTTGAAAATTTCACAGGGAATAGATTACTGTTATTGAAATAAAGCAATTTAACACGATTACAATAATGCATCTTTGTATTGGAATACATCTACCTATTATGTTATTTGAACATACAAATCTATAAATACTTAGGCTTTAGTTGGAAAAAGAAACAAAGTTTTAAAGGATAATTTTTTTTTTTTAAAGTTCTGTATCTTTTTTATGTTTATTTGTATAATTAATGTAATGGGTAGATGTATATAAAAATAAACAATTTTATAATCGTTTTAAATAGCTTTATTTCAATAACCGTAATCCATTCCCGGTAAAAAAATCAAACGATCATAACTTTTTACTTGTTAAAGCTACAAGGTGGACATTGAAAGACGTGAGGGTAGCAATCAAGTAGTAATTACTCAAGTAAAAATAATAATACGAATTTGAATAGTTTACACAAACGGAGGGTTAACCAGCTATCATTCTGTAGTCCCTTTAATTTGTTTCAAAGTTAGGTAGCTATTAATTGACTATAGGTAGTAAAGAAACGGTCAAGAGCGAGTCGGACTCGCGCACCGAGAGTTCCGTACAACCATATACGTATATAAATAAGTGTGCTATTTAGATATCGTTTATTTTTCCTGTAATCTTTACATAAACTTCTGTCACACAGAATAATTTCAGATTTTTGTCTATGCAAACTTCGGAGATGGGGGGGGGGGGGGGGGGGCATTTGTTTACATTTTTCAGCAAAAGTCGAAAACTATGCGGCTTACAAAATAATGTTTGAGAATGTGCAAACATCGTTCTTTCATAATGATACCTCACTTCGAATTTTTAAGATCCCTTTCAGTACCTGTTGAAAAAAAAAAATTCTTTCATATTTGCATAATAGTTGAGAAAACGTCAGCTAAAACTATTCCAAAATTCAAATTGATAGCACTAGCAGTTCTTGAGACTGAATCGCACCATAAGGGTTCCTTTTTACCGTTTTGGTACAGATCCCTAAAAAGTAGCAAAGGTCACCAGCCTGACGCGAACCGATACATTCGCACACTAAAATAACAAAAATTGAGTAACAGAAAATTGAACTGAGTAATAATGGGCAAATAAAATAAAGCTATTTGTTTCGTTCCAGAAAACAAACTGTTTACTTCAGCGGTGTCGACTATGTGGCAGCCTTATGGTCGCTGGCTGCACCCTGCCGATCCGTTTTTGAGCACAAGACTAACCTCAACTTCATACAACGTGAGTCCATGTGTAGCTTCTTATCACACTTATTAACCTAACTTATTTATTCATCATTTACATAAAACATGGTTTTCTTAAAAAGTGAATAACAACATTTATTCAATTATACATACTACCTAATTAATAAGCACGATTTTGTTTTAACATTAGTTAAAGTAGGCAGGTATAATAAGATAAATTGAATTAAGTATGAAATCAATGAAAACCATGTGTCACACTATACCTGAATAACTAGGTATAGTCCGCGTCAAATAACTTTGCCGCTCTGAAACCAAGAGAATCGCTATCTTTTACTAACAGCGCGAGGAAAGGACGGCTATAGCTATGAACTAAATTAGAGGTGTCAAACTAGTTTACGCCTTGCGCTTCACCGTGTTTTTTAGTCGACATGTTTTTACGTATAGTCTAAATGTGCATGGAAATATTAGTTCAACTAAAGACAGCTCTAATTTACGTCCGTCTCTTTCTTGTTTTATTAGAGAGAAAAAGTTAGCAATAGCCTAAATTAAGTTTAGTTTGTCCACAACAGAATGGGCACCATTGACTAGTGCGCAGTCATTTGCGCGAATTTCAGAGCGGCAAACTTACATGACGCGGGCTATAAAAGGTAAGCTTTAAAGCGAAAATAGTACAGACAATTTAGAACCATTTAAGCCATGGTTGTCTCAGACTAAGTCTTACCCCCGCCAGGGTTGCGGGTTGTTCGAAAGGGTTACCGTGGCCCTGGCACAGGCCACTGAAGCAACTGAAGGAACGTGGGTTTTAGTCAGTAGAAGTCTGACACACCCTCCCGCTCCACCCAGAGCGGGAGAAGTTATTTGATGATTTCTCATCCACAAAAAAAATAGACTAAGTCTTACCAATTTTTTTTACCTAATTTTTTTCCGAAAATTCCATAATTTAAAGTAAACTGCATATCTAAGGCCAAATTGAATGATAAATGAATTCATTTTTATTTAATTTAATTAAAGTTATCAGTAAGCAATCTAGCAAAACTTTAGGTTTTAGGCCTATGTGTCATTAGACATTTAAAAGTTCATCAAAATTATATTATTATAATATTATTGGAACTGCGAGATATTCACATATGATGATCTATTAGGGCTTCCAAACAAATATACAAAATTTTAAAGATGTATAGATGTATGTTTGTATGTTTATATGTATGTATGTTTGTCCACGCATTCCTCCGAAACTATTAATCGTGATCATTCTTTTTTTGTTGGCTTACATTTACTTCAACTTAGGGCACAGTGAAAGTTTCATCGAAATCGGTTCAGTACTTTTCAAGATAATAGACTAATACGTGACGTAACGTGACGTAAGTGTGACGGTCTGGCTTATTGATACGAGCTGGCGTTAAAGGGAAAACATCTCAAAACAAGGTTCTCAGTAACGTAACATTTGCAGTTGCAATGAATGGGAGAACATGTTTTTCAACTCTAATGTTAAGTTTGTTCTTGGGATAAATTCTTCCCAACTACGGAACCCTTCCTTGTGCGTAGTTCGACACGCACTTAACCGGTTTTTTCTTGTTAAAATCCATACCTAATGCGTAGGTATGCGTATTGTCGCGTAGAAGTGAGTGATCGTCAGTCTGACTGACTGTTTAAGACGGAGGTTACACGTTCAGTTTGGCATCAGTTCAATCCGTGACCTTGATCACGAATAGACTGATGGCTGACTAATGGATTGATGGGCTCTATTAGACGCTATAATATTGTATTGTTTCTATTTATAATATTAGCCCTGTCTATGAGGAATCGTAAAAAAAGAAAGCACTGGAGTAAAAAGTGGCTAATTTAAAAAGAATTCTACATACACTTAAATTTACTGAATGAGATAAGAGACACAGGAGAAGAATGTGACTGTGCCAATTATTGAAAAAGCCCGTTTTGATCATTTGTTGAAAATAGTAAAACCATACCTAACTAAACAAGACACCTGCATGAGGAAGTCAATCAGCCCAGAAAATAAAGAAGAAAATACTCGGCGTGCGACTCCATCGCTGTCTAAGCGGTGACTGACAGCATACTGATAGCAAGTAAACACACGTTCAGCTTTTCGCCAATCTGACCAGTTTGACGAAATACTGAATAAAATAATTAATTAATTATCAATCCGGACCATCAATCCATCAATCTACGCGTACACAATCAGATTCTCGTCATTCTGACACCAATCCCGGGTCGAACTGATGCCAAACTGAAGCCAAACTGAATGTGTAACCTCCGTCTAATACCGCCCATCAATCCATCAGTCTTTTAATTATTAGAAATAAACACGAGAGAAGAATTGATAGGGAGAATAAATTCAGCGGTTGAAACCATGATACTCGAGATGATGTTGAAAATAACAACAACAGAAGTGAAAAGACGGAGCCGTGCTTGTATTAGAAGAATAACGGCAGTTATTTTGAACATGAAAAATTAATAATTTCAATTCAAATGTTGTTTTAATTAGTTTGTCTAAAATTTAAAATTTCTCCCTCAAATTGGTTTGTAGGTGCTAATTTCAATAATTTGTAAGATATCCGCATAAGTGATAACTCAAAAGAAAGAGCGATTATCAAGCATATTTTCAAAAATGTTTGAATAAGAAAGCACCCTCCGTTTTTTTAAGATAAGGTTTAAAAAAGTATTATAAAATTTTTATGAACTTTAAATGTCTGTAAAAAAAATTCTAATGACACACAGGCCAAAATACGCAAATAAACGATTTATTATTATTATTATAAAGCATGTTTTGCTAGATTGTTTATAAATCGTCTAAGACTGATTCTAAATTGTCTGTACTGTCTTCGCCTTAAAGCTTTGCACCTATCTCCAAATCTGTATAGGGGCGTGGTTATAATGAGACCAACGAGACGAAAGTTTTCTTGTTTTCGTCTAGTTGGTCTCATATGACGTTTACCTACATCGGAGTAGGCCCTATTCATATGCAATACAGTCTTTATGGCGACCGCATGATAGAAATGAGGCAGTGACTCCGAGGAATTTGAACGTTGTTGCCTAGTAAATAGAATCCACTTTCGCCATTAACTTAAGGTGAAGTACTCGTAATTATTTTTAACCGTCCCATACGGATTAACACATTATCTGCTTAATTCTTTATGCAAACGCTTCTTTATGCTACACCCGTACCGACCCTTATTTTACGATGTTTTCGAAACAATAGAGATGCACAACGAACGCACAGGTGCGGCGCGCCGCACTCGAAGAAAGTTATGTAAATTGAATGGACGCGCATACGCGCCGTCAAGCACCTGGTGAACGTCCGAAAACGCGCATGTGCGTCTGCCGCGCCTAATGTATTAAGTTGGCCAAGACAATTTGTCATAGCAAAAAATCTTATGTATTGAACTTAACAAAATTTTCTTTGTTATAGATTTCAATGGACATCGTCAGAAGGCGCCTCAAAGATATGCTGGCGCCCTGCCACGAAGAGAATTATAAATCAGGCGCATAAGGAGAGAGTTAAGTTTTTGCCTAGAGTACCTATTATAATTTTGACTGGGCAAACAATATCGTAATTTTTGTTGATGAAAAGAGTTTCCGGTCGGATATGGACGGAAGAAAAATATTATGCCGCAATAGCAATGAGCGTTATGTGAAGGCTAATAACGTGTTATAGATAATATAATATTAATACTGTAAATTGAAATTTAATACTTCTTTTCGCACCATTGTTATATTCTTGCGAGCTTTTCCTTTACTATTGGTTGGTTGTAATAATTTAAGTTATGGCCGTTGACCACTGACGTAACGACACGACAAGGGATTTTACTAGGTAGGTACCGAAGGATGTCAAAGCAGGCTGTGACGTATCAATGAAATGGAGTGTTAACAGTGTTAAATAAGATTCGAAATCAACTGTATTACAAAAATCCTTTACCGTGCCGTGCCGCCAATGGACGCTGGGCCTTATACAGCCCAGTCAAATTATACTAATCTAGGTAAAAGCTTACTTTTGTTTGACGGCAGCGTTTAATTTTGTTGGTAGCCATTGGTAGATATATTTAACTGTAGGTATAATTAATCTGCTACAAATATCAATAAAAATAAAAGCTTGTAAAAAAAATTATATTATCTAAGTCGGGGAGCCTTACATCTAACCAGTTTGAAAACAAAATCCCGTGCACACGATGATCACATCTGTTTTCCGCCACTTTTTGCGTTGACCAATAAAACGATAATTTCTCAGGCTGTTACAATGACCAAGGCGGTCATTGTAACAGCCGACCAAATAGACAATAATAAAACAAAATAATCTTAAAAGTTTTTGTTAAATTCCCGTTGTGTTGAAACGCATTGACCAGCTGTATGGTATGGTCGAGTCGAATGCCAATAATAGTTATTGTTTTTAGTCATTATTGAAAAAAGGAGATACGTAAATATTGTTTATAATATACTAACTTCCGCCCGCGCGGCTTATGTCCTTTTCCAGGTCATGGTCTACCCGTGTGCCAAATTTCATCTAAATCCATTCAGCCGTTTTAGCGTGAACGCGTAACAAACAAACTCACTTTCGCATTGATAATATTAGTTAAGATTGGGCAATTGCGACTGTCGGTGACTATTTCAGCGTAGACTCGGAGAATGCCTGTTTAGAGGGCTATTTTTAAATCACTAAGCAAAATTTTCACAGGGTGTTCTACCCATGAATATGAACAACTTTCACTATGCGACCAACTATTATCACGAAAAAAAAATCGGCTGTTTCATACATTTTGGTAGAACAGGTATTGAACTTTATGAAACAATTTTTTTTTTCGTAATTTCAAAATTGGTCCCATACTGAAAGTTCTTCATCGGCATCGGCTTGGCTCAGTTTAGCGGAAAAAGCCTCGAGGTTATTTATTTTCGACTTTAAGGCACGCAATGTTGATTTTTGTTTGGCATTGACAACCGCGCTGCGCTGCGCCTCGCCAGCCTCTTAGAAATTGGTATTTTAACTTTTATGATAGGAAAACACAAACCAAGCCAGGCCGTCACACTTACACGTATTAGTCCATTATCTTGAAAACTACTGAACACAAATCGTAATAAAGTTTAAACAGATCGTGAAAGAATGAATCTCAAGGTCATTATTTGTGTAGCATTCTATAACGGGGTATCTGACAGTGAAAATGTAAACTGTAGATTTTGTAAAATAGGACTTGCTTTGTTTTTTGCGGCCTTTTTTCAATAACATAAAATAAGGGGATGCTTAGCAACACATAGGATTAGGTAGAGGCGTTAAATAAAAAAATAGTTGAAAAAATTAAATCAACTTCAAAAAGAAATTAACTCAAAATTATGAAATAACTTTAATTTCGGAGGTCTTGGACTCTGTATTTTAGTTTTTTTTTGCCACCGACTTCCGAAATTAAAGTTATTTCATAATTTTGAGTTAATTTCCATATGAAGTCGATTTAGTTTTTTTTTATTTCGTAATTTTTAGTTTTTAGTAAAAACTGGAATATTTCGACAGTCCCTATTAACAATGTCGGTTCTGCAGGGAGACTACTGTTTAGTCCCTACTGAACCACTGTTCAGTATTATTACGAGTATATTACGAGTAACAATCTCAGTTCTGCGAAAAAGACCACTGTCTTTTTCGCAGAACTGAGATTGTTACTCGTAATATCATGAAGATTCTTTTTTATCGTCAGGGCAAACTTTGAACTGCCCTCAGTTCAATGTTTGTTTTGACAGTGATGATTTTTTTTAAAATTATAATTCGATGTATGTAGAAAAGTGAATATTGGTAAAAATGTAGGTATATCCGACATTGTTAATAGGGACGGTCGATTTGTTTGTAATAAGTAGTTAATAGGTTTTGTTATAAATATTGCACTAGAATTTGACCAAGGACTTGAGATGTTTTCCCGTTGACACCATGCCTGTAGCTCGATCAATAAGCCAGGCCTTCACTTACACGTATTAGTCCATTATCTTGAAAACTACAGAACCGATTCTGATGAAACTCACTGTTCCTTATGTTGAAGTAAATGTAATGAAGTAGTGTAATAAAATGGTCACGATCCAATTAATACTTTCGGAGAAATACGTGGACAAACATACATACAAACATGCATACATGTATAAAGTTTTGTATATTTGTTTGGAAGCCCTAATATGTAGATTATATTATGTGAATATATAGCAGTTCCAATAATATTGCATACATACGTGTCGAATTGATAAACCTTTTTTGAAGTCGGTTCAAAACCACGGAATAGAAAAACAAAAGTGAAAGTGCCCATGCATCCGGCGTGTCACGATTATGCGGAAAAAATGTAAAATAATAACAACCTTCGTCAGTTGTAATTATTATCATTATGAACAACTTTACTATGGGGCTAAACCTGAAATCGCGAAAATAAAATCAGCAGTTCCCTACATTTCGACAAGTTTTGCGAACATAAAATAATATGGTATAGGATATCTGATTTTTTTGCGATTTCAGGTTTGGTCCTATAGTAAAAGTTGTTCAAAATAGTGGTCTCATTAATACCCTAGAGTTATGGTATATAAAAAAAATAAATACGTTGTATATAGTATCAAAATCTCTTTCTGACTGTTGTATGAATACTTTACGTGACTCGGCTATAATAATAATCCCTTTGTTTCGGGTGGCATAGACCATTATACGTCTTTTACACGAATGGAAATGTATCGTGTGAACATCCGTTATTTTTAACGAATACCTACCACAAAAAAACGTGCAGGACAATGCCGTCTGAACCTAGCCTAAGGTTGATAGGTATTTATTTCGATTGAAAATAATCTGAAGCTGTGTGCGACGCTATTGGTTGATGAGCGTAGGTAAGCGTTAATAGCACTGCTAAAAAGTTTCACTATAATTCTTAACACCTGTACCTACTTCTGTACCTATGATCCACAATAAACATGATTGATTAACGTTCACTTTTTCAGCATTCAATTTTGATTTTTTTTTTTTAATTTACATTGTAATACCTATTTAGTTTATAAAATCTGTTGTAGGTATTAATCTAGAGTATATTTGTAAGTTTTTAATTATATTAATATTAATGTCAAAAAATATAAAGATTAAGGTTGTTATTGCGCCTTTTATTTTGATACCTATTAGCATTAAATTTCGTTAAAATACTTAAGCTGCCTTGTCACTATGGGATATAATACATATTATATCCCGAGATATAAACTATATCCCGCGACTGATCTTCACACTGTGAGATATATCTTTTAAACTGTTTACATTCGTAGCGGCGCGGAATGGTGTGCGGGGAGAGAGGAGGCGAAATATAATATGAAAATATCTCTCGGTCGATCGAAAAAATATTTATAGTTTGAGGTGTAATATATATTACATCTCAGTGTAAATGGTTTCATTTAAAATTACGGTGAGCGATATTAGTTTATATCTTGAGATATAATATAAATTACATTATATCCCATAGTGGAAAGGCGGCTTTAGAAGAGCATGGAACGCACGAACACAGCTGACCGCCCCAGCCCGCTAGTAAATAGGTATATAGCAAAACCCGGAAAAGGTAATTGAAATATGCATGAAATTAAAAAAAAATGTTTTTCTCACATCACATTATCAGATTATACCTTTCTGTCTACCTATCAATATTCATCACGAGCGTGAAGTTTCGCTTATTAAAGGTGTAACGGAGTATACCGTACCTACCTACATGTTTAAATGTAATATAAATAGATAATACCTACTTAATACTTATAGGGAATTTTCCAACAAATACTAAAAATGAAGGGCCGGTTTTTTATCCGTAGTTAACTCAACCAATGGTTTTAAACATGTAACTATTGGTTGAATCTTGGCTATGTTTGCCAAAATGCCATTAGTTACAATTTTTTATTTAACATTAGTGATTTAACATGAATACCTACCTACATTCATGTTACCTAATTCATTCATGTTCAGCATTTCGCATTTAGCCAAAATTCAACCATTATTTACTATGTTTAACCATTGGTTGAGTTAAATACGGACCAAAAAACCGGCCCTAAGTAAAAGATAATTTAAACAAATGCTTATAAGCATTCATAGGTATTTTATTTTTTGCGTGAGCGGGCCGCCGCCTGCCATGCCATTATTTCGATTCGTAGGCAGTTATCACAGTCTAAAAATCATACAGTTATGTTACCTACTAGCGCGCTTTGTGAAGACTCGAAAACGTCAGCAAGCAAGCAAGGCGTAATAATAATACAACACGACCCTCTGTTTTGGTTCCAAGTAAGTAGATCCTATTCAATCAGCTAGGTACCTGTTACTAGGTAAGTAGGTACCCAGTACCCTTTTGTTATCGCATAGTATCTTATTCTACACCACGACGAATATACGCACACTAGCTCACGTACCTACGCACTGCAGCACGAAACATTACAAGTAAGAGCAGACAAAAAGCTATTTATCTCTTTCGCACGATTCTCGCTGTCGTTGTTCATAACGCGCTCAAGGTCAATGTGTAGTAGCTTGATGTGCTGGCCACTGTACATAAACTCAATCAATTAAAATAACTTCATCAGTTGTGATCTTCAGTACCTACCTACCTACGTCAATAGTGGATATCTTAGATTATAGAATCTAAGGTGGATATACTGCTTTAGTCAATGTTCGATGCTTTTCCCTACTACAAAGCTTGCTACCTCAAAATGTGTCGAACAAAATAATAGTGTTTTACTTTGTTAGGCACAATCTTTATTCTGCCGCCGCGCCGTAAGAAAAAAGGACGTATCTACTAGGGATGGGCCGAATATTCGTTTTATGTTCGGTATTCGACACATTCGGCAGGTTTACCGAACATTCGTATTCGGCCGATTATTCGGCAAAAATACAGATCATTCTACCGAATGATACCTATTCTGTTAAAAAGTTGCCTCTAAAAGTCTGTAACCGAAAGATGAAACTATGTATATGAAATAGCAAAATTATATAATTGTATCCATATCAAGTGGGTCTTATAATTTATTCTGTCTATGTAAAGAGATACATAGTATCTTACATAGCTTCTATTAGAAGCAGTTATGGTCTAATGCCTAATAAATGAAATAAAAGGGGTAGGTTTGTATTGTATTAATCTTATTATTATTCAAAACTAATCAGCCTTTGAAAACTACGTCATCACATTATTTTTATAATTAGCAAATAAAAGTATGCAACACAATAAATCTTATTTATCTATTCGAAGGATTTCCCGCTTGTTTGGTGACATTCATGTGTAGTTAGAAATAAATCAGTTTCATTTACCGAATAGCTCGTAAGTACCTCAATTGTAAAAAAGATATTTCAATATTTAAACTAGTAGCATGTTGTGATGCAAAAATACTAAATGCTCGGCTTTATTTGGTTATAGTTTGTTTCGTTTTTCTTCAAATACATTGCCAAATAATATTAGAAGCTCATATCCGTAGTCACAGAACTTTAAATATCATCATAGGGTGTCATTTATTCCGATTTATTTTTTGATACTTATAATTTAAAAAGTACATGACCACTATTGTTTTTTTTATATTATTCTGATAACTGTCACCAGTTGGTCTAACACCTGTTTCCAACTTGACGTTGATTTCTGGGACACCCTGTATACTTAGCCATAGGGCTTTTAGTTCTCCTGCCGAATATTCGGTTCGGTAAACTTTTAACCGAACATTCGGCCGATTATGCGTATTCGGTAAAACCCATATTCAGCCCATCACTAGTATCTACAGAAATAAGGAAATGGAGAAAAAAAAATATTTTAAGCTTAGAGTATACGTATAATACAGTAGTATAGAGCACGCGCAACGAAGTGGGAACAGTAGGCACGGGTAAGAACATCACGACGTTCCCGCCGCGAGCGCTTATAGTCGTGGTTGAGTACTAGCAGTGTGCGTTCCTCCAGAGATTTTTTCATATTTCCGTATCAAAATGGTCAAATGTGCAGTTCGATCTTGCAAAAACAATACTAGGAAACACACAAAACTGAAATCCAGTATTACATTTCATCGGTAAGACGATTTTTATACTTAATTTTGTGAAATCAAATCACGCCTCGCGGCGGTGAACGAGACGTGGGAGGCGGGCACGCTTAGGCCCGCCCGCGCACCGCGCTCCCCACGCAAGACTGTAGCGATGTGCCGCGACCAACGCTGTAGTCGATATTTAAATATTTTTGAAATGTTTGCTATATTATATGTATTTATATGTATCTTTAATCAAAATCTTATTATCATTTATTATAAATAATTTTGATGTGTTTTGTATGATATAATTTCTAACATTTTTAATGCGATATTATTATAGCGTAAACGTAAAGTATGGAATGTTACATATATATGGAATATCACGTCTAGATTGCTTAATAGATTTTGAAGAAGTTTGGTAGCTCTAAAAAATTTAAAAAAAAGTGTATGTAAACATTTTTTTTTCTCATTTTGCAGCTTTTCAAAAGACCGAAACTTGATATGAGGCCTAGCTAGATCGATATTTTGCCCAAGCAAACCTTCATATTGTAAATTTCATCGAAATCGTTACAGCCACTATCGAGATCGTGATTACTGATTACTAACAAATATGTATTTAAATATACAAACATTTCTCGTTTAATCGTATAGGACATAACGTATTGAATAGCGTTGAAAAAATCAGCGAAAATTCCCGTTTCTTTCGAATTCCATGGTTTTGTTTTCAATGAAAGATTCGAAAGTTTCAAGAAAATTCGCCAATTTGCTATTTCATGTTTTTCCAATATTTCGGAAAAAAACCGAAAAATATGAAAGAAACGGGGAATATTTCGTTGTTTTTTTTTTCAAATACGTACTTAGTATATTAACGCTTAGCTCCGTTACGTATACTAGCGAATCTTCTTGAAACTTTCGAATCTTTCATTCAATAAAACGGAAAAACGACAATTTGTTTTTTCGCGATAATTTCAAATTGTTTTTTTTCCGGAATTTTCAACGCTAGTATTAAAAATAAAAAGTACCTAACAAAGATATTTTTTTATTTACATAACTTATCGATAGCTCGTTGCCGATCGGCACGTAATTGATACATCCCTATCTGTCATACACTCATCCATATAAGTGTCTATAGCTCATTTGCCTACGACGCGTACTACGCAATTGGTGCAATATGCTCCCTCTTTACTACTGTATAATATATACTTTAAGATTTTAAGTTTTTAAATCGACATGGTCACTAATACTATTATTAGAACTTAAAACGGGATATCTACCATGTATATTAATTGTTTGGAGTTTCCGATATTTCGGCACTGTTGCAAGTGCCATGATCACGGATAAACTGAAGTTATTGCGGGTGGATGTTTACGTGTAGACAAAACGGTCTACCCTCTTTCTTGTTCGTTTAGTGCGATTGACAGTGACAGAGTAACAAATATTTTGTCTTGTATAAAATACAAGAATCAAAGGCAGGTGCGCCTTTTAATAGTAAGAATTATTAGGATTTTGTTAAGTTTACGCCAATATTAAAATACTGGTAGATGCGTCTTTTTTTTGTTGCTGATTCCGAATAATGTAAATAATCTATTTCGAAATAAATGTCAGATACGTCTTTGTTCCATATGACGGCAGTATTACCCGTCGCCTCAAACCATTTTTATTTTAAACTGAGTTCATGTGGAAAATTATAAAGATCAGGAAACATTAAGATTATTTATTAAAATTGTCTACATAAGTATAAAATACTACCTATATTATTCCTCTGTTTCTGAAATCGATTCTCAAGAATCGATTTGTGTTGCATAGGATGAACAGAACAAAATTGATAAAAGCCCCTGTACTACGAAATAAGCGATATACGATAGTATCACTTCTTTCGATATTCATCACTTGTTAAGGGGAAGCGCTAAGGTAGCCCGCGAAATTCAAATATTCTTACGTTTTTTGCAATTTGTAGGTCAGTATTAAGTTTAATGATGATTCAATTACAATTCGCGACCGTAACAATCATATATTTACAGAATAATAATTAGAATCAGTAATACATTTTCATAAGTTAGAAAAGACCTCAAATGTGTTGACATTTTAGGTCTTTTCTAACTTCATTCTAATTTCATGAAATAGTCATTCAATAGAGTTATATGAACTAGAGAACTGTATTGATGATTTTAAAGGTTATATTTCTATAAATACAGATTACCTAAACATACAACCTAATACCTACTTGTAAATTGCAAAAAACGTAAGAAAATGTGATTTTCACGGACTAACCCTAACGCTTTCGCCTTAACACAGAACGTCGCATCAACCGCTCCAAGTAAAGGCCGCAATGTATTATGAATATGCAGCTTACTTTCGATGTCATATGTTTTTCTCCGGTATTAGATTAAAAATAATTGATTTAAAAATTAACTACGCATAATATTAATCACAAATGACTTACCGATGGAAGGAAACGTTTACTTTATTTCTTCTGCTCACATTTGTACAGTTTTTACATTTTATCACAGCGCAATTAGGCATTTTAGATTTTTGATTGAAGTCCGACTAGAGCGGCGCACCGAGGCAGACTGTGCGCAATAGTGTCCAATTAAGCATTTTATGCTTAAGCTGGGCACGCGAAGTACCTAGTTGCTCTTGCGTCATCTAGGTCTATCTATATCTGTGGCTGTCGCCAAGGACCACTAGAACAATGGGCAAGTCCAGCAGTGTTCAGATTATGGTGATCTTCGATCATTTATAAGATAGAGTATTGACATAATTATTAGTCCAAATGAGTTCATAGACTGTCTAAAAATGATTACAGTCCCTAACAGCCCCACAACCATTTGGCCCGGTAACGGTGGCAACATCGCTGTCGGTGAACAAAAAATAAGACAGATTTTGGCACTTTTCGTAGTTGTTTCGTTAGTTCCACTTCCAGCCACAGATTACTATAGTAGTAGATATCAAGCTAGTTCCAGCCGCCGCCGCCGTCAGATGGGTTCCCTACTTGATTTCGAAAGTTGATGATTCGATTTTTATTATATCGAACACGGTGTGTCGATAATTCAGTTGTACGATGTTTTATTCCATCGATGCTTTATTGGTGCGATGTAACGTTTGTGCGAAAAATCCTGTTGCGAAAAACCCTACAGCGATTGCTTATTAGTTCGATAGTATGTCGGTTCGAAACGCTTACTGTTGTCCGTGACATTGAATTAATAATCTTGTTTTGCATTATAGACGTTAAGGAAATATTAATAATTACTTTTATTAAAAAAAATATATTTCCTAGTTTATAATTTACATCAAGATACATTGATGAATTATATTTAAATATATTAAAATAATCGTAATCTACCTATACCTAAATAAGTTAAATTAAATATAATTTTACATATATGTACAAAAAAATGTTTTATATATAATATGTTACCTACTGTAAATTTAATTCCAAAAACAAAATCAGAAAATAAATTGGTATACCTATTATTTTATTGTAAAAATATATTTTGCATCTTTCTCTTTTTTTTTTGAGCCTTCTAAAAGGACAAATAAGCACATATCACGCTGTTGAAAAAGCACAGGCTAGCGTTGATAAGACTCCACCCAAGAAAAAAAAGGAAAAGAGTATCTGATTCTATTGCGATGATTTGTGCAAACAGTAATAATATGGAACTTCTTCCTTTTTTAAGAGCCATTTCTAATCACATAGAATTGAAATTACAATATTATTATGTACATATTTTTTTGCATTTTCATTGTTTTTCTCTTAAATGTGTCGTTACATGAAAATATAATAATACATAGAAAATACAATATATATAGTAATATAATCATTATTTTTTAAATTTACGATTTATGTTTTGTTTATTTCTTTTTCTATACTGATTACGTCTAAGTGTAGGTATATTTTTCGTTACTTTGTTTTATGATTTTTTATTAAAATATAACATTTAAATGAGTATTTTAGGTGTTGTTAATTTATTTTAGGTATTAGCAAACATAAGCCGTAGTACTGGGTGAGGATTAAAAAAAATAGAGTTAGAGTGCTCCAGTTGCTTTCTTTTCCCTGCATATCGAAATAGACGATTGAGGTATGACAGTTTTGGCTTTTGCGGGAAGGCGATTGGCTAGCAACCGGTCACTGATAATGTCTACGTTATCTTTGACTCATGCCAAAGCTAAACGTGATGAATTTGTTACCTGTCTTCCTCATTTTAGGAAAATAGACGTGAAGAAATGTATGGTATTTATTGTATTTTTTTAATGTATTAAAAAAAATATATTTCCTAGTTTATAATTTACATCAAGATACATTGATGAATTATATTTAAATATATTAAAATAATCGTAATCTACCTATACCTAAATAAGTTAAATTAAATATAATTTTACATATATGTACAAAAAAATGTTTTATATATAATATGTTACCTACTGTAAATTTAATTCCAAAAACAAAATCAGAAAATAAATTGGTATACCTATTATTTTATTGTAAAAATATATTTTGCATCTTTCTCTTTTTTTTTTTTGAGCCTTCTAAAAGGACAAATAAGCACATATCACGCTGTTGAAAAAGCACAGGCTAGCGTTGATAAGACTCCACCCAAGAAAAAAAAGGAAAAGAGTATCTGATTCTATTGCGATGATTTGTGCAAACAGTAATAATATGGAACTTCTTCCTTTTTTAAGAGCCATTTCTAATCACATAGAATTGAAATTACAATATTATTATGTACATATTTTTTTTGCATTTTCATTGTTTTTCTCTTAAATGTGTCGTTACATGAAAATATAATAATACATAGAAAATACAATATATATAGTAATATAATCATTATTTTTTAAATTTACGATTTATGTTTTGTTTATTTCTTTTTCTATACTGATTACGTCTAAGTGTAGGTATATTTTTCGTTACTTTGTTATATGATTTTTTATTAAAATATAACATTTAAATGAGTATTTTAGGTGTTGTTAATTTATTTTAGGTATTAGCAAACATAAGCCGTAGTACTGGGTGAGGATTAAAAAAAAATAGAGTTAGAGTGCTCCAGTTGCTTTCTTTTCCCTGCATATCGAAATAGACGATTGAGGTATGACAGTTTTGGCTTTTGCGGGAAGGCGATTGGCTAGCAACCGGTCACTGATAATGTCTACGTTATCTTTGACTCATGCCAAAGCTAAACGTGATGAATTTGTTACCTGTCTTCCTCATTTTAGGAAAATAGACGTGAAGAAATGTATGGTATTTAATGTATTTCCTTAACGTCTATAATACAAAACAAGATTATTAATTCAATGTCACGGACAACAGTAAGCGTTTCGAACCGACATACTATCGAACTAATAAGCAATCGCTGTAGGGTTTTTCGCAACAGGATTTTTCGCACAAACGTTACATCGCACCAATAAAGCATCGATGGAATAAAACATCGTACAACTGAATTATCGACACACCGTGTTCGATATAATAAAAATCGAATCATCAACTTTCGAAATCAAGTAGGGAACCCCCGTCAGATATGTTTGTAGCACTATATTATAAAAAAAGGTTTAATTCAGTTTCATTATACAAGGTATAATATAACAACTATTTTAACATTGCATGACTAAATGGCATATTATCTCAGAAAAATAAAATTGACATTGTTGATATACACAGAGTACATTTATTGATATAGCACAGAGTACATGATTATAATGTAGATATTATTATATTACCTACTCTTTGATGTATATATTTGCTATGAATAAGAAAGCAATAGTGCCGAGTTCAAATATTTATTTTTTATACCTGCTGGTTTAACAAGAACAGGTTTATATTATTTTATAATATACCTAGACTTAGCCTGGACAGGCCTAGACTAAATAAATCGTTATCAGTATCGCGACCAATATTCGAAGGTAGGTACGTAATTCATAGGCGAAGGCAGAAGAGGCTTTTTATTTTATACATGATTCATAATATATAATTAATATACCTATCTATGAATGGATTTGACAACAGCTTCCAATGCCGAAAAAAGATGAACATCAGAATAGCGGGTGTACTTTTCAGATTTGCCTAAATTTATTTCAGTTATTTGGTACCTTCTGTGTACCTTTACGTACCTCTTCTGAAAATTTGTGTACCTACTCCCGTACAATGATATTTTGAAACTTAGGTACACCCGCCATCCTGATGTCAGAACCGCGTTGACGACGTTATTATTTTATAAAATAACACTTCAGTATTAATAACATTAGCACTCCCATCGCATGCCTCTAAAACAATGTGATCTGTAATGGTATATCGAAACGATAAACCAAGTATGTCAACAACAAAATTATATGCATAAATTATCATAATCATAATAATAATCATTTTATTTGCAATAAGTATTGGTACAGTGTTGGTCTTAAGGTCATTAATAAAGTTTCCTAATACATAGTCAAACATTTGACATGCAAAATTTTTCAATATAAGAGTATATTTACATCCAATGGCATGCTTTGTGTACTAGTTACTAACAATCTTTACTTTTACAATACATTCAATATTCATTATCGTCACATTACACAATTTAAAACACATTATTTATAAATTCATTTATAGAATAAAATCGCTTTTCCAGCAGCTATAATTTTAACTTTATAAAAAATAGATTATTAGGTAAATCTTTAAATTTCTTTGGTATTTTATTATAGATAAGTCCACTCATGTGATAACAGTTATTTTTATAAAGAGAAGTCCTTGGTGCCCTGGGCAGAACTATTCTATCTGGATCTCTTACTTTACGAGGGCAACGGTCTTGAGCCTTTTTAAACAGTTTAAAGTGCTGTCGGACAAATTTAGCACATTTATAATTTAATTTTACACATCTAATTTAATATGTATAAATATACTGGTACGTATCTATTTCGGTCCTGGAACTGAATGGAAATAATTTCATATTTTATTATTATTGATATCAGGATAATCATAAAAAGGCAACAAGGAAATATAATGACCGCGTCCTTACACAGAGTAATCCAAATGCAACAAAATGTAGTTTAGACTGCCTCGGTGGCACTGGACCACCGAGTCGTAGTATGCGACTGCTGAATACGAAGTTGTGGGTTTGATCCCCATATAGAACAACAAATTGCGGATCACACAAAGTGTTTTCCTGAGTCTGTGTGTAATTTGTGTCCGTTAATTTCATGTTTCGATTCCCGGTACAATAGTGACTAAATGTTATGCGGAGGTTCTGGATTCGGGATTCCTGGTATGGCCACAATACATGTTTAAAGTAAATGTTTAATGTGGAGGTTCTGGGTTCGATTACCGAAGATTGTTATTTATTCTTTGACGTCGTTACTATTTTATAATATAGTAACAACGTCAAAGGAAAAAAAAATCGTTTTTTTTTACTTTTCGCAGCAACCTCACAGTACTTATTTTGTTTATTTGATACTTGTTTGTGCAAGTACACAAGAGGTACCAAATCTACATATACAGTGCATTTAGCTACATATATTGGTTAGCACTACACCCGCGGTTCTGACATCAGGATGGCGGGTGTACCTAAATTTTAAAATATCATTGTACGGGTGTAGGTACACAGATTTTCAGGAGAGATACGTAAAGGTACACAGAAGCCAAATAACTGCAATAAATTTAGGCAAATCTGAAAAGTACACCCGCGATTCTGATGTTCATGAAAAAAGTGTGCGTGTGTGTGTGTCAGCTCCAGGTTCCGACTCACGAATGGAGTTTACTCCTGTTTTTTGTGCCGTTCCAACTTTCTATTGTTGGAAGAAAACAAAGGACCATAGGGGCAGGGTTTCTTCAATGAATTAGTGCTATACAAAAAGCAACTTTATTGTGTAAAAGCGTTCGTTTTGTTTTACGTTGCACAGTATAACATAACGCTTTTGAGTTAACGCTTGTATTAATTTCACTCACTCCTCATAAAATTTCCACACCTTATATGAAAAACGATTCGAACGACACTCAACCTTGTATTCTGCTTACATAAAAATGATAAGTAAGCGTAAATGCCAGAGTTCTACTGTTCATGCAATCGCGTGTCTGTGATTGCACGAACCTATTCCATCTGCCGTCAAACCTTAATTTGGTTCGTCGTTCATAACTCAATTTTCCTCAAATAATTGTCCACACTTGCTTTTTTCACAGGTTGAATAAATGACTCATTATTTTGTTTTAATTTTCAGATTTTTTCTTTTCTAGGACTTGGGACATTTTTCATGTAGGTAATTGCTTTTGAATGTTTCACAACAGCAGGATGACTTGGGATATCACACTAGGTAGGTACGATTAAGTGTTTTTGGTACATACATTTGGTTTGTTACTATTTGACTATTAGGTATGTAACCCTGGGATTGTTAAAACTTTATTTGACGTCAGTGTAATAAAAAACATGCTTCTGAAACAGCCCACGTGTTATGTAAATATAACATGTGCATGCATACCTATTGCAAATAATTCCAACAAAAACTAGGTCAAAGAGGTCATAGGTACGAAGGATATCGTATAAAAAAGTAATAAATAAACGTTCAACTATGTTTTTGCATCGACACAACCTTTGCCATTTTTTCATATCTTTCAGTTTCATGTCGTAAACAAATGATTCCCTCGTTCCGATTGCTGATGTATTAGGGTGACTAAACGATCTGATAATTCAATACTTTCTTTAACTTAATAAGTGACTTTTGGGTCTTAGAAAACGGTAATACCTATAAAGCTTTGCTATTTTTAGCCAGGCAAAATAACATTAATTAGGCGCAAATCGAGTCCGCGCCGTTGAAGACTTATCTTTTGAATGCTCAACCATTACTTTAGTTAAAACTCTCGTACTTTTTAGCGGTTGGAATCTTATATGTTTTTGTCCGTCAGAAATATTGAACTTACCACCAGTTAGGTACATTGGGCGAAAATACGTTTTCACGTCAAAAATAAAATGTTCATACCTACTCGTTGGTGTAGTTGGCCTGTTGAACTGTATCTGTTCAGATCTACACCTAGTACCTATGTCTATCAAAAAAACTTTTTAGCAAAAAATAAAACCGACTTCCAAAACAAAACACTACAAAGTGAAAAATAACTGTAATTTCGGTAGTCGGTGTCTTGGGTTTTGTATTTTCGTTTTTTGCCACCGACTTCCGAAATTAAAGTTATTTTTCACTTTGTAGTGTTTTGTTTTGGAAGTCGGTTTTATTTTTTGCTAAAAAGTTTTTATTTTTCACTTTTTAGTTGTGTAAATCTAAATCGGTCCATACATCTTTGAGTAATCGCGTAACAAACATACAAAAAAAAAACACACAGACGAATTGAGAACCTCCTCCTTTTGGAAGTCGGTTAAAAAGTGCTCAAGCTCAGTCATACAAGAATGAAGAGGTCAATCACGCCAAGTTGAGCCAAATACAAAAAGCACGGGCACTACTTAGCTACCTACATTTTCTCGAAGCGTTTCGTCGTATTTTCAAACACTCGTAGCTTCAGGCAGGATAATGCTGGAGAGCTCAAATTCTCAGGATAAAATGCACTTAGCAGACTTATAAAATACTAAGTTTCATTTATCTAGCTGCTTCTACTTTGGATTTTATTAACACTTAAAATATGTTGATTTCGTCACGGAACTGACTGACTTCTCATTCACTCATCAAAACCTCTGGGGCACTTCCCGAAGTACTAGAAAGGTGAAAGGTGTACAAGATAGGATTTGCACACAAACAACAAAACATTGAGAAACTTGTAAATTTCACCCTCCAAGCCCTTAAATGGAGGTGCTGTCGGTCACTTACTTCGGTGACTTAATTTCGTACCATAAGCCCAAAGAGTGTCTGTGCGACGGCCGTGTGAAAGTTTCAGTAGTTCGGTCAACCGAATTACTGCTACTAGAGGCGTGAAACGATCAAGCCGTATCTACATTTTGACCAAGACGTGTTACGGTTTGTAGGTTAGGCCCTGTAGAGTTAGGTGCTTGGCTCCACATTAGATCTGTAACTGTTTCAATAACTTTTTAGGGTTCCGTAGCTAAAAGGAAAAAAAACGGAACCCTTATAGGATCACTCGTGTGGCTGTCTGTCCGTCTGTCACAACCAATTTGCTCAGAATCTAATAGATAGATAGATAATTTATTTGCATAAAAACATGGTATAAGAGATGTTACAAAATTATATTATAGTGCATACATGTTTTTGCTTAACATTATAAGTGTGCAAATTTTTGTACATAATATACAATTTGGTCAGTTATTTCTTTTGTCAAAAAACTCTTTAACACTATAAAAACTAATGGACTGATTAAGTTGAAATTTGCTACACGTATGAATTTCTGTGACCCAAACACGGAGGTGTAACGTGAATAAATGAATATTGTACACAGAGGTCAATTTT
This sequence comes from Dicycla oo, assembly GCA_948252095.1. Lineage (NCBI taxonomy): Eukaryota > Metazoa > Arthropoda > Insecta > Lepidoptera > Noctuidae > Dicycla > Dicycla oo. Next base: position 22,744,971 of record OX411728.1, read on the forward strand.
GGGGGGCAAATAAGAAAATTAAAAAAAAAAAGTATAATATATATATTATAATTTTAAAATAAATTGTTTGAAAGTTATTTTAGAAAATAGGCGAAAATTGACCTTCCCCCCCGTTATCTCCGAAATTACTGAGCCTAAAACTTTGAAAAAAATACAGAAAATAGTTCTATACCAATAGATTATTGTGCGTACAAACTTATATTTGCAGCTGGAATGTATGGGAGAACATGTTTTTCAACTACAATGTTAAGTTTGTTCTTGGGATAAATTCGTTCCAACTACGGAAAACCCTTCATTGTGCGTCCGACACGCACTAGGCCGGTTTTTTAACAGTGAAAGCGTTATGCGAGTCTTAGCAACCTGCTATGGAATGTTTTTGGTTGTATAACTGCAGAAAACCTTCATCGTCGTCCTCATAAAATAATACTAGGTACCTAAGTAATTTCGACAAAAGAGGAATGTCCCAAATTACTATTCCACGTGAACACACTCGCAGAGGCACCGAGCGTGCGCCCCAATAAAGCGTAATATGGTTGGATTCGTCATATTTTTTTATTGTCCCAACAATCACGAAAGCTTCGCGGACCGAGAATGTTAGTCTAGTCGGCAGGCAGTGTACACAAGTTTAGGCGGCAAACAAACATGCAGCGTCCGTACGCGCGTCGATATTTGGCCCCCAACAATATGGCAGAGGCCTTCCACGGCGGTAAAGTTTAAAAAAAGTTTTGTTTAGTAAAAACACAAATTCTGTAACATAAAAAAATGCTGTATTTTTAAAAGCCTCTATGTAATAGTTGAAAGAAACCTTCGTGTTTTGGTACTCTGGTGCTAGAAGAGGAAAATAAAAGTTTTTTATTTCTTCTTATTAAATAAAAAGCATGTTTCTTATGGGTGTGAGTTTCACACAAAAGGGCGGGTAAAGTGTAATTTTAACTAGGTACACAAATATCAAGTGTCCCGGGATCGAGGTATTTTTTTAAATATTTTGTTGCCTTATTGAAATTAAATAAAAATATATATTTAGATTAATTAAATAAAATGTTTTATGTGTAGTGTAGGTCGACGAAATCCTCTCTACTTTTGCATTAATAAAGACTTCGCGATTTTTGCTTATGCTGGATTTTTCAATCCTGACATTAAAATGTGATGAAAAAATAAAAATAAAAGTTTCACAACCGCAGCGATTCGGCCATAACCAATATGAGTTCATCCAAATCACGTTGCGGAATGGCCTCCCACGTCCGTTGTAACAGGCGAAAAAGATTTTCTGGTGTGTGTACGGCATCTATATTTGGCAGACCTCTTCTTAGAAGCATATCCCATCCGTGCTCAATGGGATTCAAGTCTGGCGATTGAACAGGCCCTGGTAGGACGTTGATGCGGCAAGTATGTTGCAACGTCTCTGACAGCGTGTTGCCGTGCATGATCGTGCGTAAGCAGATATGAAGCACTAAATTGGGTCCACAAAGGAATGACAACATCTGATACGTTTCAGCGTAAATCTGTGCAATGAGATTGCCTTTGATCCAAATCAGTTCGGTTCTACAGCTGATCTAAATAGTCGCCCATATATCATGATTGTTCCACCACTGTATGCATGGACTTCCTGGCATGATTTTAAACGTTCTTGGCGTGTACGTCTAGTATCTAGTCTCATACCAAAGCGTGATTCGTCAGAAAAACACACAAAACGCCACTCTTCTTCACTTGTGTTCACGAGCCCATTCTCAACAGGATCTGCGATAGCGGGGCTCAATTGGTGGTACATGTAGCGGCTTTAGGGAACGGAGATTGGCTTCATGCAAGCGATTTCTTATGATTTGATTGCTTATCCGCATAACATCCCTGATGGCTTTTTTTTTTTTTTTTTTTTGTGGATGGGAAATCATCAAATAACTTCTCCCGCTCTGGGTGGAGCGGAAGGGCGTGTCAGACTTTTACTGACTAAAACCCACCCGTGTTCCTTCAGTTGCCTATGCCAGGGCCACGGTATCTTTTTCAAACAACCCGCGACCCCAGCGGCATCGGCCCTATTGGACCCCATCTTTTGCTGACATCTCTTTGAGGCGCGCGTGGAACACAACGCGCCGTCGACCCGGGCCTGGTCCTCACCGGACGGCGAGCTACCCACTACTCACCGTCCGCAAGCCCGCGCCTACGGTGGCCGGGAATCGGCTATAGATTCCCGCCGCCCAGGGCGTCTCCTGCGGCGACTGAGGGCGCGAGACTGCCTCTCCCTCACGCGTTCCGCCTCCTCCTTCGCGAGCATTACCGCTTCGCAGAAGGAGGTGACGGCCTCCCATGCACTCTCGCTCCGCACCATGGCCTGGACCAGGCTCGGACGCGAGAGATCGCCGCCGCCGATCGCCTCCGTGAGAACACGGCGGTGCTCTGCCCAAGCCGGGCAGACCTCCACTGTATGCTCCACCGTGTCCTCTGGGCGATCCACACAATGGTGACACCCGGGCGTTTCCTCCCGCCTTCATGCATGGACTTCCTGGCATGATTTTAAACGTTCTTGGCGTGTACGTCTAGTATCTAGTCTCATACCAAAGCGTGATTCGTCAGAAAAACACACAAAACGCCACTCTTCTTCTTTGTGTTCACGAGCCCATTCTCAACAGGATCTGCTATAGCGGGGCTCAATTGGTGGTACATGTAGCGGCTTTAGGGAACGGAGATTGGCTTCATGCAAGCGATTTCTTATGATTTGATTGCTTATCCGCATAACATCCCTGATGGCTGCTTTTCATGATCGGCGATGATCGTTAATCGTGTGGTTGTCTGTAATCGGCACGATCATCGTGCGAGCATCCGCGCATGGTCGTCGTTGATCGTCCGTAGTCATTTGTTGAGTGGCAAGCTTTCTATAATTGTAGATGGAAGTGGATTCTATTTCTACTGCTACCATTTATTTAATTTCGTATACAACGATTGTCTAAATCTGTTTATTTGATCACCCAGTAGCCATTATTATCGCATTAAAACTAGGTCTAGACGGTGCTCGAACGTATTCACGGCTCCGCTCTCCTCCGGTAAATGAATGATCAGCAATCGTGTGGGAACGTGTACGCAACTAGCCGAAATTTCCTTTGATGCGTGCCCGAAAAATTGACAAATCACGGATCGCCGCGATCATATGGCGAGCATAGACGATGGTCGGCGACTACTGACGAGTAAGCCCTTCACACAATCGTACTCGCGGGTTATCATCTACGATCGCCGATCGTGAAGAGGCGGCGCCATGAAGAGCTATGAAGCCTCATAACCAACATCATCGCGGTCATTGTACGATTTCTTCGACTAGTAATTTGTATAAGTATAACGATCTTGTCTGCGTGTGGTGATGCGAGCTCGTCCTCCATGTCACTCTGCCACACTGCCAGTGATGCGGTAACGTGTCCAAAGAAGTCTTGTAACACTCTGCGTAGTGCCCAGAACAATTTCCACAGCACTTTGCCGAGAACCAGCTTCCAACTTTCCCATGGCTCTGATCATTTCTTCTCTGTCTCCTCAATAACGTTCTTTGGTATTGATTCTACTCAGAAGTATGGCAGAAATTTTACTGATTTGGCCTCAAACCCGTTGTAGGATTACATAGGAATACGACTTGACAGAAGATTTTCATCTTTTAACTGAAATTCAAAACTATTCCCTCTTCAAATGACGAAAATTACAAAAAAAATATCAGAGTTACAAATAAAACATAAATAAAAAACCTTCCTTACCTTAAGTAACTAGCAAAAACGTGCTTGATCCTTAGACAATTTTGATGTGTGTATTTTAAGAATAGTAAAAACATCTCTTGGGCTCGGATGTGCTGGTAGCTTCTACCTTCACGAAAATTCTTCAATAATTAAATACTTAGGTACCCACTTACCAAAAATCTAATGGTTATATTTTTCTTTCAGATTTCGAATATGTAGTAACTAAAAAGCCTAAATCACGCATATGCTTTCTGTCTTCACAAGAGCGGGAAGCGATGCCAATCAAAGGCCCTGGCTTGAGTCCCTTTATGAGACGAATGGCAAAAGAATTAAGAGAGAACCTGTCCTAGGTTCTCTCTTAATTCTTTTGCCATTCGTCTGAACAAAAACGAAATGCGTTTTCGAATGTTCAAAACCGGGTATGTAGGAAAATATACGACCTATTGCATGGCAAAATCCTCATAATTTAAGATGTCCCTACGACCAACATCGATCATTTATAACCTTTCCAAGTTGCTATAAGAAAATAACTTCTTCTACTTCACTTGTGTGATATCTGAGTCACATTTGTAATAATCAGGTTCTAAATTGGCAATCTGCAGTGCTATTCTGTACAAATCTCACCGTGAAAACTTATGTGAAGTGAGCGTGGAGTGAGCTGTCAACAGTGTCTATCTAGTGGAATAACAGCTCACTTCACCTAACTTTTCACGGTGAGATTTTTACAGAATAGACCGGCTGGTGCATAAAAAGCGGCTCATTTAACATTAGAGCCCAATAGTAAATTACTATGCATATTTTGAAATACTGTCGAAGTTGCAAGCAAAATTAGCGGTTTTAGAAACCTTATTTTTCTTGCACGATTTTGACCTTGTCCATGAACAGCAAAGGTTTGATTACCTCAGTATCAGAAACCCTAAACAATAAAAATATCAGCTAAATATCATAATGATTATTACGTCATTGTAGTGATTGGTGAGGGTTACGGATGAGTGAATATAATACGGTCTAAACATGGTCTAAACCACTGGTTCCCAAAGCGGTCCAGGTGGACCACCAGGGGTCCACGGGAGACTCGACGGGATCTACGTTGGCGTGAAGAAACGGCTTTTTTGTCGAGTTTTAGGAAAATAATGAAGGAAATGTAGCTGCGAGGGGTCCACCGGAACCAGCTTAATTTTGAAAGTGGTCTATGAGAAAACAGACTGGGAACCTCTGGTCTAAACAATTAATACCTAACTATTAAGCCTTTCTATAGAAGACATTATATAACCTAAATATCAGCAATTTTCAAACAAAGACTTGTGGTAGGTATTAATAAATAGTTTTTTTTTCAGATCTACAGCAAATATGGTCTAGGTGCCAAATCTCCACGCTGGGTGATGAAACACGAGTATCAGCCCCCGCTTAAGAAGCCCCAACCAAAAACCCCGATCAAGCAAAATTGCGCACCTTTCAATGCCACATCAAAGAGAAAGGGCATTTTTTCTAGTTTGAGCTCTCCATCGTAAGATTTTTATGTTAAGATTTAAATTTAAAAAATCAATCAATTAAATAAATTAAGAATATGCGTAGAGAATGCCGAAGTGAATTTTATGGATTGAAATTCGGATTAGGTACCTAACTCGGTACTGTGGCAGCTCTAACTCTACTCAAAGAGTATGTAATTTTACTGGAGGGTAGCTAGCTATAAATAACAGATGGTAGAACAATATATAGGGTGACTGGTAATAATTAATGACTAGCCATGAAAATTGCCGGCAATATTGCCAATGTTGCCAAAACTGCCGGGGATATGTTTCCAAACTTCCCGGCAACATTGGACAAGAAACGTGTAAATAGAAAACAACTTTTACTAATATACGTAATAGCTTAGTATAGGATAAAATTGCGGTCTGCAGGGTGGTAGTTTTTATGCTTATCTATAATATCCAAGTGAAAATTTATGTTTTTACATTTATTTTCTTACTGATAAACTAAAGAAAAGAAACAAGCTATCCATGATAGTTCATTGGTGATGAAACCATAACTATTTTGGAGATATCGTAATTATTTTTTTCTACATTCTTATAATTTAACTTCACTTGTATGTAAGAAAGTATATACATCCATATGTATACATATCCGTATATAAATAAAACCGGTCAAGAGCGACGAGGGTTCCTTACCATCATATATAAAAAAGTGTGCTATATGGAGACATTGTTTTATTTTTCCTGTAATCTTTACATAAACTTCTAGTAGTCTTATTTTTTTTTTTAATAAAAAATATAAGACTACTTCTACCCTACAAAATAATTTCAGATTTTTCTGTATGCAAACTTCGGAGATAAGGGGAGACCGGAACAGGGGGAACGGTATTTATGCGGCCAAAAAAAAATGAAAAAGTGTTTGAGAATGTGCAAACAGCGCTCTTTCATATGATACCCCATATGCTCTAGTACCCCTACTTCGAATTTTTAAAACCCCCTTTCAGTCCCTGTTGCAAGACACATATAAATATTTTTATTACATTCTTATTTGCAAAATAGTTGGGCAAACGTCATCTAAAAATATTCCAAAATTCAAGTTGATAGCATTAGTAGTTCTTGAGATATCCAGCTGTGACAGACAGACTGACTCGCACCATAAGGGTTCCTTTTTACCATTTTGGTACGGAACCCTAAAAAGGATCAAACCTTGCAAGACAAATTGATCAGCAACAACAAGTTGACGTTTTAACCGACTTCAAAAATGAGGTTCTTTATTCTATCCGAAAGTATGTATGTACTTATGTATATATATTTGTATGTTCGCGATTTTCTCATAAACTACTGACCCAATTTTAAAAATTCTATTGACGGCACGATTTGTGCTATATAAATCATATCCTACACAGTTGTATGATTTATATTTATTTCATTCGGTATCAATACCCTCTTTCTTTTTTTATATAAATTAGTGAAATTCTTAAAAAATGAAGATACCAGTATCATAGTTTAACTTTATCTTCACATATATATAGGCATAATTATAAATTAATTATAATGAACAATAAATTAAAACGGCTTACTAGTAATACGAATAATTACACCATTACATAAAACCCCATGAGCGCATAAACATTAAAAATGGCATTGGAAAAACCCTATGTAATCTGGCAACTTTGGCAATTTTCCGGCGACATTGCCCAATATTGTCGGAAATATTGAAAACTTTCCTGGTAAAAGTTTCCTGAAAAGTTTCGGAAACAATCGGCAATTTTCATCCCTATTAGTGACCGATACTTTTGTACTCATGATAACAAACACCTTTTACTATAGGACCAAACCTGAATTCGCGAAAAAATATCGACTGTCCCATACATTATGTTCGCATAATTCGTCAAAATGTAGGGAACAGCTGAATTTTTTCTCACGATTTCAGGTTTGGTCTTATAGTAAAAGTTGTTTGTTATCATGAGTACAATCATGTGTTTAAGTATCGGTCACTAATATCAGTCACCCCCCATATCTTCTATATAATAAAAATCAATCGCCGAATGTATGTACGCGCATCACTTCAGAACGGTCGCACCTAATTGGCTAATTATTTTTTTGTTGTGTTTGTAATTGTCTGGATAAGGTTTGTATGTAAGAAAATGTTTGAAAAATTGCCGGGTTAAATGGAAAATTCGGGAAAATTGAAAATGCATTTTCTGTGGGAATTTATAAGTTGAAAGGATACGGTATTCGAAAAAAAAAACGCGGATTTCTTTAATCTACACTGCCTATCCTCTAGCTCAGCCCGAACTGAGCCCTAAAACTAAAACACTTCTACAACTACCTTTTTTATTTATTTCCAAACGCAGTTCTTTACTTGCTTGAGCGATAGAATGTCAGCCAGTAATATATATCTACATATATAAGGTTGCCCATTGCATGGAGTCTTTACAGTATAATACCTTGTAGTACAATTTTGGCAAATGGAAATATTACCTAATCAATATTTTATAGAAACTGAGAGGTTCCTACCTGTTAGCCATTTGTCAAATCAATAATGCGCAAAAGCCACCAAAATAGAATACTAGGAACTTTAATTACCTGGTAACATTTATTAACATTTCTAAATCAAAGCCTGTTTATTTGTGGTTTTTAGACCCTGCGACTACTGTCCTGCATACTTAAAAAGGCAGATGAAATTCGCGTATTCCTTTTCTGGGAAAAAGATACTTAGATGTCCCGTAGAGGTAAGGATAGATAATTTACGTTAAGTTTTGCGACATTATTACGGCTATAATTGTATTATGGATCTTGCAATTCACTACACGCGTCACACATCTTCACATGCTTCACGCGCACATTCAACCACACATCAGTGGTAACAACACTTGCGCTTGCTGATGAAATCTGTGGTTGTCGTCAGTATGTGTACATGCATAAAATATTGTGATAGTTTGCACGCCTGACAGAGTGATCAGTTGCGAGACTTGCGAGCGCGAGCCCGCACTGTTCACTTGTTTGTCACTTACACAGATAGATTAGATACCTCTACAGCGTCTTTATTACAATCAACAACCGAAGACCACGCGCACTCAGAAATTGCACTATCTAAAAGGCTTATTACACTACCCATTCGGTAGCTATCTCCTAGGTAGGGTAGTGTAATAACATATAGAGAGAGATAGGTCCTACTGCCCAGGTCGATCGGGTGTTCCCGACCGACCGCACTTGCCCTCAAAAGGTGGGTCCACATTAGTGGCATTTCGTCGAACCGAACACCGTGACCGTAACAAGGTCGGGTGTCGGTACCGATAGTGTGGACGGGATTTGTTACGCGTACAAATGTTGCGATCATTTATCAGTCTCATACTCCCATACAAAATATTTCAATCAAAAAGTACGCCTGAAAATTGTACGTACTGCCTGTCACAAATGTAGACGTTGTTTTGGTTTTGTTACTGTCAGATGACACGGGTCACGGGCCGATCCATCCGAAGTCGGTCTTTTTCAAAGGACGTCCGGTACTGTCTCGGTGTGCGGGAGACGTTCACACTGCCATTTTTGTCACACGTACAAGCCCGCGTGTCATCGCGCTGGTACGAGATTGATGGATCGGGCAAATGCATATCTTGACAAGAAAACACCCACTCCCCGCCACCCGCACCTCTCCGAGAAATCATTGCAACAACGTTTTTCGTCTTGAAATCCAATATCTCTCAGTAACGAAATTCCACCACAAATATTTCTGTTTCGGAAAAGTTCAGTTTCCCACTATCACCTTTTCTTCCCCCTCTTCTTTTCTAAAGCAAAAAGTAAAACAAATGATGCACTTGCACGAGCCAAGTTTAAATTTATTTCAGCTAATTCTTCTTGAGACGACATCACTGCGTTGGTTAAGGTTGCAAAATGGCATCCGTCGCTAGTTCGACCGTGTCAGAGCCAGCACCGGAGTCCGATCCAAAGCAAATCTCTAGCCGTCCACACTATCCGTAACAAGTCCGCGGCGATGTCACGGTGTTCGGTTCGGCGAAATGTCACTAATGTGGACCCACCTAAAGGCTCAAAAGCTAGGATCCACGCCCGCCCTATCAATATTATAGGGCCCTACCGATAGGGTAGTGTAATAAGCCCTTTTCTATGATTATATCCATCCTACAATACCTTAGAATATATAATAATTACAGTAGGTAATATACAGAGTGTTAAGTTAAACGAGTGATTTACTTAAGGGGTCATTGTACTCATCATTATGAACAACTTTTACTATGGGACCAAACCTGAAATCGCGAAAAAAATCAGCTGTTCAGTACATTTATGATCGCATAATTCGTCAAAATGTAGGGAGCAGCTGATTTTTTTTTCGCGATTTCAGTTTACGCCCCATAGTAAAAGTAGTTCATAATGATGAGTACATTGACCCCTTAAGAGGATTACAGGACCTAAACGCAAATAACGCAAGTTTTATAATGCCTAAAAGTATGTGATCTACTGCAGTAAACAAAATTAGAAATATATATGATATTTTTCAGGATATATGCTAGTTAGATAGTGTGTAAACATACTTAATACAAGTAATTTGATACGATAGAAACAAATCACGAAGATACCTCTAAAAATTTCTTTTAACGATTAAGAACCATACTAATATACATGCAATCATCCAGATTTTTTTGTCAGATTATTCTACAAGCAACATATTAACGTGATAGTGTTTTAATTTTTTAGTCTAATCACTAGATTTTTTGTAAATCGATAATTGCTTCATATTTTGCAATAAATTACCAGCGTTGTCATCGCGCTTCTCCTTCTTTTGTTTTCTATGCAGTCCTCCGACAGTGACCGCGCTTTAGGTCATGTAGTCCCCTTAAAGTAAATCCCTCGTTTAACCTAACACTCTGTATATAATAGATACACGCTGTGACCGCCTGTTATAAACATTATTCCAACCAAAGTGCTAATTGGTTTTAGATAAAATGTGTACCATATAATTTGGATGAATGTGGATATTGCGGCTGTTCGTGCTCACAACAGGGTGATTACTGGCAATTCGAAAATAGAATATTCTTATGCAGAAAACACTATGATCGATTATTCACACATTGCCTGGCCAAATTCCAAGGCGCTAAACTTGCTGAATTCAAGGTATTATGATTTGTGATAGTCCTTGGAAATATTTTTCACAGTAAACGATATAAGTACTACTTAATAAAATATTTGTTTTATGTACAGTCGGTAAGGGACTGTTTCTTCATGCACGCACACAACAGTTGTAAGGCTGCCATGAAGATAATGAAGTCTGAAGAGATAGTAAAGAAGTTGAGAAAAGAAGCATATCTGGATCAATTCTTCCCACAACGACGATGTTGTGACAATGTGTAATTTTTACTGGTCATTTTTATGTTGAAGAAGAGGCCACCGTAGGTTGATAGTAGTTATTTGATTCTAGAGACTAGCAACACTAGAAAAAGCATTATTCAATGACCAAAAGTATCCAAAAGGCACAGAATTCAGGCCTGGTTAAATAAATCATTAAAAAAAAAAAAACAATCATCTGACTTTGTTCGACGGCTTCGACGTATCTCCTATTTATTATTTATTTTGATAACGAATCGATATTTTGGAGCAAGCATAGCGACGGAATCATGAAACTTGACTCGAATAATAAAATGATAAACAGCGAGAGCGGCGCTGATCTATCCGAAGAAGTAGTGGACCCGCGGCAAAACGCTGAGGACATTATCGACGAAATACTCGCCGAGTTTACAGAGTCGCGGTCTCCCGATGCTGCGAGAAACGGGAACGGTTTACCAGAGAATCTTTTTAGTATGATACAACCTCCGAGGACGCGGACTCCAGCAAACTCATTCTCTGAGAATGCCACAATAGACGATATAGACCCCCAGTCGGACCTCGGCACGTCCATCAGAAACAAGTGTTTGGAACTGGAAGAGATCCTTCAGAGCCTCAAGTCGCGGCTCAACCACGTTGTTTTGGATGAAAATATTGTTCTGAGTCCCGAGGCTAACTCCATGGAGGCGCAACTAGAGCACGACCTGGACACAGACTGTCAGGAAGACCTCTCGCTTCAGGAATTCCTTGAGCTGCTCCACTCGCAAAACAAAATTAGTCCGACGGGCGTACAATGATTGCTCAGTGGCCCCATCCCCATGAACTTAATCATAAGACAAAATTTACATGAATTTATTGTGTGCAAATTTTAATTTTAGATTTTATTGAAGTACTATTAAATATTCAGGCCTAACTTCTGTATTATTATTTCAAAAGTTAGGGAAAGGAATTGGCACAATCAAAAACTTTTTTACAAGAATATTTATTTATAACCAATAATCAAAAAACAACAGTAAATAACGTAATCATAGTTATGTTAAAAATGTGATAATACTTGTTTAACACTTTGAAGGACACTTTATCGAGACAAGTGAATTGTTATTGTTGCTATAACCGCATAGCAAAGCGAAAACTCATAATATTTCACAAAACCTAATCATCAAACATATTCTGAACATCAGTGCTGATAGTCAATTCAGTGGAATTAGGTATTGTATCATTCTCATACATCTGACTTTCTTCATGGCTGTGCTCATCTTCATAAGTGCTCAAACTATTTTCTTGTTTCAATATGTAGCTCACTTGTTTCTCTGTCAACAGATCTATTACCTTAGTTTTGTCACAATCCACCAGTTCTGCTTTCAATTTCCTTACCCAATCATTATAATCACCAGGATCTGTCTTCACAAATTCAGTTCTCAAATGTCTCATAGCATCTAATGCTTTAGAATAGTTTCCATCAATGTTATTGTGAATAAGACTCTCAATTGCTTTGATCATTTCTGAGGCCAACTCTGACAGAGGTTTATTCCTGTTTTGAAGGGCTTTGAAGTCCTGAATAGGGTTAACAGTGCTTATAGTTTTAATTTCATCCAAAGCATCTTTAGTAGGCAAGTGAATTTTAGGCATATTTGGAATATTTGGATTATTGTCTGTCTGCAAGTCTCCAACAGGAATCTTGAATTGATCAATATCCAATGGAATATTTTTATTTTTCCTTTTCTTTACTTCAACCTTTGTCAAAGTAAATAAGTTCTTCAATTTCTCCAAAGGTTTCTTTGCATTCATTTCCAGAAGGGGTGGAACTTTGAACAGAGTCATTATTTCCTCTCTAGGTTTAGGTAATGGTTTGTCTGGATTCAGGGCACGAAATGCAATGCAGTCCAGTACATATTGTACAGTAGGGCTCACACACTCAGCTATAGGGAATGCTTCAGTATCATCATATGTGTCATCATATGCTTTGGTCAAGTCCATAGCATTAATGAGTTCTTTAAAAGCATCTACTTGTTCTTGTGAACATTTGTGTTTTTTTAAATTGGTTGGTGGGAATGACATCTGTTTTATATCATCCTTGTAACATATACCAATCATTGAGAGACACACATAATTATTTGTATCAATGACAGGCATAAGTACAAACATTTTGGCTGCTGTGTTATTGAAATGTACTTTCCGTACAATGCCAACCAGATTCAGTTCATGAAGACATTCTATGAGGCATCTGACAGCTTTTTGTGCTCTCTTATCACCTTTCCTACCAAATACGTAATTCAAACCATCTCCATTTAAGTTCTGCCATTTAATGTTATCAGCAGAAGTGAAGCCATATACTGACAAACATTTTACTCCAGATTGATAAAGCATTGTTTTATCATGTTCTGAAAATGGTATAATTTTTTGCCCATACGGGTAGCCTTGGAGTTTATCAGATGCTTCAACTGTTACACCACTTTCCTGATTTACATATTCTTTTGTTTTCACAATTGCTTCTGATGTGCTAGATGTAGATGTGATAGGGTCTTTAACAGCTTTCTGCCAATTTTTAACAGCAGGATCATCTTTTAGTTTAGTATAACTAGAGACTGGGATCTTTATATTTGGCCCAATGCTTAGGTCTATATTCCATGGGATGGCATTGGTAATCTTCTTTCTGTGGAATAGTAAGTCATACTTCATGATGTTTTCCAATGTGCCTGTTGCACCATCAGTAGCTTCTACAAACTGCTTGATTAATTCTGTGCAATCATTGTCATATTCTTTGGAGTAAATGGCTGGACCAATAACATCAACTTCATAGCACTCTTCTTTGAATCCATTTAAAACCTGAAAGATTTATATACAGTTTAATTTCAGATTACTTTTATGTTTCATATATTCAATAAGAACAGTAGCTCGTGGCTAAATAATAACAGCTGCAAGGGTCGATCCATCAGGTTAAGCAACGCTTGCCGGGGTCGGTCCGTAGATGGGTGACCATCTGTACATACCGTGACTCCTCCGTGCCTCGGAAAGCACGTTAAGCCGTTGGTCCCGGCGTAACGATTGCCAAAGATCCACGAATGACGGCTGTCATTCGTGGATCTTTGGCAATCGTTACGGCTCGTCAGAAGCCCAAAAGTCTGACAATCAGTCTTACCAAGGGGTATTGTATTACTCAGTAACTGGGTTGTGGAGGTCAGATGTGCAGTCACTCCATGTAAAATACTGGTATTCAGCTGCATCCGGTTAGACTTTAAGCCGACCCCAACATAGTTGGGAAAAGGCTAGGCAGATTGATATTCAATAAGAACAGTCTAGCTGAGGTATCGCCCGGGTGGTTGTCGAAAATGAACCCACAGAAACATACTACCTCAATAGAAAGTATTCTGTGTCAATCCATGTCATAAACTATCTGTGTGCCTTTAATCCAAATCCTATTAGAAGCATAATACTATCAAATATTATTGTTAATTCACTTTTTCTTAGGTTTACTGCTCAAAAATTGTGCACAAAGTGTTGTGTCTTGAATTGATATTGACACTTGAAATGCAAGAATTACCAAGCAACATGTTGGGCGATATTGAGTTATAATATATTGAGAAAGTTCATAATCTTTAAATGCCAGTTTATTAAGCCTTTTTTAACTGCATTTACACAATTCGTTGGAATCAAGTAGTTATGACTAATAGGCGATTTTTTATGATTAAAAAAAACTAAAATGCTCTAGTATAAAGTTGTCAACATATCGTTTAGTAAATAATGTACCTATTGCCTTTTAAGCGTTGATATACTATCTTGAATTCATGCATTCTTAGTACTTTTTGTTAAGTTATATAGGTATTTCTTTCCAACTTGCTAGTGAAACATAAAAAGTCGGGATTTCTAGGGAAGGGAATTCCATCGAATTAACGACACGACTGCCGGAAACACGGATTTACGCGAGACACAATGGCTTTTTAATTGTTTCTGCATTGTTTTATTGTTTCTGCATTGTTTTATTGTTTCTGTAATTATGGCATTTAACCGGTTAAACATCTAATCAAAGTTGGAACATAAGGTAACCGAGCCAGGGAATGAGTGAAGTTAAGAAATACCGTTGTATTTTAAACTGTACCTCTTCAACACAATCAGGATCAAAAGATGGCTGCTTCTTGAAGTTTGTCATCAGTACAATCTTCTTGCTTGCTAACTTAACACCACTGACACCGTTCTTGTAATAGTCTGCTGCTACTAGGAGGGCATCAAACCAATCACCTCTACTTTCTGATGGCTAAAACAGAACATTATAAGAACTATTATGGACATTTTACGATATTACAGAAAGTTAGTATTGATTGAATTTCAAAAGTTGGGTCACAAGGTGTTGCTAAAACCAACTTAGCTGGACTCTCTGAAATGTTATTACAGAAATGGACAATGGTGCTGATTCTCTTGTTCAATAACTAAACTAAAATTAGAGAATCGCTATCTTTTACTAACAGGCAGAGAGAGAAAAGGAGGGCTACAGCTATGAACTAAGTAAGAGATGTCAAACTAGTTTACGCCTTGCGCTTCACCGTGTTTGTAGTGGACATGTTTTTCAGTGTCCTCTGAATTTGTATGGAAATATTAGTTCCCAACTAAATTTGACAGCTCTATTTATGTCTGTCTCTTTCTTGTTTAATTAGAGAGCAAAAGTTAGCAATAGCTTAAATTAAGTTTAGTTTATGCACAACAGAATCGGCAACAGTAAGTGGGTATATGGAAGATACTGAGTTACTTCCTATGTAATTACCGTCGCACTTTTATACTGCTGCGGTGCTTGTGAGGGTCCAAAGGAAAATGTGGAGTGTGTCATAATATTATGAAAGACACTATCTGTGTAGCATGGCAAAGCAAGGCCTGAGGCTAGACCAAAGAACGCATCCTAAAGGCATAAAATAATATTGATCGAAGAAAACTATGATTAGGAGTGCATTATTTATGTTTGAGCGGACCATGCATGACTCATCATGATTATGTTCCACTTTGATACTATTTATGTAATATAATTTAATTACCTTGTCTGGTAGATTCCTTATCATTTTCCAAGTGGGAGTCTGCAATTCTGATAATACTTCTATGTGTCTGAAGGCTCCTTCGTACTGACTTGCCATGTTGTTCTTGGTTTTCTTGGATCCCAACAGTATTATACCAACCAAGTTCTTGCCCTGGCTCAATATTTTACGCTCTAAGATACGAGCAGTGCATTCTTTCGCACTTTCAAAAAAACTTTTTTGGTCTTTCTCGTCTACAGTGGAAACGTTTCGTCCTATATCCAAAATAATGATAGTACCTTGAGACATCTTGAACTATTGCCAAATACAGATTTGAATTTTTGTACGAATTAATAAGGAAAGAATACAATCAATTTATTTTCACCTATTCCCGGTAACAGTAACAAGTCCCGACAAGTTTGACTTTGACAGTTTATCTAAGTTTATTTTTGGTTTTTTATTTTGTTTGACAGGGATGTTCGTTGGTTGAGCTTGACAGTTCGTCAGCGATGTATTTTTCTATTTTATGGAATTGGCTTTCCTGGTTTAATCCATCGTAAATAAACAACAGAAGATAGTTGAAGAAAAAAGATGCACTAAATAAACAATAATAATAATAAGATGAAAGACGAAAACTACCACCTACTAACTACTGAACACGGAGAATAGAAGACCAAACACAATGCTGACGAGTAGTCGGGCACGACGAAACACACGCCCAACATCTTCGGGTTCGTCGCTTAGCTCCGCCTCGCAGTTGCCGGAACCTGCTCCAGACGTGAGTCCAGTGATACCGGCTGCTGCAGTTGCGTCGAGCTCGAGTGACGAATACTTCTCGCCGCCGACAACACCACCACCATTACGTCGGCGCGGAAGAGGCCAACCACCGGCCAGCTTAGGACTCCGAGGCCCATCGGCCTCTGATAGGGTCCCCGCTGCCGGTGGAAGTGTGCAGCGCATGAGGTGGACACAAACCATCAACGAAAATGTCATGCGCGCATACTTTGGGGCTACAGAGGGGGGAAGTAACTTGACTGCGTATCGTGGTCGGATGCTCTCTCTGTTTCAGGTGCTTGAACCAGCTGTCAACGTGTCGGCGCAACGACTGTCGGATCAGGTGCGGGTCATCCAGCGTAACCATATGCTGGATGACGTCGTACTTGATCGACTACGTCTCGAATCACGGAATAGCCATGTTACGCCTGCTTCGCCACTGGTCAAAAATAAATTAGTGCTAAGTGACTTAAGGTCCGACCACTGTGGTTTATTAGCTAGCTTCCCTATGCAATTACATAAAAAGCCGCATAAAATAGAATGCAGGCCTTATACAGCTAGTCGTTGCAACAAATTTAAAAATAATGTAGCCCATAGAATTAGACCATCTATAATTAGAACACGATAATCCTAATGAAATCTATGGAGCCCTTTTTGATGTTGTGCAGAAAGAGTACCAATCTACCTTCAAGACCAAAACCATTAATATTAATGGCACCACCGTGGGCTTTAACCAATGGGCTACTCCAGGTATTTATAAAAGTAGAGCGAGACTATACGAATTATATGGTTTGAAAAAACACAGGTTTGATACTCCTTTCCTAGAGTATGTCAAAAATTATTCAAAATTATTTAAAAGTATTTGTGTTTTTGCTAAATCTAAATTTTTAAGCGATACAATTAAAAATTCCAATAATAAAGTAAAAACCATTTGGAAAATTATTAATAATGAAACGGGTAAGTCGGTTAAACAAGACAAACAACTTGAAGTTATGGTCGACAACAAATTAGTTAATAAAGCAGCAGACGTTGCTGAGGCATTTAATGAGTTTTTTGCCAACATACCTATAACTACGACTCGCTCCTTAAATTCATCCCCGTCTAAAGCTGAAAACCTTTTGCATAGTAGTGTGCCCAAATGTGGTCGCTTATTTAGCTTCGAACATATAACACCTCGTGATGTAGTTAATGTTTTTAACACACTTAAGTCTAAAAACACTGGTGATTACTGGGGCATCTCAATTAAACTGTTAAGTAATATAATAGACATAGTAGCCCCCTATCTAGCTGTTACTTTTAATAAATGTGTTGATGTAGGAACTTTTCCTGACCTCATGAAAAGTAGTAAAGTCTTACCTTTATTTAAATCAGGTAATAAAAATGACGTTGGCAATTTTAGGCCTATTTCTATATTACCTGCATTTAGCAAAATATTTGAAAAGTTAATACTCAAGCAGTTGCTAAGACATTTTAATTTAAATGGCCTCCTTCATGATGTACAATATGGCTTTACTAAAGGTCGTTCGACTACAGATGCGGGTGTTGCTCTGCTGAAACATATATTTAACGCATGGGAGAACTCGCAAAATGCTATTGGAATTTTCTGTGATCTCTCCAAAGCCTTTGATTGCGTGCACCATGACACGCTTTTGCGTAAACTACATCACTACGGTGTACAAAACGAAGCTCTTAAAGTAATTAATTCATATTTACATAATAGGTTTCAATGTGTAGATGTAAATGGTGTGAAATCTTCCGGGCTACCAGTTCTGTTAGGTGTACCTCAAGGCTCAATATTGGGTCCATTCTTGTTTTTAGTGTATATCAATGACTTACCATTCTATTTAAAGGGTATCTGGGACGTTGTACTGTTTGCAGATGACACCTCTCTTATTTTTAAAGTAGACAGGAATAGAGAAAATTTTGACGACGTAAACAGTGCACTCTCAATGGTTACAGATTGGTTTACGATAAATAACTTAGTTCTCAATGCTAAGAAAACGAAATGTATAAAGTTTGCCTTACCGAATGTTAGAAATCTAGGACCCAACATCGTTTTAGATAAAGAAGTGCTTAAAACTGTAGACTCGGCAGTTTTTCTGGGTATAACAGTAGATGCCAAACTTCAGTGGGGCCCACATATATCAAGCCTAGCGGGAAGGCTCAGTTCAGCCGCCTACGCCGTCAGGAAAGTAAGACAATACACTGACGTTGATACAGCTCGGTTAGTCTATTTTAGTTATTTTCATAGCGTTATGTCATACGGTATTCTGCTCTGGGGCAAAGCCGCTGATATTCAAAATATATTTGTTCTTCAGAAACGAGCTGTTCGTGCTATTTACCAGCTCGGTGCCAGAATTTCTCTGAGAGATTTTTTTAAACATATTGGTATTCTCACGGTGGCATCACAATTCATCTTCGCCAACATCTTATATATTAGACAAAATATACATTTATACACTAAAAACAGTGATATTCACAATGTTAACACCAGAAATAAGGACAAATTACGTGCTCCATTTCACCGGCTTCATAAGGTTCATAACTCATTTGTTGGGCTTGGTATATCCTTTTATAACAAGCTACCCTCTTCTTTGCTAGATTTGCCTTACAATGCGTTTAAAGCCAAAGTAAAATCTAACCTTTGTTCAAAGGCATACTATTCTATCAACGATTACTTAAACGATAAGAATAGTTGGTCGCTGTGTTTAACTTAAGACAATGTTTATGTTCTTTCTCCAGAATTAGCTTACCTACTGACAGGTTATATGGGTTCATATAATTATTTATTTTCTTTGACTGTAAAGGTCAATTTATTTTATTTTTATTTATCATTGACATAATCTACTCATTACAATGTTTTTTTTTATGAGTGGTATTGCAAAATGTGGTTAGCTAGTGACCTCGACAATTGATCATAATTATTCTTGTCTGAGCAACCGGCAGCAGGTTCGTCATGCTCCCTTAGATGTCACTGCTTGCGGTAGCGTCGGGGGTCGGGTTGCCTCCTTCCCTCAAATATGGCGAGGGGGGTAATGGCTGATCTTTGCGTTATGCTCGTGAACGGGTGCTGCTTGTGGTGACTGGTCGTCTTGCTGACCTTGGTTTTGTTTTGTTATTAGTAATTTAACTCGTTTTTTTTTACTTCGATGGTCCTAGTTTATCATCTGTGACTTCGAGTTACGGCTATATGTAAGTGGGCACGCCCTTTATTACTGGAGGCTTTTAATATAGGTATAAAGTTCTACTTACGTTTTTAGTTTTGTAGTTTGATTCTGCTTGAGTATAGTTTTCGATTTTTTTTTCTTCTTTTTTTAAGTATATTGGCGTGTGCTAGCTGACTTATAGCAAATAATTAAATTTAATTTAATGTTTGTGTTGCGTAATGTACTTGCATGTAATTTGCACAGTGTTGTATAGAATATATTTTTTTTTTATTTAACTGAACAGACAGCTGTGCTGCTGAGGAGTTTGTTGCGCCACTTCTTCTCCTCAGCTAAAGCACTAGGAAGTGGTGAAGGGCGGGCGTTTTGGGGGACTGTCTTATGTAATTTTGACGTTCGAAAAGTGCTGATTCTCAGCCTAGTTTGAATAAATGACTTTTGATTTTGATTTTGGTCGCGGTGCAACTGCAAAATTTACCCAGTGCCTCACCGCGACCCGACCGCGTTAGTGATGAGGATGATGACGGGGCTATGTCCGTGAGTTCCCAATGCAATGTACGATTGAGGAGCGCTCTGGAGGATGCTTTCCGGGAGTACCGTTCCACTCCGCCTGGGCTTAGACCACGTTTACCTCGTTTGCCCATGCACAAAAAAATAAGGCGCTGGTGTGTGCTCTAGATTCGCAGCTGTCAAATTATTTTGACGGCAGCAAAGACCTCACCGATACCCACTCGATCTTGTACTGTGCTGCTGTAGCGGCATGTCGTGTAGCTCATGTTAAATTTCCTAACAGTGACAGAGCTCCACGACCAAAACTAGCTGTACCAGCTTGGCAGTGCAGGATTGAGCGTCGTATTGGTGAGGCTAGAGCACTCATCGGCAAGTTAATCTGCTTCAGGCAGGGCAATACTCGCCCTAGAGTAATGCGCTTTGTGAGGCGGGCGTTCTCGGGGATGGATATTAGTTCTCAAGATTACTTGACCCGCGTCACAGAGCGTATCGACTTCCTGAAGCAGAAGATCTGTGCATGGGCAAACCGTATTCGTCGGTACAGGCGGAGAGTGGACCATTCCGGAGCGATGAAAAGTGGGTCTATAGGGCTTGGGAGCGACCAGACCATGGTGTGACCGACACGCGCCTCCCGGATGATGACGCCATGTATTCGTTCTGGCGAAGCATCTGGTCGGTGCCTGTCAGTCACACCGAAGCTGATTGGACTAGGAAGATCGAGCGAACGTGCGATCAAATACCAGAAATGGAGGCACTTACCATCAGCCCCCAAGATGTAACTTGTGCAGTCCGTCCGTTACCTAACTGGAAATCCCCATGGCCGGACGGTCTGCACAACTTTTGGATAAAATGCTTCCATAAGTCGCACGCCCGCTTGGCATCCCAGTTCCAGTCAGCCTTAGAGTCGGGGTCGCTGCCCCAGTTCTTAACGACAGGAATAACGCACCTGCTCCATAAATCAGGTAGTACTGCGGAACCCAAAAATTATAGACCGATCACTTGTCTACCGACGGTCTATAAAGTTCTAACATCCATTTTGAGAGCTAAAATTAACAAACATATAGACAATAACTCCATCATGTCTGCCTCTCAAAATGGATGTAGGAATGGATCCCGCGGTACTAAGGAGCTGCTCCTCATAGATATGGCCATTAACCAACAGGTTCGTCGCTCCCGAAAGGATCTGTCAACATGCTGGATAGATTACAAGAAGGCCTATGACTCGGTGCCACATACATGGCTCATGAAGGTGCTGGAGTTGTATAAAGTAGATGCAACTCTGCGGACCTTCCTGATGTCGTGTATGGGGCAGTGGAGGACAATCCTTCGCTATCCAGGATGTCTACATATCCAGAGGAATAGCGAGCCGATAAGGATCGAGCGAGGTATATTTCAAGGCGATAGTTTGAGTACACTTTGGTTCTGCTTAGCCTTGAATCCTCTAAGCACACTGTTGGAGGATTCAGGTCTAGGCTATCGATTGAGAAGAGGTGGTCAGGTTATATCTCACCTTCTTTACATGGATGACTTGAAGCTTTTTGCCCCCAGCAATTTTCAACTGATGGAGCTATTGAAGGTAACCAAAACTTTCAGTAGTGCCATCAGGATGGAATTTGGTGTGGACAAATGTGCGGTCATGCATGTAAAGCGGGGGAGGATTTTGGAATCCGTAGAAACCCAACTCTCGGATTCCATACACCTAAGACCCCTCTCCTCACTCGAAACTTACAAGTATTTGGGTATGTCGGAAGCGTTAGGTATCAACGCTGCTGACATGAAGCAATCGCTGAAGGAGCGCTTCTTTAACCGCCTGAACAAAGTATTTAATAGTCTTCTATCAGGCGGAAACAAGGTACGCGCCTTCAACGGTTGGGTCATACCGGTTTTGATGTACTCTTTCGGTATACTCAAATGGACTCAAACAGAACTTGACGCCTTGGATAGAAGGTTCCGCACACTGCTGACTGCAAATCGGATGCATCACCCACGGTCATCGGCGATGAGACTGTATATTTCGCGGAAGTGTGGTGGTCGAGGCTTCTTAAATGCTAAGACCCTGCACAACCGTGAGGTATGCAGTCTCAGGGAATACTTCCTAGAAGCCGACGTGGGGATGCACCGAGATGTGGTCTCAGTGGACAAGGGCCTCACCCCGCTCTCCTTGGCTAACGAGAACTGGCGCAAACCTATAATATTAGATACTAATGACCGCAGGGAGGTATGGCAGAGCAAAGAGCTTCATGGGCGCTTTTACCGGGTCCTACATGGGCCTGATGTAGACCTCTTGGCGTCCGTATCCTGGTTGCGATTCGGTGATCTCTTTGGTGAAACCGAAGGTTTTATCTTTGCGATTATGGACGAAGTTATAATGACGAACAACTACCGGAAATATATTGTGAAGGACGGTACGGTTGACATCTGTCGGGCATGCCACCGTCCGGGGGAATCTATCCGTCACA
This sequence comes from Dicycla oo, assembly GCA_948252095.1. NCBI lineage: Eukaryota > Metazoa > Arthropoda > Insecta > Lepidoptera > Noctuidae > Dicycla > Dicycla oo. The sequence continues at coordinate 22,767,391 of OX411728.1, forward strand.
TTATTTCTGGCTGTTCTCGTCTGGCTAACGGAGACTACTTGCATAGACACAACCTTGTAGCCAGGATTATCCATCAGCAACTTGCTCTGCAATACAATCTTGTGGAATCGGAAGTACCGCTGCGAAAGCTGCTTCACAAGGTGGGATTTCGTTTTAAAAAATCTCAATCCAATCGGAAGGTTCTTGGAGCGTAATGAAATATCAGCTTGGAGAACTAAGTACTTGCATGGAGTGGATAAAAATAATAAACCTCCCCAGCCTCGGCCCATAATTTATTTAGATGAGACCTATATTCACTCTTCGCATACATCGGGTAAATGTTGGCAAGGAGAGGGTGAAGACGGAGTATTGGAGCCAGTATCGAAAGGGCAAAGATATATTATTGTTCATGCGGGTGGAGATACTGGATTCGTTACAAATGCACTACTTGTGTTTAAATCAAACACAAAATGTGGTGATTATCATGACGAGATGAATAGTACCAACGTTAAAAAGTGGGTTATTGAAAAACTTGTGCCTAATTTACGAGAGCCATCCATTATACTGATGGATAATGCAAGGAGCATTATCCATCACTATAATGGATGGCTCACCGTATTTGTGTGAATAAAGTCCCAAATACGAATTCCTTAAAAAAAAAAATGCAATTATGGTTGATCCAAAATAAAATTGACTACGGAGAGAATTTGACTAAACCTCAGCTTTTAGAAATAATTAAGAGAAACAAGCCTGAACCTGTATATGAGATTGAAACAAAAGAAGACAATAGACACAAAAGCTTATATTTACCACCTTATCACTGTGATCTCAATCCCATTGAGCTCATATGGAGCACGATGAAAAGGAAAGTTGCTGATGTAAATATTGAGCAGAAAAATGCTGAAATTCACCGCCTAGTTAGACAAGCTTTTGACGCTATTACAGTTTATGAGTGGGCACAGCATTGTAAACATGTTCGCAGGTTAGAAGGAGAATACTTAAAACATGATTTGTATTTAGATAAACCTTTTATTATAGAAGGTAAGTGACACTGAAACCGAAAGCGATAGTGATAAAATAAGTGGAGTATGGCCTCACAACCAGGATGAAGTTGTGTATGCAGGTTCATCTAAAGATCACAATTACTGTAAACCTGGTTTTCAATAAATCATTGTAAAGCAATTTGTTTTTTTTTTATTACACTACACTACCACTAGGCACCACTGCTAATTATAATTAGTCAACTAAATGCTAGACATCCAGGTACCTCTTGCAGGGTACCTACTTCGGATTAAATGAAAGTTGTCTCCCCCTGTGGAACATTTTATTTGCTGAATTTCCACTTCATTGGATTATTTTTTAGATAAAGCCATTGTTTATTGCTGAGAGACTAAACTGTTAGCGTACCTACGTAACAGTAAATTATCAAATTCTTTTTTACTTTTTTTATTATTTTTATATAGATATCATTGTTTTTTAATAAAAAACTGTAATTCTTATTAAACGATTATGTCTAATGTGAAATTTCCTTCTTGAAAACTTACTCAATTTTGGGCACCTTATATTAATTAGCAACACTGAATCGACGGTGCCGTCCTATTTCAGTCTAAGGGTACTAGTGTTCTGTGATTTCAGTTCACAGTTGCTGTAGTTAGTCTCAACATTATTACTTTACTCTTTGGTAGTTAGTCTATGATTGACTGTCATTGAGTGGGCGTCAAGCTATCGATTGTTGTTGTAAAATTGTTTACAAAAAGCGGAAACGCAATCAACAATGATCATTTATATTTGTCTGGTCTCGTTTGTTTTGTGGGTCGGTTATAAGTTCATATAACTCCTATTATTCACTAAAAAAAAAAAAAATGTGAACTCAGTATCTAGAATTTTCATATTTTATTAGAATATTTGCTAAACGATCTACAATGTCTACAACTTTCGCAAATAGGAGTAAGATCATAACAGAAATGATGAAGTTTTCGTTTCACCACAGAGCTTTTTATTGTTACCTTGGTATGAGTGTTTGGATATTCTTTCTAATAACAGGTAAATACTATTCTATTATGTATTCTTATTTCTATTTCGACTTGCTTGCTTTTTAATATTCATTCTTGAAGGTCGATTTTAGGGCATATCTCAAGCCAATTCGCAAATGTGATCTTTTAATCTTTACAAAAGGTATGTAATCATTTTATTTCATCTTTTATTACTCACAGAGACAAGGGTCAGTGGGTAGCCTTAGGGGCGGATTTATTTATTTGAGTTTGTCATCTAAAAATCAGACTCTAGTACTCAGACCGAGTACCTTGTGGACCAAACTAGTTTTGTGGTCTATCTCCTGCAACTTTGGATGATCTCTCAATCAGACATTATTCTTTATAATATCCTCAATTACAGGTTGGAGGCAGGCAGGTAATTCTTCTGTATGTGTGCTTGTCACCTAACTCCTAAACAGCTGGACTGATTTGTATGAAATTTTGTGTGTATATTTCAATGGGTTCGTAGATGGTTTGAAAACACAATTGGACCCGGTAGGTGGCACTACTAAGGTGGTACGAAGTTTGCCGGGTCAGCTAGTAAATGTTTACATATATATATATGAATGTATGTATGTATATACATTATAATGAGAAAAACACTACTATAGCTTCTTCTGAGCAACACATGGCTGTTGATAAATACATATTTGTCTTTTCCTAGATTCAGAATAAGTGAAAATTAACGAGTAATTTTTTTTCTAAATTTAGTTCTAAAATCTTAAGGTGATACGTAAAAAGCTAATTTACATCCACATGCGAAAAGAGAGAGCTCAACAATGCGCTGGGACCCAAACCAAATAAAAATTGTTTAAAAATAAATTAAGCTATCTATCAAAAATATGTTCAGCCAAAGTTTTCAATTACCTAATATGCACATTTTTAATGCAATTTTGCAATGAAATTACATATGATTTTAGAATTACAGAAAAAAATATAAAAAAGTAGAGGTATTTTCGGAATTAAATTCTATCGAGGAAATTTAACGCAATCGTGTTTTACTTCAGTCAGAGTATTGATCAAATACTCGTAGTCAATAAACATATATCCAAAAATTAAATCCATACATTCTCTAATAGTGAAATAAATGGTTACAAAAAAGCCCCCTAACAGTGTGGACATTACAGGTTGAATAAATACAATGCCTGTGCCCTTGTTGAGTTACCTGTGCTCTTGAGGATCTTATGACTGTGTGCATCAGTGAATGGAGTTTGCGTGGCAGAATTTTGGTTTAAACATAATATTTGAATTTTCACAACTTAATTTCCCATCAATATGTAAGGGCCGGTTTTTGATAGTAAATCATAGTTAACTCAACCAATGGTTAAACATAGTAACTAATGGTTGAATTTTGGCTAAACACCTATTGTTTTCTTAGTGCACTTCAAAGAGTATGAAATTATAGACTCCTTGTTCCTAATGCACATGGTATTGTATCGTCTTTTGAATAGATCAACAAACAACAGTAACACCAGCGGTTCACAAAAATAAAAGTAATACTAATGAATGATTTGATCTGGTAGTTATAATGTGGATCAGTTTCTCCATGTAAAATGATGATATTCAGCTGCATCCAGTTAGACTGGAAGCCGACCCCAACATAGGAAAAGGTTAGGCAGATGAGTTATAAAATGGGAACAATTTATTTAACATTAAAGTCAGCCTATCAATGTTCACTGGTGGTTTTAGGCTGTAGTTATGGGTCCCAAACAAGCTTAAACATTCTTTTATCTTTTTATGTTCCAGTAATGTATAAATACATGTCCCTGGGAGAAGAAACAATAGCAGTGAAGAAGATAATACGAAATGAATACATATCAAAAAGTGATGCAAAGTTTAGGAAGATCTATTTGAGAGCCTGCAACCCCCCGGACAGTATTGTGAGAGGATCTGAAGGTATGTTATGGTTTTGGATAATGAGTTTTAAAAAAAGACTGATTATTGTTCTAAAAACTGGTGCATGAAAATTTTTACCTTGACATCATTTTAATAGACACTCTTATTTATACAGGGTTATTGGTACTATGGGACTTTTACTATGGGACCAAACCTGAAATAAAAAAAAAACAGCTGTTCAGTACATTTTGACGAATTATGCTAACATTTATGTACACAGCTGATTTTATTTTTGCGATTTCAGGTTTGGTCCCATAGTAAAAGTTGTTCATAATGATACAATAGTACAATGACCCCTTAAAAGGTTGTTGGTGTTTTACCAATAACCCTGTATATATATATTTGTAATCACGTCGCGTTCTCGAAAACGGTTCTAACGATTTCGATAAAAATTGCAATATATAGGTTTACAGGGCCGAAAAATCGATCTAGCTAGGTCTCATATCTGGGAAAATACGTTTCCTCTATTTTCACCCAAGCAGAGTTCGGTCGACCAGATACATATTTATTAAACAGCTAAAAAAGTGCAAGTCTAAAAGTTGTTCATAATGATGAGTACAATGACCCCTTAAGAGGTTGTTGGTGTTTTACCAATAACCCTGTATATACACTATTAGTCCAAGATCCGAGGGCTGCCAGACCTTACATATTTTCTGACTAGCTGTGCCTCACGACTTTGTTCGTGTGGAAGTCGTAAGATACACAATACAAAACAACAGCCACATTTTAAAACTGCCTCGTTCCCCGACCCGCCGCGTTTTATCGCCCGCCCTCGCTATTTGTTCACAATTTCAAAGGAACCCTAATTCTTTTGACAAGCTTTTATTTAACTTGCAAAGTTTGTATGTAAGCATGTATGTATGTATGTTCGGGTCAATTCTTGCAACAAAATTTTAAAGCAGTTATCCTCAACCGATTGAAATGAAATTTTGCATTCACGTTTAGTTTGGATGACAATGCATGGTAAGCTAAGTGACGTCATTTTAAATCCAATATGGCGGACGGTCCAAGACGGTGGACTAATTTTTTTTTCCATTCCTATGATATGCATATCAAAAGAAAGGGTTTGCTAAGAAGAATACGAAAAAAAAAAAGTTAAAATCTTTAAAAAAACAAGCTTTTATTGAACTAAAAGTACTACATAAAACTTACGCTAAACTTTAATATTTTCTTAAAAGCTGGAGGCTTATCTTTAAGTGTAAGAAGGACGCTCACGCCTCAAGCTTCTAAGAGAATATTAAAGTTCTATGTTTACGTAAGTTTTATTTAGTACTTTTAGTTCAATAAAAGCTTGTTTTCAAAAAGATTTTTACTTATATTTTTTTCTGAAATAAAACTAGACTAAGTTACTCCTTATAACATCAGCTATCTGCCAGTGAAAGTGCCGTCAAAATCGGTCCAGCCGTACTGTAGATTAGCCGGAACTAAGACAGACATACAGACCGACAGACAATTTTTTTTGTTGTTGTATGTAACGTGTGTACTTTCATATGCATTCAGTAATAAGCTGTTATTTTGACTTTACAAACAGACAATTTATTTATTTGTAGCCAGACCAATCGTAGCTGCCATACATTCCCCAGCTTCCAGCTATTTTTCTGAACTTTGTAACATCAAGTACGCATCTGTCCCAGGGGTCGTCGACAGTGACACATGGTTGCTGCAAGGAGCTTTAGTCGTGACGCGCCACGGGGACAGAGGTCCACTGACACACCTCAAGAACGGAGACAAACTACCATGCGACGCCGAGCCTGTCTCTCCTCTTCTGAAAAGGTAGGCCTTGTCCCAGAACGTGTTGGTTCACATAGCTTTTGAGAAAATTTACTGGTACTTTCATCATTCTCCTGCCCTTGTCCCAATTTATTTGGAGTCGGCGCAACATAATGCCTTTTTCTCCTATACTTCTCTATTAGTCGTCATCTTGGTAGCCATAACATCTTTCACACAGTCCATCCATCGTTTCTTTGGTCTTCCCCTACTCTTATAGCCATCCACATTCATAAACAAAATTTACGTGTACTTTGATAGTGATTTGTGAGATCGGGCCTTTTTTCATAAACTACACTTGCGTGCAAAAAAAAAAAAAATGGCATACCCCATGCTCTCTATTTGAGAGACGAAATCTCAAAAATCTCGAGATGAAATCACTTAATAGGCTTTATTTAACCCACATGTGCGATTTTCTTAAAAAAAAAAAATTAACTAATTTTGATAACTTTTTCACTAACGTAATCGACATACTTTCAGGAAGGTTTTTGTATACAATATACCTATAGGTTATATTAATTAAACTTGTTGTATTCTCTTGTTTCAAATCGAAGAGAAATTGGTGCGTCGATTTCTTTTTTTGCACTTACTTCAATTCTGAATCTCAGATGATTGTCAAGTTTTTGAAAAACAAACATTCAGACAACAACAACACTATTAAGTGCGGATTTCACCAATGAAACTGAACGCAACAAACAACAATTCTTGGAACCCTGGGGTACCGGATCTTGGAAGGCGTACGAGGGGCCGAAGCCAACTCACAGAGGCGTTAGTCGTTTTTAGTGAAATAAGGCACCAACCGATTATTATTATACCCACCAGCAGATAATTAGCTGATGCTAATTAGTGTAAATACCCTGCTTAAATTTTCTTTTGCTGTTTGATATGAAATAGACAAACCAATCAAAAGTGATCTCATGTATTTAGCTATGAAGAGTTCGTGGCCAACGGGAGTTCTACGGGGCGAGCGTGGTGGGTTTCAGTGGCGGGTCCGTTCCACAACTTCCCGTCACTACCGGCGCGCGCAGCCGGCACCCGCTGCGCGCTCGGTCAGCTCACACCAAGAGGACTACTGCAGATGATCACTGTTGGTAAGCCTTCATTCACTTTACAGTACCGTAAATAAATTATGACATATCAAGAAGGAAGTTGTCACATCGATATGAGTGAGAGAGAGACTCAACAATGCCGAACTTTTTTCTAAAACTTTCTCGGCTTTATTACAAAACAAGGTTTATCTTTAGACTCAGGTTTAAAACATCAGCTATTTTATAATTTCGAACACTATTCCGACAAAGCTAATGTTCTAATTACAAAAACTAAAGTCAATCCCGAGTCTAAGTTGTCCATTTTGTATTAAGAACTACCGTATTCTGAATAAAGTTCATAATACAATAACGAGTTCAACGGTTTCGAGTTTTTTTTTTAGTTCTAACTTAGTACAAACTAAGTTAGAACTAAAAAAAACTAAATACTCTATATAAACAATATCTCTATATAAATAATAAACTATAACTAACAAGTGCGGTAGTACAAAAGTTAGAAGCGTTACCTCTGTTTTATATAATTGTTTCAAAGTAGCAACTGCCGAACAGCTGAATCTATATCTCCTTTCAGGTAACATTTTAAGGGAAGCATACGGTGAGAAACTGAACCTGGAAACTGTGGAACCACAAGGGAGAAAGGATACGGGTAAGTAAGGTTAGGTATCTCGACGTTCCACTTTTCACGGATCAAGTCGGAGGCAAAAAAAAAGGAATATACAAAACCAAAGACACCGACTTCTCAAATTAAAGTTATTTTTCACTCTGTAGTCTTCTTTTTGGAAGTCGGTTGTTTTTTGAAGCGAAAACTTCTTTAGGAGCGTTGAGCGATTTTGGATAGGGAGAAATCTTACGGCTTCGCGTCACCGCGTCATGCTATGCATGGTTTTACGTTTTATTTTTCACTTCTGTCGGCAGTCCCTGACTGCCAATTTTTTTTTTTTTTGTAAAAAGTTTTAGTAACAATCAATCAACTCAGCCTATCGCAGTACACTGCTGGACACAGGCCTCTCCCAGGCTGCGCCACCACACCCTGTCATCCGCCTTCCGCATCCAGTCTGTCCCAGACACCTTTTTAAGGTCGTTGATCCATCCAGCTAGGGCCGTCCCCGAAGCTTGCCGATATATGGTGTCCATTCCAGGCCTCGTCTGCTATAGCTTGATACAGATTTTTAGTGTAGTTGAACCGATTTTCTTGTTCCCCAGGCGAGGTAGTATCATACAGCACTCGATATCGGCGCACGTTCCAGTCCCTAGTGTCCCTGTGGTGGGGCGCGGCGCGGGGTGGCGCAGGGGCACGCGCGCAGTCGGCGCGGGAGGCGCACTCCGTCGCCTTCTGCTTCCGAGATTGCGCCTGCGCTGCACACCACGCGCTCAACAAGTGAGTATAATGTAGCTTTAGTGTTGGTCTGTAGGAGACATTACAAATTGCTGGGGAATTTGTTGCACCACTTCTTCTTCCGAGCTAAAGCACTAGGAAGTTGTGATGGACGGGTGTTTTGGGGGACTGTCTTATGTAATTTTAACGTTAAAAAATTTGACCCACTTCTGTTGTCCACATTTTTTTCTTCCGTTACAATAAAATTATCTTTACATAATGTCGCGTTAAAAAAAAATGGTAAATTTTACTCAATTTTATGGACAACGCACTTTTTTTCTTTTCACTTTTTTCGAGCTAATGTCTCCTAAAACAGCTTCACGTATCTCTTATGGAATAGGAATCTAATTAAAAATACTGTCCTAGTAAAAAAAAAAAATAAAAAATTGTTGATCTCGGTAAGTCTTATGCCCGGTTCCTATATTCGAGAAACGAATCATTTTGCTTACGGAAGGTAGTTTTGTCTACGAGGCGTAACCCAAAAGTGTTCCTATAAAAACGTTTCGTAAGGGACTTACCGCTCGTCCCCCCGCCCGTGCGGAGCAAGTAGCTTTAAACGTCCCTAATAATAATAACATACCGATAGAACAAGTCTCCACTTGTTCAGTAGTCAGTAGCGCCCTAAGCCTAGGTTCGAGTCCCACTATGGGACGCCCTTAACTGTGCTACTTAGTTTTAATTTCTAACCCGGCGAGAGGCCCTTCTGGCCCCGCCAACGCTCGGTTAAGCAGTCAATGCTCCCGGAGCAAACTGCGATAGCTAAGTATTAAAAAAAAAAATACCGCTGGCTTCCTACCTGCGGATAGAAGGGAGACGAATAACGGACAGTAGGGTAAATGTATGGAGATGACAGCTTGTATCGTTCCTATTAAATTTTTGAAACGTTAACCAGCTGTCAAAGTTTTACGTGTTTTCGCTATTAACGTTAAAAGAAATTAAAATTTCTCATTCAGCTAGTGAATTGAGTGATCTAGAAATGTTATACGACTAGAATAGCTCAGATTTCGACGGAAAACGTCGTATTAATCGTACGAATTAGCAAATGAGTGTAGACCATTTTAATACCTTGGGTTTTTATGAATTCCATCTTAGTTTTCGGCTGGATAAGCCTTTTGTCTAACGGTTACTTGTCGAAATGTAGGGTACATTTAAGAGTGAGGGGAGCCAGTTACACTACCGCTCAAAAGTATTTGGCCACTTAGTAAAATACATTTTGTAAAAGTTTGATTGAATGAAACTACTTAATAAATATTTTAACTGTTTATAAGCAATTTTTAGACAGAACATTAATATAGTTTTTAAATTGTGGACTCATCTATGTGTCCACCTTTATTTTTAATGACAGCCTCTTTGTGAGACTGTCATTAAAAATAAAGGCTTCGGCAACCTAGCTACAAATTTTTCCAATGTTGTCTTGGTTATCTTCTGCCATTCGTCTTGCAGTTTTCGCCACAAGTCTTCCTGAGATGTAAGACAACGTTTCCGCACCTGTCTATCCAGGTGATCTCATTGCATAGTCTTGAAGTGTGTTTCGGATCATTATCCTGTTGAAATATAAATCCTGGGCCAATTAAATGGATTCCAGAAGGCACTGAGCTATTCTCCAATATCTTTTTGTAACCTTCCTTTTTAAGTAGGTATCCTTGTATTCGCACAAGATCTCCAACGGCGGAGCCACCAATACAGCCCCAAACCATCATAGACCCTCCGCTGTGTTTAACTGAAGCCACAGTACAAGCATCATTCACCCTTTCGTTTGACTGCCGCCGTACGAAAATTCTTCGTTTGGATCCAAAAATTTCAAATTTAGATTCGTCCGTCCAGAGGACCTTTTCCCAATCTTCTGTTGTCCAATTCTTATGTTCTCTAGCCAAATTAAGTCTAATAGTTTTAAGAAGTGGTTTTGAGACCGCTATGCGTCCCTTAAGTCCAGCGTCACGGAGTCTTCTTTTGACAGGTTTATCACGATCCACATTAAACTGTACTGCTATTTCCGCTGCAGTTAATCTTATATTAGGTTGGGGAAAAAGTCTTTTTGCATTATAGTATGTATGAACTTGTAATAAAATCTCTTTGGCTATACTATTTGTATCTGGCTGGTTTTGGTATCATTGAAAGTTTAAATTTTAAAGAACATAATTCCAAATTCAAATTAGGAAAATGTGTGATTTTCATTTGTTTTTCGTACCGTCAAGATGAGTGAATCTAATGAAGAAATTCGATACATTTTAAAATTTTACCGCGAAAAAAATTTGCGATGTTTATGGACCTAGTGTAGTGTCTGTGAGAGTAGCACAAATTTGGTTTAAGCGTTTTCAATCCGGAAATTTTGATGTCAAAGATGCACGTCGCTCTGGTCGCCCTATTACGGATAAAATGGATGCCATTTTTGAATAAGTGGAGCAAGATCGGCATATCAGTAGTTACGACGTAGCTGAAGAACTGGAAATTGACCACAAAACAGTTTTGGCGCATTTGAAAAAAACTGGGTACACAAAAAAGCTCGACATTTGGGTACCTCACGAGCTCACTGAAAGAAACCTAATGAACCGTGTACTCATTTGTGATTCTTTATTACGACGTAATGAAACCGAACCATTTTTGAAGAAGCTGATAACTGGTGATGAAAAGTGGATCACGTATGACAAGAACGTGCGAAAAAGGTCGTGGTCAAAGGCCGGTCAGGCTTCATAGACTGTGGCGAAACCCGGGTTAACTCGCAACAAGGTGATGCTGTGTGTGTGGTGGGATTGGAAGGGCATTATTCATTATGAGCTGTTACCACCAGGCAGGACCATCGATTCTGAACTCTACTGCGAACAACTGATGAGATTAAAGCAAGAAGTTGAGAGAAAGCGGCCGGAATTAATCAACAGAAGGGGTGTGGTTTTTCATCATGATAACGCTAGACCTCACACATCTTTAGCCACTCAGCAAAAATTAAGAGAGTTTGGCTGGGAGGTGTTAATGCATCCGCCGTATAGTCCTGACCTTGCACCTTCAGATTTCCACCTGTTTCGGTCTCTTTAGAATTCTTTAGGCAGTGTCAGGTTAACATCACGAGAGGACTGCCAAAACCACTTGTCGCGGTATTTTGACCAGAAGTCCCAAAATTTCTATAGCAATGGGATCATGTCCCTACCTACAAGATGGCAAAAAGTTATCGAACAAAATGGTACCTACATACTTTAGTTAAATGTAAATAAACTATATTAAAAAATGTTTTGAATTTTCTTAAAAAATGCGAAGAAACTTTTTCCCCAACCTATTATTTCGTTTGCTTTTAACTATACTTATACTCAAATCTTCACTCGAAGTTGTGGCTCTCGGTCTGCTTGAACGACGTTTGTTGCAATTGTTCCTTCAGTCGCAAATTTCTTAACGATGTAGTCAGCAGTTTGCCTTGGTATCTTCTGCAGTCTTGAAATCTCACGATTAGTTTTACCGGATATATGGAGGCCGATTATTATGCCCCTGATATCTTGGGAATATTTCTTAGTTTTACCCATTTTCTTCAAAAAATAAAACTGAAGTGAAAAACAAGAAAATATTATTAGACTTTCAAGTACTGAGCTACGGAGAGCCTGTTTTCTGGTCAAAAGACATCAGATAACTAACCTAATAATATTTGTAGTAGTTATTCTACATTTTTGTTATTTTTATTTCTCAATAACTAAATCAAAACAAAACTGCGACTTCAAGATTAACTTCGAAGAAATTCCGACAATAACACTATTTTGGTTTTATGACCAGAAGTCGGCAAATAACAATAAGCTGTTTACGATTTTACCGTAGATAATTTACAATTTTGCGGTGTTATACAAACAATGAAACCTAATAAATGATTTTTTTATATGTATTGTTTGTAACTTAAACGTCCTAAACTGGACAACACTAATACACCAGTCCACGCTAAAGGTCACATTGCACAAACTGACCAAGCGGCTTCAGCACCAGCTCCAGAACCGACTACAATGCATTCCTCTATTTCGGGACCGTCTAGTAGCCAAAACAAACCTATAGTTTGTCAGAGACTTACGCCAGCTGAGAAGTCACCACCAGTTACGCCTCGAGTGGCACGTGTTAGCACTGAGGTCACCTTGCAAGACACAATACTTTCAGAGATTCGTAAATTACGGCGCGAAATGAATGAAAAGTTTGATAGTCAACAGGTATCTTTGGCGAAATTTGAAACCACTCTAGCTACGGTCCAAAGGGAAGTTAATGACCTATCCATGAGATTTTCCTCAATGTACGAAGACTTGGACGAGTTTAAGAAGACTGTTACTTTTCTTTCTGACGCTTATGACGATCAAGTCAAACTAAATGCTGGACATGATAACTGTATTGGCGAACTCCTCAAGAATAACGCCGCGATGAGCGCTCAAGTGAGGGAATTGGATACTAAATTGCAGCAAATTGATCAACTAGCACGTGAGAGCAATATCGAAATACAGTGCGTTCCTGAACATAAAACCGAAAACCTGTTAACGGTCGTAAAACAGCTGGGTATGATTGTGGGAAATGAACTTCACGACAATGAAATCCAGTCATTTCATAGAGTTGCCAAATTAACTACAGAGACAAATCGTCCACGTAGCATAGTCGTCAAGTTAGTAAATCCTCGGACTCGTGATAATCTACTTGCTGCTGTTAGAAACTTTAATAAGAAGAATGAGTCTGAGAAGTTGAACAGTAGCCATATCGGCATTGGTGGAGAAAAGCAGCCGATTTTTGTGACGGAAAATCTGACTCTGGCTAACAAAAAACTACATGCAGCGACAAGAATCGCTGCTAAGGAGAAGAAATGTAAGTTCGTATGGGTTCGGAATGGTCGCATATTTGTTAGGAAAGATGTAACAACCAAATCTCTGCTAGTTAAAAATTTGGAATGTGTAGAATCTTTGTAATTTATTATTTTGTTAATCAAATACTTTGCACGCTTAGTAGTGTTATAAGGATTTAAATTCAACTTTAAAATATACTATCAAAATGTAAGAGGCTTACGAACCAAGACAGAGGATTTTTATACCGCTGCTTTAAATTTTGATTATGATATAATTATTGGCACTGAAAGTTGGCTAAACGATACGGTTTTTGACCATGAAATTTTAGATAACCGATACAGAGTGTTTAGGCGCGATAGGACATCTACGGTATCCTCGACTATAAAAAGGGATGGTGGGGGGGTGTTTGTTGCAACTCTGGACAAATATGACGTCTCACGCAGATTAAATTGGGAGTCCCATTGCGAGGAATTGTGGATCACAATCAAGTGTGAGAGTGGCTTAAATATTAATATTTGTGCGGTTTACATTCCACCTCCAATCAAGCAAGACTATATTGAGGCACTGTTTCGAAACTTTACAGAAGTTATTAACAGAAAGAGCAAAATCAATTCTATCAACTTACTAGTCGGTGATTTTAATATGGGTAGTATCTCTTGGGAATATAATGTGGATTCTGGTCTATTGGTCCCCACACGATGTAGTAGTAGTCTCGAACACATTTTTTTAGACATGCTAGCCTTCAATGATCTTCATCAATGTAACACGATAGTCAACGCGTCAAATCGTATTTTAGATCTAGTTCTTAGTAGTAACAACAACAAAGTGCTGGTGTCTCAGGCCTCAGTTCCACTTATACAAATTGATCCTCATCATCCAGCGCTGGAGATCTCGTTTAAAACTAATCGTAGCAATCCTCTAATGCAAAATAAAATCCCGTACTTAAACTTTTATCTCTGTAATTATGAAGCGGTCAACTTTGAGCTTTCGAATATTGATTGGTCTGTTGAATGGAATTCTATAACTAATATTAATGAAATGTTGCAAAAATTCTACGATATTCTTATGCCAATTATTAAACTGCATACTCCGATTACGAAACCGCGTGATGAACGCTATCCTGTCTGGTATAGTCGAGCTTTACTAAAAGTCATTAAAGAAAAAGCAAAATATCACAATCTATATAAAAAATACGGGAATCCTCGAGATAAAATTACGTTTGAATGCTTGAGAATGCGTTGCAATGAATTGATAAAAGACTGTTATGCTAATTTTAAAAAGAATATAGCTGAACATCTGCGCACAGATCCTAAACATGTGTGGAGGTACCTAAAAAATAAACGGATAGGAAACAATTATATTCCCACCAAAATGACTTTAAATAACACTAGGTTTGCCAGGGGAGGCCAGGAAATTTGTGAATTGTTTTCCGATAATTTTCAGTCCACATATAGAGTAAATAGTGACATACACTCTTCAACATCAGTTGAACCCACTCCTTGTAACAATAACACTTTCAGCCAGTGCAAACTTGCCGTAAAAGAAGTTTTTGATTACTTGTCTTCCCTAGATTGTGATAAAGGACCTGGGCCTGATTCAATTCCTCCTCTCTTCCTTAGAAAATGTGCAGCGAACCTGGCTGATCCTCTGACTACAATTTTTAACTATTCTTTGACTCAGGGCGTATTCCCTGATCAGTGGAAAATAGCGCACATCACGCCAATCTTTAAATCTGGTAGTGTTGAGGATGTTGCAAATTACAGACCAGTGTCCATTCTATCCGCTTGTGGTAAAATTATTGAATCACTTGTTCAGAAAAAAATGTTTTCTCACTTTAAAAATGTGCTGGATGATAACCAGCATGGTTTTCGCCCCAAAAAGTCGACATTGTCTAATCTAGTCGAGTATGTTTCATTTATTTCTTCTGCATTAGATGACGGTAGGGAAGTTCATGCAATATATACCGACTTTAAAAAGGCCTTCGATTTGGTTGATCACGACGTACTAGTTGCTAAATTAGAAAGTATGGGTGTTCATGGGTCGTTGCTGCGTTGGTGTGAATCGTATTTAAGAAATCGCTCACAATTGGTATATCTCAAGGGGTTTAGTTCCAAACGATGTTACATACACTCAGGGGTGCCTCAGGGGTCACACTTGGGGCCTCTATTTTTCTTGATTTTCATAAATGACTTGGGCTCCAAAATTAATTCGGAATATAAACTGTTTGCTGATGATTTAAAAATATATCGAACTATATACAACGAATCCGATATTACTCAGCTTCAGATAGATTTAAACAACGTACATAATTGGTGCATACAAAATAAAATGTCATTAAATCAAAACAAATGTTACTTCATAAAATTTAGCAAAAAAAGGAAAATGTCTCAAAATTATTACTCGATTAATAATAGCCGACTCCAAGAAGTTGATACTATTAGGGACCTTGGTGTTTTAGTAGATAGTAGTTTAAGTTTTAGGAGTCATTATGACCATATGATTAGTCGGGCATCTAAGTTGTCGGGTTTCATCGTCAGGGAAATGAAAATTTTTAAAGAACCAATTCTCACTATTTCCATTTACAACAGCGTTATTCGGAGTATTTTGGAGTATTGTAGTACGGTATGGAACCCGTTCTATCAGGTGCACTCTGATCGGATAGAGCGCGTTCAAAAACGGTTCTTGTATCACTTATGTTACTCAGATAACAGATGCCGTAGTCTTAACTCGTATAACTCTAGGCTGAGTCATTATAAAATGAAATCTTTAGGCGCACGCAGAAAATCTTTAGATTTCATGTTTCTGTTTAAATTAATAAATGGTTTAATAGATTCTCCCGAGCTTTTAGAAAAAGTGAAATTTAGCATCCCACGTAGTAGTAGCCGCTTAATTAACCGAAGGACTTTCGTCCTGCCGCATTGTCGAACTAATATAGGTAATTTTTCACCTATTTGCCGCATGCTTTCTCTTGCGAACTCCGTTCGTGATGAAATAGATGTCTTTGCTGGTTCTGTAGCCTCAGTTAGGACTAAACTCAGAGTCTTAATTGCATAATAGTTTTTTTTTTACATTTAATTTTTCTATTCCTTAATTGTATAATAATTTTTATATAGTTTAACACTTTTCCATCATCTTTGGGAAAGTTCACAACTCGTTTTAAGTTTCGTTTAACTTTTTGTATAATTTTTGTTTAAATAGTAAGTGCTTAACATAAAATATGCATGCTAGATTCACATCTAGTAGATGTCAATCAGACCTATTGTGTTGTAACTACTTTATTGAATTTGTGATTGTACATCAGTTTTGTGAATTAATAATAAAAAAAAAAAAAAAAAAAAATAATAAACAAAATCCAGGTGGCCAAATACTTTTGAACGGTAGTGTATGTAATATGTATTTTTTGTAACCTGGGTGTGTTTAGGCCATTTTTATTATAATTTATATCAGGCTAATTTTCAACTAACTACAATAACCTTATTTTTATCTCAGGAACCATGACGTACATCCTTTTATACACCAGTTTTTATTAACATTAGGTTGGTATGCGTTTACTAGTAGTTAAGGATTTGGAAAGATTTATGATAGTATTTATTCTATGGGAAAGATTGTTTATAAATTCGGGGCCCCGGTGTGGGCTTCTGACCTGACGGCTGGCTGCATCGCAATACTGCGTAAACCACAGAGGGCGATGGCCGTCAGAGCTATCAGGGGGTATCGCACGATCTCCTACGAGGCGGCTTGTGCACTGGCCGGATCCCCGCCCTGGGAACTAGAGGCGAGAGCCCTCGCGACTCTTTACCGATGGCGCGAGGCAGTGCGAACGCGGGGTGGTGAACCGATGCAGCGAGAGTTCGAGCATCGTCGGTCACAGCTCCGCGAGGTTCTGGTGACGGAATGGCGGAACAGGTTTCTGCGCCCTACTGCCGGCCTCGCTGCCGTCGAGGCGATCCGACCAGTGCTCGGCGAATGGCTCGATAGGAGGCACGGCTCTCTGTCGTTTCGGGCGACGCAGGTGCTTTCGGGGCATGGCTGTTTCGGGAAGTACCTGTGTCGCATAGGCAGGGAGCCGGACGCTCGGTGCCATCACTTCGTCCACTGTCGGGAGGACACGGCGTGGCACACACTGGCAGAGTGTGCTGCATGGGAGGAGCCGCGCCGTGCCCTCGTATCAGTAGTCGGAGCCGACTTGTCGCTACCGGCCGTCACTCGTTCTATGGCCGGGGGCGCCGAGTCGTGGGATGCGGTGATCTCCTTCTGTGAAACGGTGATTTCGCAGAAGGAGGCTGCGGAAAGGGAGAGGGAGATTGAAACCACTCTCCCGATCCGCAGCAGGCGAACTAGGCGTCGGCGGAGGGCGGACAACGCCCTCTTCCAGCCCCCGTAAATAGGTCCGGAGGGACGGCGGACTCGGGGACGTCCGCCGCCCCTCATCCAGCAGGACCCGAGGCGGCGGCGCGTAGTGTTCCACGCGCGCCCCTAATGGACGTTGCGGGGGGAGTTTCACACCTCACTCCCCCCGCGGGCCTGGGGTGGCCCGCAATGGCGGGCCGGCACTAGCAGGAGATCGTGGAAGGCGCACAAGTTCCCATGATCCCCGGTCCAAGTGTGGGAAGGGAACACCGGGGTGGTTTTTAGTCAGTAAGAGTCTGACAGAGGGCTCCGCCCGCCCCAGGGCGGAGGACATCCATGAGGATTTTCCACCCCGGAACAAAAAAAAAAGGAGGGTTTTGGTCAGTGGGTAACCAACATCTGTTCGTCGCGGGTAGAGGTCGGAAAACCTTTTAGGAACGTCTTTAACGGCTCGTTACTCGTGACTCAAAAACGACTGGTTACTGATGTACAATAACGATTCGTTAAATATAGGAACCAGGCATTAGTAGAGTCATAATTACAGTTTAGGTAATTATATCGAGTCTTGTTGTCGAGTTAGCTACAAATAATGGTTGTGGAAGCATATTATTGAAGTAATCAGAGGTAGTTTCAGTCTGATTCAAGATCAGATTTGTCGAAAACCATTTTTGATTTATTTTTAACTCAACTCCATCATTCTGCCTAGCCTTTTCCCAACTATGTTGGGGCCAGCTTCCAGTCTAACCGGATGCAGCTGAATACCAGTATTTTACATGGAGCGACTGCTTATCTGACCTCCACAACCCAGTTACTGGGTAGTACGATACCCCTTGGTAAGACTGGTTGTCAGTCTTTCGGGCTTCTGATGACCCGTAACGACTGTCAAAGATCCACGAATGACAGCCGGGACCAACGGCTTAACGTGCTTTCCGAGGCATGGAGGAGTCTCCGTATGTAAAGATGGTCACCCATCTACATATCAACCCCGGCAAGCGTAGCTTAACCTGATGGATCGCCCCGTGCGGCTGATGTTACTTAGCCACGAGCTCCTTTTTAAATCAACTAATATAACATTATTCACGTTCCAGAAAAATAAACACACAAGCGAAGAACCGTCTCGAATCTCATCCAGCGATCAAGGAGCTAGTCAACAAGTTGTCCAAAGTACTATTCGAATCTCAAGAGCATCCCGACGCGGACGTCGTGAGAGACGCGCTCCTCGCCTATATGTGCCACGACGCCCCTCTGCCCTGCTCTGAAAAACCTAGAACACCAAGTAAGACCAAACTTTCTTTAGACAAAAAACACCGAAAATTTCGCACAAATACCATCCCTTCCCGGAAAATTCTCGATGTAGATATTGACACTTTAAACATGGAGTTAGACTACATTAACAACCAAATGGACTTTAATAATGAAATTGGAAGAAAGGCTAGAGATATAATCGGGAAGTATTATGACAGTAAACAGAAAGCACCTTTAGATTTTGACGCTCAAATGGAAAGAGAGAAGTTAATCTATTACCAACAAAGGTACCTAGACAATGCTGACGGTTATGAAGACGTGGTTATTGTCAAAAAGAATCTAGACGCCGATTTCAATTTCCCGAACGACGCCCGAATGGACACGGACTTTGACGAAGACTACAAAGAACCAACTCCAGAGAGCTCAGAAGATTTCTGTATAAAGAAGGAACATGTCACGTCTTTATTTGCGTATTTGGAGTGGAGTTATCGACAGGAAATCAAGAACGTACATAACAGACGAAGAGGCTTGCTTGTAGCGTATGGATTAATACATAATATAGTCCAAAATATGATACGAATGATCTCTGAAAATAGGCCGAAGTTTGTCGTGTACTCGGGCCACGACAAGACGCTACAAGCGTTGATCTTAGCCCTAGGACTCAACAACTACCAACATTACAATATACAATACGCATCGCGAATGATCTTCGAAGTTTATAGAAAGAAGGATTTACGCGACGAATTCAAATTCACAAAGCGAAAAGCGATCGCACAAGATTTTTACTTCCGCGTGGTCTATAACGGCGAAGATGTCACAAATAAATTAAGTTTCTGCAAATCTCGGCAAAATGTGGTCATGAAAGTTGTAGACCCGATAGATGATGTTAAGATTTACAATACATATCTCTGTTCTATAGAAAACATAGTCAGGTTTATACACGACGATTATTTTGCCAGTTTTAATGTCACTAACTTTAAAGACGCGTGCGCAAGCTATGGGAACTCGAAGCATATCTATTAGGTTTTAATTTATAAAGTTTAGGAATAATTTATTTATTTTTTGTGTACTTACGTGCAGTGGTTTAGGATGAAACATTTATGAATTGTTTGTTGCGAATTGCGTAGTTGAGAATTTGTGAGTTAATTTTTCATTGATGATCAAAATAAGAAAATTTGTAAGTTACAAATAAATACACATAATAACTAAGATGTTACTTATATAAGTACAGGAGGCATTTAAAAGATTATTTTATGATATAATGAGATTATTAAATGTAGCTAATAGAAGCATATCAATTTTGAGACTTACAAGACTAATTTTTATCCTTGTGATTATTTTTATCAACTTAGCCTTAACTGATCTCGTTTTAACGTTAAATTTATAGTTTTATTTATTTTAATTAAATGAGTTACAGTCCTCATAATGAGATGCTAGAATTATGCGTTACGTAAATGTCTGAACGCTCTTAAACGAAAAGGATCCAACCCACATTAAGTGTGTTGTGGGTTGGATGCTTTTCGTTAAACTATGGACAATTGATTTACAATGTTAACATAATGGGGAAGGCAGCTGTAAAAATGGCGGTGTCGTAGCTAGTTAACAAAATAAGCTAATACAGGGCATGAGGTGGTTTCATTTAATTTTTGCGAAAATGTATCGTTGTTAGGTTCATAAATTCCGAAATTGGAGTCCACCATTTTTGGAAAGACTAACTTTTTTTTAACCGTCTTCAAAAAAGGAAGTTCTCTATTCGACCCGTATGTATGTTTGTTTGTTTGTATGTCCACGATTTTCTCAAAAAGTAATTAACCAATTTTGATGATTTTTCCACTAGCGTGATCTACATACTTTCAGGAAGGTTTTAGTATACAGGGCTATTTTTAAATCATTAACTAAACTTTAACAGGGTGTTCTACCGATGAATATGAACAACTTTTACTATGGGACCAAACCTGAAATCGCGAAAAAAAAATCAGCTGTTCAGTACATTTTGACGAATTATGCCAACATAAATGTACTGAACAGCTGATTTTTTTTCGCGATTTCAGGTTTGGTCCCATAGTGAAAGTTGTTCATATTCATGGGTAGAACACCCTGTGAAAGTTTAGTTAATGATTTAAAAATAGCCCTGTATAATACATTAGGTTATTATTCTTATGTACGAAGTTATATGCATAATTGTACTGCATCTCGAACATTTCTAAGCGGATTTTATGATTTTTCGTTTCATTCGTCTAGAGCTTGTGTAATTGTATAGGCATTCAACTAAAAATGGAAAAATGAATTTACTTTATAAAACACACAGCTTCTGAAGTCGGTGAATTGAAGACACCGACTTCAGAAGCCGTTAAGTTTTATTATGAAAGTTATTTTATTCGTTTTAGGTTTTTGAAATCGGTTTTTACTCTTTTTAAAGTAAATTTTTAAATTAAACAGTTCGAGGTTATGTTGGAAACATATTGAAGAAAGTGATTTCGAGGAAATAAGCAATAATTAAGCCCGGTTTCCACCGCGAGCGGAGCGGGCCCATCAAGGACTCCGTTTAACTCGCAAGAGTAAACTGCATACTTGTATTTCCACTAACAAATCGTCGTCAAGTATGCAGTTTACTCTTGCGAGTTATCCGCTCCGCTCGCGGTGGAACCCGGGCTTAACGGTTTAATTTTTTTTTAAAACAAAAAATTGATTTAAAATATTGAATTCACCGAAAATAACGAAATAGTGAAATATAACCAAACCTATGAATGAACACGACATGGAATGAATGGATGAAATGTCAAATTTATTACAGGCCGTAAGGACCAAGCTATGTTACGCCATCTACAATTAGCTTTGACCGACCTTACCCATTATTAATTAATTATTATTCCAACTTTCGGCGTTTACACACACGCACAAGCAAAATTTCTGTCTTATTGTGCGGACTGTACCCCACATTGTAAAATATAATTTTACTTTAAAACTGTTAGTATTATTAGTGGTTAAATAGAAATAACAGCATATTTAGGGCCGGTTTTTTGATCCGTAGTTATCTCGACCAATGGTTAAACATAGAAACTAATGGTTGAGTTTTGGCTAAATGTGTTAGCCAAAAAATGCCATTAGTTACTTTTTTTTAACATGAATGAGTTAACGTTCATGTTAACTGATTCATGTTCAGCCTTTCACATTTAGCCAAAATTCAACCATTAGTTACTATGTTTAACCATTGGTTGAATTAACAACGGATCAATAACCGGGCCTTAGGCACCTGTCCTATCGCCGATGAGGAAGCGACTAGCTATTAACGATTTTCTCGCTCAAGAAACGTACACAAGATTGTAGCTCCCGTATATGTAAAAGAGATACATATCTTAATAGTTGATCGCTGACTGTTCACACTGCCGGCGAGTACTCGTTTGTCGCACAAGAGAAATTTGGATTTGGATAGCCAAGAGAGTATTCGCACAGCAGTAAACTTGCCGAGAGACTCGCTTGGTACATAGTCATATCAGCGAGTAATCGCTCGTTGCAGTCGCACACTCGCTGCTCGTTGTTCGCGTCTCGTTTTTAGTTACTAGCCTCTACTCGCTTCTCGGTAGGGTCAGATTCCACCAAACGGAAAAATCTTTGCGGATGCTCGAGCACTTTTTAAATTTGACTTTAAGCACAGATTAATACAGATGGGACACTCCGCAGTTTAGGTATGAAGCTACAAGTACCTGGCGGGCCTATCTCACTGAGCCAATTTAGTAGAACTGCCACAGTCAGAAGGAAGCGATGCATAAGAGTTACGCGTTAGAGAGGCAACTTGTAGGTGAATATAACTGTAGGCAATAAGTGTTGTGTGACCTGAATTGCACTTTATTGTGTCGTAGCAAGAGTCACTTTTTATTTAAATGTTTTTGCGGAGTGTACCATCTGTATTAATCTGTGCTTTAAGTATAAAATTCGACATCAAGCGCGTCTGCGTCGAAGTTAATATTGATACAGTTACTTTTAGTGAAATAAGTGCTCGAGCCTCCGCGATGATTTTGTCGCTTGGAGAAGACTGACTCTTAATCGCCGGCTGTGGGTCAGGTGCCTAAAAGAACTGTTTTTTTTTAATTGACAGCATCGCATCGCTTATCTGAAGCGTCTTATGTTCACAGCAATAATGATGTTGTTTCACATTTTTGAGAACTTTTCCGAATGTACTCGTAACACTTAATATAAGCACACGCTTACTTTTTAATCACTAATGATACTAATAGAACCCTAACGCCATTTACATATCTCCATCGGTACTTTAATTATATTTAAGAGAGGAAAAATGAAAAGACTGCACATAGAACTTTTTTAATTTTTATTGTTTTCAAAAATCGTGTATTTGATTTTTTTATTTTTTTATAAGCAGTTGATGAAAATGTTTGATTCATGTGTTTTCCGGGAACTAATTGACCAATAATTTTTAATTCTAACTTTTTTTTATGTTGCAAAATAATGCGCTTTTTTGAAAGCGGTTAAGCTTTTTAAAAAACCGCACAATTTTGCAATGTCAAGTAGAAAACAAAAGACCCGCACAAAATGTTAGCAGAAAGGCCTATCCTGTAAGGGGGCGTTCATTAATTATGCGATTTTGGTGATGTTTCGACACCCCCCTTGGTGAGATGTCGTGAGATATCGCTCGACTCCCTCCCTCCCCCCACTAACCTCACGTGAGATTATTTAACTCTTCAGTTCCCGGTGTCACTTGTAGGTGACAGAAGTTTAAATTTTTTCTACCACAAGGCAATTTCATTTTTAATTTCTACCTAAAGAATAATAAAAATCGCTTGTGTTCTTTAGAGTCTTAAATTTACACAATAACCAGTGTCACCTGTAGGTGATCCCGCGGAAATAAAAAGGGGGTAGTCTTTTTTTAATATAAATTGTTGTCCTTTAGATAGCCATTTTTTTTGTTGAAGTCAAAAGAGTTACTGTGAACCTGCTTCCTTAACGGTATTATATTCTCAAACAGATCTGTGTTCTTTGGTGCCTGGAAAACCTGTTAACGGAACATGTGTCACTTTTTCTATGTAGAGGCTATGTTTATTATTAATTAATAATAATGTAACTATCAAATAGATGACCACACATTAAAACTGTTTCAATCCTAAGCTGTTTTTCTTTTTTACCATTCTTTAACTACTGTAACTGGTCACTAGCACGGGCAAGAGTTCTTCAATGGTTCCTTTCTTTTTAAACCGACTTCAAAAAGGAGGAGGTTCTCAATTCGTCGGAACCTTTTTTTTATGTATGTTCCGATTACTCGAAGATAGCTGGACCGATTTGAATTTTTTTGTTTTGTTTGAGAGGGTATACTTTCCAGGTGGTCCCATGATCATCAAGTCAGGATCTGATGATGGGATCCTGGAGAAATAGAGGGAACTCTTCAAATTTGGTGAAGATTTCATGAAGAATTTCGGAGATAGGTAACGGAACTCCTCATTAAATGATAGCAAATGGCCCGGGATTGCTGAAATCTCATGTCTGTCTATTGTTTCCACCAGTTCGTAACATAACATCACGCCGGTACGCTATGAAGGGGTAACATGTGAACCACTAAAAAGTGAAAAATAAAAACTTTTTAACAAAAGTGAGCTAACAGACTTCATAAGAATCGCAAATTTGCAATCGACGTCAGCGGCAAAACATAGTGTACCCATACATGTTATATTTACAAGACCTGTTTTCTACACCCACCTATCTTTTACAAATAAAAAAACTTTGACTTTGCAAGTAACCAATCGCATCGCGCCTTCATTAAAATTAATAGCAATGACGCGTAGACGAAAATGTTTTCTAGCTATTATATTTTAAAAGGCGCTTCTCTGCGTTTGAATTAACAATTATATACGAAAAATCGTAGTAGTATTACTCTTTCTTGTGTGTAATTTATGTTAGGACTTGTGTCCCAGGTCCCTATACCTATGCTATGTGAATGGGTCCTCGTGACCTTCACCTATTATGGAAAAACAAATATAATTTAAGTGTGTCCATATAAGTAAGAATAACTTAATTGCGACACGACACAAACAACTAGGTAGGTACCTACTAACTTATAAATGTTTATTTGTTTACTTGCTATTCTAATAAATTACATATTGAATGGTCATACGTCAGACATAAATATAGCAGTTGGGTGGTAGTGCGTGTACAAGATCATTCTGTATTTAATGCCAAGATTGATTGTGGGATAAACAATAGTGATTCATTTGATTTATTGATAATGTTGTTGATATCTAGTGATTACATTAAATAATTCTATTTAATGTAATCACTAGATATCATGATACATTACTACTTTACATACGTAAAGGGCGGGCACTGCTATTTATTTAGGTAATCTGCCTAACCTTTTCCGAACTATGTTGGGCTCGGCTTCCAGTCTAACCGGATGCAACTGAATACCAGTATTTTAGAAAGAAAGAAAGAAAGAAAAATATTTTATTTGGGACACGCACAGGAAATACAAACAGTAAAAAAAGAGTGAAAAAAATATTAAAAAATTTACATTGAGCGACTGCCTTTCTGACCTCCACAACCCAATTCTGGGTAATACGATAGACTGATTGTCAGACTTTCGGGCTTCTGACGACCCATAATGACTGTCAGAGATCCACGAATGACAACCGGGACCAATGGCTTAACGTGCTGTCCGAGGCATGGAGGAGTCTCGGTATGTAAAGATGGACCAGCCCCGGCAAGCGTAGCTTAACCTGATGGAGGCTGTTATTACTTAGCCACGAGCTCTTATTTATTTAGGTATGCAATAGTCTTATTAAAGATGTTAGCAGTTTTTCTCCCGTTCAAAATATTGATGCTCTTCCCACTATGGTGTGCTACGGTGAGCTACGGTTTCCTAGAAAAGCGGTGGCCGCCACATGACGGCTGTCATGAAAATTATAGCACCGGGGTTTTTAATTACAATGTCAAAAAACTCTAGGAAAACACACAAACTCATTTTCATAAATAACGTTTTAGTGACGGCATTCGGCGGTAAATTATGGTCGCTATGTGGCGGCCACCGCAGTCTTAGGAAACCCTCACTTTAGACTAAAGCCTAGCTTCAATCTAACTGACTGGATAGTCTTGCGCCTACCCAAGAACAGAAGTTGAAAAAAAAAAAAAAACAAAAAATAAAATTCATTTAATTCAGGCAAAACCCATAATTATAATATAACATAAAATTAAATTAAATTTCACAATACTGACACAGAATAGATCAGAACAAAATGCCAATACAATGAAAATAAATGAATGAATACAAACTAAAAAGGTCACGGAATTAAATAAAAATACAATGTCAATGCAATTAAAATAAACGAAGATTAAAAGATACAATTTGTCAGGGTCACAGCATTATAAAATTAGCAAAAGCATTATAAAGTCGCTTTTCGTGTCTGTCTGTGTGACTGCATTGTTTTTCTAAACTGCGCAACGTATTTTGATGCGGTTTTTACATCGATCACTAAGTTGTTTATTAGAGATCGATGGGTTTTTACCATAATTTAGACTAGAGAATTTACTCTCTAAAAAGAAATCTCGATGTTTTGTCAAGTCCAAAAAACCGTGCGAAGCAGGGACGGGTGCTATACAGGGTTATTTGTAAAACACCAGCAACCTCTTAAGGGATCATTGTACTCATCATTATGAACAGCTTTTACTATGGGACCAAACCTGAAATCGCGAAAAAAAATCAGCTGTTCAGTACATTTATGTTCGCATAATTCGTCAAAATGTACTGAACAGCTGATTTTTTTTCGCGATTTCATGTTTGGTCCCATAGTAAAAGTTGTTCATAATGATGAGTACAATGACCCCTTAAGAGGTTGCTGGTGTTTTACAAATAACCCTGTATACAAGGTGTAATTTAAATAACGCCCAACCTCTTAAGGGGTCCTTGTATTCATCATTATGAACAACTTTTACTATGGGACCAAACCTGAAATCGCGAAAAAAATATCAGCTGTTACCTACATTTTGACGAGTTATGCGAACATAAATGTAGAAACAGATGATTTTTTTTGCGTTTTCAGGTTTGCCCCATAGTAAAAGTTGTTCATAGTGATGAGTACATTGACCCCTTTAGAGGTTGCGCGTTATTTAAGTTACACCTTGTATATACAAATATTGCTCATTGAAACTATTCAAGGTCCCGGTAGGCATATCTAGGCATGGCTACTAAGCTATGCCTAGATATATCTCATATATCGACCCCAATGGCTTTGTAAACGAAATAATTATTATTAAGTGCTCATTTTGTGCCTTCCAAATAAGTTGGGTTTTGATTTTGTGCTCTAGAGATAGGAGTTAAGCAAGATCTAAGAAATCAATGCTTGTTCTTCTTCAGTATTTTTTTAAAAAGGTCTTGTTCAGCTCTAGTATATAGCTACCTATTTGTTTTTAGGGTTCCGTATGTCAAAAGGAAAAAACAGAACCCTTATAGGATCACTTCGTTGTCCGTCTGTCTGTCTGTCGGTCTATATGTCTGTCTATCAGTCTGTCAAGACCCTTTTCTTCAGGAGCGCGTGGAGGTTGAATTCTTTCAAATTGAAATTAATATCAAATACGTAGGTCCCTTGGAGCTCTAAAAAAGGCTTCTAAGGCAACGCAATAAAAAAATACGGGCAATTATGTGACATACTTTGATACTTCGCAAGTACCTAAATCAAAACCTGTAGGGTACTTTTGCGTTGTGTTGTACGTGCGTGAACCGACACGCACTTGTCTGGTTTTTTTTTATACTCATAAATTAGCATCGTGAAACAGCGGCGGTCGCCAAACTGAAAATACCATCTGTTAGTGTCTACCGGTAGGTTATTAACCTTTGGTAGATATGTAGGTTAGTGGGTTACGCGAATACTCGCCAGTCGAGAGAGACTACGTGACAACTGTACCGTGTACTCTTTGTTGTTGATCTATTAACAAATATTATTAATGATCTGAATAGCTCTCTTCATCATCGTTGAATTAATCAGCCGTCCCAAAGATCTTTATGCGGTACAGATTGGTGAAACGTAACATAAAATGTACCTACCTTACACAAATTGGCCGTCCTAATTATTTATGCAATGCTACATGCAATGTAACACAACAATTAGGCGTATTTGCTAAATGAATTTTAACGGGTGTTAAATTTCATTTTGTACCCGGCATTTCAATCATAGTCACTTTTAAACATTATTCGGTACTAAAGGCGATGGAAATAGAAAAACTCTATCAGTCTATGGAAATCTGTTTTTTTTTTGAACATTAAACGCGGCTGGCGGTAGGAGCATACTGGCAGAAATCGTCACATATCGAAAGAGCGTTATGCCCGAAAAAGTCAGTTTCAAGCATGGTTCAAGCAATAAAAGCTTTGTTTTTTAATGCAGAGCCATCTAGTGCTTTTAGGTTGCTAAACACTTAAAAACTTTTGACACTTGAAACTTTAGACCATACAAGATCCATACAAAAATCGGTATTATCTAAAAAAAACCATTCGCTAATCGCTCGCTGTTTGCTAAAATGCACTTATTGGTACGACACTAGCGCCAAAAGAAGTAAAGGAGCCATCTTCGGAACTAATCTAGTCAAGATGTGCCCACAGAACACAAATATAGGGTGTGCTGTACCCAGCTGTACCCATTGAGGCGTACGATCACTTTAAGAAAACCAGGCTGCAATCTAAGGAAGCCATGCCATCTTTAAATGGACGGCTAACTAGACGTTTACTACGCCTGGACAGGAACGGTCTGCGCCTGATGACGGGAACTATCACGGGGAACTGCTTACTAAATAAACATTTCCACACAATAGGCTTAACGGACAGTCCTCTGTGTAGAGCGTGCATGGAGGCTGAGGAAAACGTTGCGTATGTGCTGTTTGAATGCACAGGCGTTACCCAGGTTAGAACAGAAACCCTCGGGTCACCCAGATCTTTCTCAGATGTTCTCAATAGACCAGGAGACTGGAGGGAGGTGGGCTGGTTGGAATAACTTACTAACGGCCGCTATGGCTCACGCACAATGGTCCAATTGAAGGACTAAGTGCGGAAACTTAAACCCACATAATGAATGAATGATTGAATTGCGTAAGTTTTGCTATCGCTAGGCTTCTGCAAGATACGTAATAAGCCTGCGGGTGTCCCACGACACTTTCCGACTTTATTCAGTATTGTGGGAATCAGATTTTGTGCTTTTTAATAAAGCATATTCAAAATAATTAATGCAAAGAACAATGGCAGGTCTCCATACAAAGAATTGTCTGGGATCAAATTGAAGCGTCCCGTAATGAAAAATATTTTAAAAGATTTGGCGTTAGCTCCAGAATCTATAAATGAGACTATTTTCATTTGGGGAAGCCGGAACAAAAAGATTTCGGTGTTTGAATTTGTAGGTTATGAATGAACGTCAAACAACAATTTATCTATAAATCATCGCTGATTTAAATTAAATCATAAAGAAATTGATAATGTGGTGTGGTCTAACTGAGGATAAGAGTATTTACGGATAAAATGAGAAAAACCCAAATAAATTCTAACATTCGGTATAGCTTAATTGTAATATGTTTACAAAAGCTGGGCGCGTATTAAAAAAAAATGCACTTGCCCCGTAAACACTAAAACTGAGGGTGTATGCCTAATGTTAGGTGAAATAAAAAACACATTTTGTTAATCATATTTATTTTATTCCTCCTCTCGTATTATTATCTCATCAAGAAAACCTGCTGGTGCTGAGATATGTCTTTGATGTCTGGCCCATCCTAGATACCACACTAAAGTCATAGTGTGCGCGCAGCAGCCTACAGTGCGCCGGCCAACTAAACAACTACAGCAATATTCAACTATGCCGGTTCTGCCAGGAATATTATTTTCAATCACAATGTACAACATAATATTGTTTCCGTGATATGTGTCGGGATATGAGTAGCGTCTTGACAGACAACCACAGACAATATGTCACTGTCAAAGACAAAAGTAGTGTTGCACGTTTCGATTCGGTTTTCTTAAGAATCGATACAACACTGAAACGATCCTATGATATTTTGATCCATTATTAATTGGATTTAAAAGTAGAAGCATTTCCTCAAAGATGTCAGTTGGTTAAAGACGAAAGAAGAGAGTATTTCAATAATTATGTTAAAAACAAAACCAACTACATGGGTCGATCGATCGGTCGATTATATGGAACATTCGTTTAATTATTGATACAAATTGCATTCGTACTATTTGTACTCACACCACTATTTTAATGGTAACATTTCGAATGTACCTAATTCGAACATCATTTGATAAGCTTTTAAAAACATAAAATAACTCCGGCCTTTACGAGAAGGAGTGAATGATTGAAAAAACGTAGAAAATTAATTAAATTTGATTCATATATATGAAATCTATGGATGCCAAAAAAATAGTCCAGACCAAATTCTGCCATTGTTCTTTCTTTTTTATATTATCTTTGCGGATATCTAAGGTTATTAAAACCAAATACTTAGGCTATTGTTTATTCTCTGGTAATAAGTAGGTAACCTACTCAAAAGTGAGATGGAAGCAACATACCTACCAACGACTCCTGAGAGTATTTTAGAACCAAGAAAAATATGGAAATTGACTGCACTTCCTTGAGCTTGTTTCCTACTAATCCTAGTTAGCAATGTGTTGGACCGTGTTATGCAGAAGGCAGCCATGTCGGGAAAAGTACAAACAGAGTTATAAGCATTTTTCTGTCGATAGTTGCATCAAGGATGCATGAACATGGCTGTATTTGGCGGCTCATATCTCCGTGATAAATAGAGATATCGACATGGCTGTTTTTGCAAAAAATCTTGTATGTCGAAATTAGTATGGCTGCATTTTTGGAAAAAGTGCCATATAGCTGCTTTCTGCATAACTAAGTTCAACTAGAGGTTTCATTGAAGAACTTAAGAACTCCCTTGTCCTGAAGTAGGACATATTATGGGCTGACGAAAAATGACTAGCCTGTGACTTCAACACTGCGTCAGATAGTCATTGACATCTCGGCAAGTCTACGTGACCACCGTCAGCTGCCACGTTATTGTTGACGAGATATAAATAAATTGAATGATGACCTGACAACAGAAAGACAGGCATGCTTTAGAGTTGGGGGCAATGGAGAGTCACACATCTTTGTGAGGATGGATCAGATGAATGAATAGTCGATTTTTACTATGGGATCAACCATAAAACCGCGAGAAAAATATGTGAACATCCGATTTTTTGCGATTTCTGAGTTGGTTCTATACATCATAGTAGGTAAAGGTGGTTCATAGTTATGAGTAGGTAGTACATACAATGACTGGGGGTGTAGGGGTATGTGTAGGTACTACCTGCAGGTATTTCAATATACCTTTTAGTTACGTATCGATATCGGAATACATACCTAGGTACATAATTTGAATATAATATCCCCAAATATTATAATTAGGTATAGCTAGGACTTAGTGTAGTAGTGGGTACAGGTCGTCAGAAGCCCGAAAGTCTAACAACCAGTCTTACCAAGGGGTATCATATTAGTAACAATTGGTATTCAGCTGCATCTGGTTAGACTGGAAGCCGACCCCAACACAGTCGGGAAAAGGCTAGACAGATGATGGTTAGCGGAAAATTTTTTTCATTCATTAATATGATCAAGACAAGTACCTACCTATTATTTATAAACAATATAAATAATTTACAGTAGGAAGATAGATAGCTGAATTTTCCTCTAAGACCAAAGTAGAAGGCTCGTACGATTTAACAAGTAGGTATGATGATTAGATGCTGATATGCGCTTTTATAATATGTAACGTGACGATATTGTCGTGGACGTCCACGCCTTCAGTTAACACAGGGAAGTAAAATGTATGGAAACATACTGACGTCTCAAATTGCACGAAACCAACATTAGACAAGCCATCCCTTACATTATTTTGTATCATAAAGAAAGTGACAGCATCAATTTAAAGTCTCCTTTAAACCAATGTTGGTTTCGGCACAGATTAATAGTACCTATCGTGCAACTCACCGTAAGACTTTTCAGTCCACGATAACTTTATTAAGTGGATTATTTTATGGATGCAAAGTGCACATTAGGACATTAAATAGGTAGTATAGGCAAGCAAACAGTACCTATTAAGTTAAAACAGCCGATATTATCATGTTGAACACTGATTCAAATTGTGTAAGTGGGTTTTGGAATGCCAAAACCCACTTACCTACACTATTTAGATTCACTGTATAATTTTATCTACTAAACAATACAAATTCTAAATTCAAACGGCAAACGCCATCTTGTAAGGCAGGACTAAAGGGCGGTGGACCAAGGTAAGCGCAGGCGCAGCTCCACCTAACACAAATATGTAGTCGGAGCACATTTTGAAGGGACAGTTAGGTGTGCCTTTTCAAATTGCACCATAATAATCGTAACTATGTTATGATATGGAAATATTTAATCTCAACTTTCCA
The DNA here is from genome assembly GCA_948252095.1 of Dicycla oo. Lineage (NCBI taxonomy): Eukaryota > Metazoa > Arthropoda > Insecta > Lepidoptera > Noctuidae > Dicycla > Dicycla oo. The sequence continues at coordinate 22,799,319 of OX411728.1, forward strand.
TATTTGCTATGTTTGTCTACAATTCTATACATTCTTGTTCAGTTGTCCTTGGTGTAAGCGCTAAATCAAATGACGATGAATGGTTCAGTAGTGCTATTCTGTACAAATCTCACCGTGAAAACTTAGGTGAGGTGAGCTGTCATTCCACCTGATGCTATTATTATTAATCATTTTATTTCAAGTAATTATACTCATATACATAATATTATAATGGTTAGTATAGTATTATTGAGTGACACTATTGACAGCTCACTCCGCGCTCACCTGATTTTTTTTTTCGCGATTTCGGGTATGTTCCCATAATAAAAGTTGTTTGTTATCATGAGTAATCATGAGTTTAAGTATCGGTCACTAATTAGGTACCAGTCACCCTTTATATAAAAGAGTACTCTGTGGGAGTTGTATTATGAAATTTATTACAACATTATAACATTCGTTTGGATGATATTATGGTTACTATGACACTGGTTATTTTAATGTTGGCAATAAGTTAACTGTTTCAGAAACTTTTATAGAGAATTTATAGCATGGGTGCTCAGACCAAATAAAAAAGCATGGGTGTAGATAAAAGTGTTTTTATGGAATAAAACAACCACAGGTCAACAGGCGATTCTCTATCGCCTTTCAAGATCTAGATATTATGATAAACGTATAAAATTAAATATTTTATGATTTATTCATGTACTTGCACCGCCCCGCGGTTTCACCCGCGTAAGTCTCGAACGCGTAGGAATATGGGGATAAAAAGTATCTATGTGTTAATCCAGGTTACAAACTATCCGAGTGCCGTTCAGTAGTTTTTGTGTCAAAGCGTAACAAACATCCATCCATCCTCACTGACTCACTGTGTCACTTTCGCATTTATAATATTAGTAGGATATATTCATAATAAACAGTAGGTTTCAGTTCAGCCTTAGAAGTATTGGAAATGGTATTTTTTTTTATTTGAGATGGGTTTGCTCTTGATTATAGTCTAGGTAAGGAGTAAGCGCACTCCATCGTCATCTTTGTTTCTGTCACCTCTGGGTCTGTCACCCAGAGGTGACAGAAACAAAGTCGACGATGGAGTGAGCTTACTTACCCCGAAGAAGCCTGCTTCACTCTCACTTTGAAGAGATTCGGATTGTATGCATTATAAAATAGTTACAAGACTCTTGGTTTTTTAAATGTTTTCATGTAGATTTTCGAAAAGCTGTTTTTATTTTACCACGAAACATGTTTCAGCTGGTTTCCTTTAGAAATGAATCCTGAAAATCGCAACTTTCGACTTGTGCTACCCCTAGTTAATTATCATTTTCTTTTCGCCGTCGGTTTTCAGTTTTTCCCATAAAGGTATAGTTTATAGGTTTATAGGTATAGGTAATAGTTTATGCCGAAGATTTACCTCATCGTATGAAAAGGAACGACGACCTACAGAAGATTGTTGGGAAGACCTCGATGAGACTTGGGCAGTTGTCCCACCGCCGGCGAGGAAACGACCAATTATCGGCTATTTTCTCGCTCAACAAACGTACAATAGATATGTTGCGGGTAATGCTAGATGATTGAGTAAACCTAGGTTTACCCAACCATTTTGGGTAAAGTCCGAACAATAATTAAAATAAATTTTAATTCCCCATACTCACCTAGGTCGATTTAGGTATTGCTAGAATGATTAAACTTAGGTGTAGGCTGAAAGGTAGGTTAGGTTAGGTTAGATTACGGGCATGCGCCGGGGGGGTTGTGGAAGCAAAGGCTGAGCCGGATTCCCATGACCCCCCCATCAAGGCGATGAGGGAACACCGCTGAGTTTTAGTGGGTATACTGCCACTCTGGCAGGGAGTCCCACATACTCCGTGTCGTCCCCCGACGAGCGGAGATGCGTAATGTCATTTCTCAGCGACAAAAAAAAAAGGTTAGAATTGTGACCATATAACGCACGAGATTATTCGGACTTTACCCAAAATGCTTGGGTAAACCTAGGTTTACTCAATCTTCTAGCATTACCCGTAACAGATACATTCCATGTAAACAAAAGAGATACACTGCTGGCGAGGACTAGCTCCACTAATTCGAGCTATCAAAGCTAAAACTCGCTCAGGGATACTTGCTCAGCGATGCTCGCTTGGTGGCTTGGCTTGGAGGACTAGCCGCCCCGATCGAGTGGTGCGAATAATCTTCGCTTCTCGCTCATCGTTGGTGGTGGGACAAGTGCCTTTTACAGACCAGGGAAGCATGGCATAATAGGGTCGAGGCCTAAGCCACCCACTACTGAGTAGCAGTGGATGGAGACTGCCAATGATGATGATGATGGAGAGGAATGGAATGGTTAATTATTTGTGTTATCGCGACATTTCAGTATATTTTCTCAGCTGATGTTTGCACAACTGCCATGCACATACATTTAAGTGCAGTTGCGTAAACTCGTAGACACCCAGACAATGTAGGGAAAATACATATATTCAAGGATTTAGATTGTTATATCTATAGGAAATGTTTTAAGCAGTGCGCAAATTTTCACAGGGTTTCTACCTATGAATATGAACAACTTTCACTATGGAACCACTCTACGAAATTGAAATCTGCTGTTTCATACAAAAGTTCAAATACCTACTCGACTAAAATGTAGGTATCAAACAGCAGATTTTTTTTTCGTGATTTCAAACTTGGTCCCATAGTGAAGTTGTTCATATCCATGGTTAGAACAGCTTGTGATTTGCGCATTGCTTAAAAACTTTTCCCGTATAATAGGTGTAGGTAGATACAGATACCTAAGCTCTCAAGGATGTGTTATCAAAAATCTTGTTTAGACGGAGAGTTTTTTAAAATAAATAAACCAAAACTGTCTATTTTTGTATCAATCTAGAATGATGTAAAAGATACCAATATTTTCGTCATCTCGCACTAGCCTGACCTCTCGATTATAACTTTCTGTTCCGTATCAGTCGTTGTGTTAGTTCGAAGGTGTTGCTTGTGTTATCTTAGATAAGGGGCAGTGTAACGAATACACGGCATTCATAGTTTTATTCCACGTTTAATAACGTGGCGTGGGTAGGGTGACCAAGTTGTTTGAAAAGTCCTAAAAACAATAAAATCATGGATGGAATCTTTTTATCGATTGAAAAACAGGCGGATGGTCGTACTCGTATTATGAAAGGTAGTTACTTAGGGGACGTTCATAAATTCAACCTAATATATTAATTGTTTCGACTTGCAACAGTGCCGAAATAACGTAAATATCCCGTTTTAAGTTCTAATAATAGTATTAAATAGTAAAAATTTATTACAATCTAGCCTAATAGACTAAAAAGCAATTTAAAATTTTACGTGAGAAAAATAATACGTGTAATATGACAAAAATAGTCTGACAACCAGTCTTACCAAGGAGTATCGTATTACCCAGTAACTGGGTTGTGGAGGTCAGATAGGCAGTCGCTCCATGTGAAATACTGGCATTCAGCTGCATCCGGTTAGACTGGAGGCCGACCCCAACATAGTTGGGAAAAGACTAGGCAGATTGATTGAATATGACAAAAATAAAATGTTTTTAGATAGACCGAGATAATTACGACGACTCTGATGCTCTTTGCAATTTTTGTATAAACATTTTATATTAGAAGACAAACAAAAATCGCGCCGGTCACGAAAGCCGACCTCTTCCATCGAAATCCGATCGCGTGGTAACACTAAACGCGAACTACGCAGTTGTTCAGTCAAGGTCGCCGGTCGTGGATGCGTGATGTGTGCACTACAACATTTTTTATTTATTTTATTAATGGCCGCTGGGACGATAAAACGAATTCTGTTGATAGGTGGCGATCGCGTGTAAGGTCGTACGCATGCTCGTGTTGTAATAAAAGTTTTAAATAAGTATTAGTAAGTAATTAACAAAGATATATTATAATGAAAAGTCCAAATTAAGAATTTTTAACGCGGGAAACTGTTCTTCTTTTTTCCACTGGAATTTCAGTGCAACTTTTACACGTGCCTAAAAGGCAAGCTATTGTCGACATTGTGGTCTTGAGTTGACAAATACACATTGTAGTCCGTGGTAGGTAGTATAATAACCTATGGACTCATGAACTATTATTATTGACTGTAGTCTTGTGTAGTTTCTTTCAAAGGTGTTGCATAGAACACGACGACAAGCAGACGAGCTATAACTGTCTAAATATATATTTTTTTGCCTAAACTTTCGGGGTAGGAGTATGTATACCTACAGACGTGATGTTGTGTTATAACTATAGGAGAATACTTCAACTTCCAACCACAGCTTGCCACTTGCCAGTACCTATGCTCTTTTTGGTCTCGCAGCTATCGCTTACAATGCTATCCGCGATCGCATCACATGTTGCTACTAACTATGAGAAAAAGAATATTCTGCTGCTTTCAATCCACACAAACCTAACATAAACAGCACCCTAATTAACTTTCAATCACAATTCAAGGGTTTCAAAGGAAATTCCTAATCCATTGCTTCTAGGTTTGAAAAATTGGCGAAAGCGTCAGAATAATCCGCGAAATTCAAATTTTCTTACGGCTTTTTTTTTGCATTCTACAAGTCAGTATTATTGTATGTTAATCAAAATATGATCCGCGACCGTAACGAGTATGTATTTACAGAGTTATAATAATTAAAGTCATCAATACAACTCCTTAAGACCAAGAGATTGAATGACTATTTCATGAAATCTTGACATTTAGGTTTATACTAACTTATGGAGTTGTATTACCGATTTCGAACCTTGGACCTCAACTCGTAAGTCGCGGCCGTTACCACTGGGCCACCACTGCTCTACTCACACAAACTGCTGACACAAACTAACAGCATATTTCGTGAGACAGGTCGATCGATGAAATACTAATAAATGAATACAAACTAGGTATTTGTCTTATTGAGTGGATTTCCTTGACCTATCAACAAGTAGATACTATTGACTATTTCTAATATTTACCTAATATCGGTTGGCGGAAATACAATATGAGCATCTTAGTACAACCCATCTCTGTCAACAGCTTTGGCCCCTAATGCTACGTTGTTCTGCTGGGTGGTTCTATATTGTTCGAATGAGGAGAAATTGTTCTGTCCAACGTTGTGGTTAATTGTGACCATGTTCCATCATTCTATTAGCCGGGAAATTGCGTAACACACTATCAATCGGAATCGGTTTCATTTTGACAGTTCAACATCTTTCATTGCGTTATTTACGTTGTCAAGCAGATACATTTTTCGAACATATGAAGCAATGGATTAGCCATTTGCTTCAAAATTACTCAGATTTCGATTGATAGTGTGTTACGCATTTAGTGTGTTACATACTAAGCACACTTCATCGTAATTTTGTTTCACGAAACATAGGAAAGTTAGCTTGTAGCTCTGGAGTTACGCGAATGGATAGAATAAGAAATAAGTAGGTATATAAAAGGAAAGTGGCACCAGTGACTGAAAAGTTGTGTGGAAATCTAGTTGTCATGAGGAAAATTGAGAATGAATGTGGATGGCTATAAGAGTAGGGGAAGACCAAAGAAACCATGGAAGGATTGTGTGAAAATGATATGGCTAGAAAGGGGGTGACTACCGTCTCTACTGAGATGACTACTATAGAGAAGTATGGAAGAAGCAGGCATGTTGCGCCGAGGAGAATGATGATGCTTGTAGCTGTGCAATGAAAACAGGCCCCTACACTTTCCCTAAAAAGTACTGAAAAATTTCCACGATTTATGGGTAACTGAAAAGAATAGATTGGCATTTTCTTAGCATACGGGATGACCCAGAAATCAAACGACATACTGTAGGTGGTAATAGCTTTGGTCAAGCCCTCCCAAAATAAGAAAACATACATGTTCAGCAAAATCTTATAATTTTCGAGTTATAAGTACTAGATTAAAAAAAAAAAACTAAATAACCGCCATGCTTCATTCTTTTGTCTCTCATGTGTAAATAATTTTTTTTCCATCAAAATATTATTAAATAGTTACTTTATCCGTAATTAACTTATATTCTCCATAAAAACTTACAAATTCAACATAAATTCACTATTTGATGTTTTTCATCAAATATTTTTTGTTGATAATTTTTTCAATTCTCAATTCTTTATTGTGACCATAATGTATATAGTTGGTAGGGAAATAAATTATATTAGTCACAATTATGGACCCTGTCGGGCACAGCAAAGATCAAGTATGAGTAAGGACACTGGGTGCTTAATTTTAAACAATGGTGACGAAAAAAATGTATAAGATTTTGCGGAACATGTTTTGTTATTTTGGGAGGGCTTGACCAAAGCTATCACCACCTACAGAGTGTGTCGGTCGATTTGTAAGACAACCTATATACTTCTCTACCGTTAGTTTGCTTTTATATATTTTAACATCTGTTTATCAGTCTTGAAGCAAGATAATGATAGTCACGTTTTCCTAAAAAAATATTGGTAAGAGCAGTTGACGCACGTATGTACATATATCTAAAATTTGGTCAATTATTTTATCAAAATATGTCAATAAGATTAATATAATAAATGTTTGTTTTAATAATATTCCTACTCGTTTGACTTACTCTGTGAATGTGATGTTAAAAATATACCTAATGTAAATAAAAGTGGTTATGTAACGTTCGTTACCTAGAGTTGGTTATCACTGTTATCACTGTTATCAGGCATTAGATACGGATACCTATGTAAACCAGAGTAAACTGTGTTATCAATCTGTTTCTTTGGCGATTAGGATTAGGCGTAACAAAATAATAGATACCTACCTTTAATTTTTGATATTTGTTGGAGAAAAAGAGTTATCATATTTGAGACCTATTTGCCACGACGAGTCGCTTTGAGATTTTGTGAAAAGGAGTTAGAACATCCAGCATTAGGTTGACAAATGACACATTCTTCCCAGAAAACATATTATTATAAATGAGAAAACAGATATTTTTTTTTTATTTATTATTTATTTCCAAAATACTTAGCTTAATACATAATTTTGGTTTCAGCCACACAACGCAAACCTCTCAGGGTTTATCTGTGTGCTGGCGAGCCGTTCATTTTATTTTATTTTTTTTTACAATGTCATATTAGAATGGTGATAATAATTCATACATACAACAATACATCATTTAGGAGAAATTTTGCGTAAAGAAACGTTTTGATTTGTACTTATAACTTTTCGAACTCGTTTTGTATAACGTTTGCAAGTCTTCTGGAAGTTTATTAAGAAAAAAAGGTACTAAATATTCTGCAACCCTCATCCCGTACACATTATTGAATTTTGATAGGATGTATTTATTTTTAAGTGGTATCGTTCTCATAAAATCAGGTCTTGTTTTTTCGGTTAGCAGTTCAGGTCTATTGACTTCCGCAAGAGTAGAAAATTCAACTTTATTGAACACATTCATAACTTTGCAATATTTAAAGATGTCGTCGTCACTGTTACTGAATTTTTTGTTTATATGTTTTGGCGTAATTACTTTTAATATTCTTAGTTGTAATTTATAAATATCTGCCAGGTATGTATGATAAGTTCTCCCATAGCTACTGAGTCCATAATTGATAACCGAGTCTGCTAGGGCCATATATAACATTCTAAGCGTTTTGTAATATATTAAGCGCACTACATTTAAGAGGACGTCTTCAGTCGACTGGGGACCCAATTCCGGTCCAACGAAACCTTTCGACATAAAGTTTTGCCATAAAATGTCCGCTCAGATAAAGTTGGTTATTTTATTTGCGGACCTTGGTTTGTAACAACAAGGGCCTGGAGAAAAGGGCGGAGGTTTTACTTTATAGCTCCAGATTTAGTATTTTATGGCGCGTTTTAGTATTTGTTTACGTGAATATTTTACAGCTCGCTTCTTTTGTTAATTATCTTTTTGTATGCACGTGTTTCTGTAACAAATAAACTTATTTTTCTTTCTTTATTTTGGCTTCCAAGTTCCAAGTGCTGGGTTAGGAAATCTTTAGTATAACTTTCTAACCCAGCTATTGGAACTTGAGTCAGTTTTCATTCCTACTTACCTATCTACCTACTGAAATATCTAGAAACCCGAATCAATCTTCCTAGCCTTAGCCCAAGTATACTGAGGTCGGCTTCCAGTCTAACCAGATGCAGATGAATACCAGTATTTTACATAGAGTGACGTCACTTCACAACCCACTTATTGGGTAATACGATACCCCTTGGTAAGGCTGGTCGTCCGACTTCCGGGCTTCTGACGACCCGTAACGACCAACGGCTTAACATGCTTTCCGAGGCACGGAGGGGTCTTGGTATGTAAAGATGGTCACCCATCCACAGACAGACCGCGGCAAGCGTAGCTTAACCTAGGTAATAGGTAAGTTATATAGGCATACTTAGAATTAAACCATGCTGTTGTAATTTTGGATTCAACGATATAAAGTGCTTATTAAAAATATACTTGCGTTTTTATGGACGATTGCAAATATTGCAATCATGCGTATTGTAATACAACACAAGACGTGGTGTGTCTGTTTCGTTGACAACGACATTTCAATAGTATTTTCTCGCTCACTCAAACTGAAAATCGTAACTATCGTTCCATGCAGAATGTGTGTGCTAGAATTTTCGCGTCTTCTTCTTCGTCTTCACTTTTTCGTATGACCTAAGCCCATACCCTCACTGTTGAGGGTACCTGTAGCTAACCATTTAAATCTTTGGACTTTACTATATTCCCCACTCACTGTAAGTAGCTACGAGACTTTTTTTACCGACCATCGTGAAGAACTAATCATTCATCGTGATGTGAGGTTCACTGAACTCGGACCTTGGCCCAGTCAGGCAGAGGACAGAGCAGCCTTGACAGTGAACTGCTTTCCGTCCAATCAACGAACGAGAACGTATGGGTTTCCTTTGGTTATAACACAATATAAATATGGACAGTAGGAAAACTACGAACAAACGGCACACAGACGCACGCATCGACGAGATCTCTAAGCCACAATAAATGTGCTGAGAGCACCGCTACTATCTTTTGGCGCCTCGTTAATAATAATAATAATAATAATAATAATAATAATAACCTGGGACATTATTCACACACGGTCATCTGATCCCAAACTAAGCAGAGCTTGTACTATGGAAACCAGATAACTGATATACTACATACACTACTTTTTTTAAATACATACTTATATAGATAATTACACCCAGACTCAGAACAAACAGACATGTTCATGCACACAAATGTTTGTCCTGGATGGGAATCGAACCCACGACCTGCGGCATGATAGGTGGTATCTTAACCAACCACGCCAACTGGCCTGGGCGTTGCCTGTGTGTGAGCCGTTTTGACCGTTTGTACGTAGTTTCCTTACTGTCCATGTATTTATTGTGGTTATAATGTTGTTGTATTGCTATATCGAGGCCCACTAGCACCATCAATCACTACAGTGCGGCGGTCGAGAGAATGCATTCCTGACAGTTGGACAATTTCTGTTAGTAATAGGGATCAAATTGGCAAAACACATATTTGTTAGCATGAAACCGACAGACGTCAAAAACGCATTTTCTCGACAGCCGGACTGTAAATACATGAATTTCTAATTTCATCGTTCTATTTCTGTCAATCGTTTGAAGATGACGAAGACAGAATGATGTTTTGAATTTTAGTGATCTGCGGTGCAAGGGGGCCTAAATGTTGGTTTGGTAATCATATTCGTTCACTTCTTGGTAAGAATCGTGGATATTAGAGAAATTATGAAAATTAATCCTACACCTATCGATAGAACCATTTTAAGTTTTCCCTTTATTTCCTAAGTTTAGATCGAATAATCGGATGCATATTTACCAAAAGTTGAGGTGTTGGCTAATATGGAATGCGCTTTTGTATCGAAAAAATCCCAGAATTCCGGAATCGACCAATTTAGAGTTTTTTTTGTAGAATCGGATGTATATTTAGTTACTTGCGTTCAGATGTTGGCTAATACGGAATGCACTTTTGTATCGATCATAAAAATCTTGCGATACTGGATTTGTTAAATTTAGTACTTTTTGACTATATAATCGAATGCTAGCTAATGTTGTAATGTAGGTTGCCAAGCTGGCAGCAAACGTCAGGATAAGTAATGTTAAACAAATAATTTGAAGCATACGAATGGTTATGTGATCCTGGTTTCCCGGTATTTTTTAAATATATAAATCCATATGTTTAAGAAGTCGTTTCCATACCATGTATTCGATTAGCTGTGCATCCCCGATTTTTTTGGAATCCCGGGATTTATATTATTAAGATGTACTTATGTACCCACTAAATAAGGAAGACTTGTCCAAAAAGCTTGTAGGTATAGACAGTTGAAATGGATTGGTTTAACTAAATGAAATTACAGATGTTATTTTAGTCTCAGTTGTCATGGTATGGGCATGTGATGTGGAGGAATAAGGAAACTGTCATCAGAAAAGTTTTGAGTATGAATGTCTATAGTATACGAGTAGGGGAAGACCAAAGAAACAATGGATGGACTCCCTCCAACCTTCCCATGGCCCTTCCAACGTTCGTTATACGGGCCGAAACGTGGGGCGGCTGCGGACCTAGCACCCTTGGCAATCTTATTTTATGGTCCGTAGGCGCTTCTTGATCCCTTACAAATTGAACCATGTGTGTCCCTGAAAGATGATATGGTTAGAGAGGTAGTGACCACCGAGATGATGACTAGTAGAGAAGAATGGACGAAAAAGACAAATGTTGCGCCGACCCCAAATAAATTGGGACAAGGGCAGGAGAATGATAATGAATTTAATATTCTACTTGGGGTGTCAGACTTGCGTTTATTCTGTTACACGTTGTAGGGACACTAGCATAAACATAGCACATCCCACGAGAAACATCGAACCTCTCCCAACCACTTTAGAGCAAAGACAGTTTATTTTCCTCCCTACAGCTGCCAACACCGATTAAGACTGCATTGATCGCAGCAGCAAAAATGTGTCGAGTGGCCGAGCTGGCGACCTGTCTAACCCCTTAAACTAATACTATTCAGTAAATAAGTTTATTTTATTAACACGAAATGTTTAGTGTAGCTATCTTACTGGTGTATCTTTGTCGGTAAGAGGATATCAATTGAGTGTACACCAAATCAAGTAAGACTTGACCAAACTGTGGTCCCTCCTAGAGGGGGTGGACACTTGGTCTTTACTGCAACCAACTTTGCTAACGGCTTGCTAAAGGCTATGCCCGCCTTTGCAAAGCGTGTCAGGTTGACACAATTGGCTTAGTTTATGATTGAGGACCCACAGTTTGGTCAATGTAGACCAATAGTAATGCTTGGGGTTCAATGTTGTCATCATGAGACACTTTTTTTTTTAGATTTTCCATGTGGAGTTCCATTCTTAACAGTACATACTGGATGAAAAGTACTTACATCCTTCAACTTTCTCCAGGTACCTTATACAATGTGGCGCTATAATGGCGACATTAATTTAGCACACGGGTAGGTCTAGCGGCCAATAAACATAAAAATTAGATTATGATAAAATATTTCGTAAATAAAAAAAAATATTTCAAATACTTAAACTAAATAATAAAACAATAATTAAAATTGGGATCACTCTGTGCAAAATGCTAGCAAGGAAACAAGTCTGGATAGCTTTCGTAGCAAATCTGAATGGGTTTGTAGCAAAGGTCCATGGATTTCGTAGCAAGTCTGGATAGCTTTCGTAGCAAATCTGTATGGGTTTTGTAGAACTTTTGTAGCAAATGTCGATGGGATACATACCTAATCTGGGTAGCTAATTAAGTAGCAAATCTCGATCAGCTTCAAATCAAATCAAATCAAATCATTTATTTGCATAATACAGGTTGATTTATAAAGGTGTTACAAATAATATCCGATAGATACACTGTATTATTACCTGATGGTGTGCAAATTAATAAAACTTTAGACTCACAAATCAAGTATTACAGTATGTTACAATAATTTCAAGTTCAAACATTACAAAATTTAAATTACAAATTAAAATGTCAAATTTATTATATACATGTCTTATTAAGCTATCATAGAATATCGTAATTTCAGATTAATTAAATACAGGTCATAATAATAAATTGTTATAAGATGTCACACAAAATGATAATTGAATAAATTATTGTTATACATATTATATAATTAAAATCGATTAACATACTTAGCACTAGATTACAATATTTTTTTCCTGTAGGTACTCTTGGACAGTATAGTAACATCTATCAATTAGGAATTTGTGTAGTTTCGACTTGAACTGTGGAATGGGTAACTTTTTTATATCGTCAGGCAATTTGTTGTATACCAAAGATGCCATACAAAGAACACTCTTATTGACTAAGGCTGTATTCCCATACGGTATTTCTATTTCTAATCTTTTTCAGTACACTAACATAATCGATATCGATAGTGATATAAAATGTATGCACTCCATTGCTTAATTTCACTTTCTTATCAGTATATCACCTTGTTTACATAAAAATTCTCATTATTTACATATATGATATTAGATAACATCTCCATACAACGCAAAAGAATAAAGAAAAATAAGGAAAACGGATACGTTCACTTTATTTTCCATTCATTTCGAGAAAACAATAGAAATTACATATCACAATGTTCGCATAAGAATGCGTTTAAAACAATTCGTTATGCTAGAGTCTAAACGACCTTGGCAATGACCGCCTTATGTAAGAAACTATTTGTTTTGCATACCTTACTGCGACACGCTTGTGCAGGCATCTCTGATAGTCTGAAGGTTAGGTTAGTTACATAAGTGTAAGCTAGGAAAGAAGCCTTACGTTAAAAAAAAACTATTTATATTTTTAGGGAGTTCTAAATTAGTTCTGAACTGTGCTTAAACTGTAGGTAAAGTAGTTTTCAAATTCTGTAAAAACAAAAAACGATTGCCGTCTCTGAAAGTTTGAAAAAGTAGCTTATAATATATACTACACACACTCTCAAAACCCACTCGCATAAATCACACAAGTGCGCTCCTTTTTGAATTTTGTATTTTCTCTTTTATGTTATTATTATTCTGTTTTCAATTGCATACTTTGTATAATGATAAGTGGACGAGCGGAGTCACCTAACACAGACATTTTCTTGCTCTCCAAATCGCGCATTTAACATGCGCGATTCGGAGCTTTATGTAATTGAAATAACCATTTTTTTTTTTATTTTTTTTTATTTTATAAAGGAAGTTGCCAGGAGAGTACCTACTTGGAAACATGAAATTTTTGTCATTTATATAATATAACTATCAATCTATTCATCACCAGGTACCAACCGGTCTTTGTATCCTTCTATTTGAAAGTTAATACAAAGAAACTGATGTCCTGAAACTAGCTTTACAAATTCAGGTTATGAATGATTTTACGATAGGGAAGTATTGAGGGTTACCCTACTTCTTGGCTATTGATATATTCCTTGATCTCATCAGATGTGGGACTAGGCGGGTCATGCTTATAATACGCATCAGTCCAGGACAGATCGGCTGAAGGACACAGTGGGTATCTGAATAAAAGAAAAGAAAGATTGCTTATTCTGCACAAACAAAATGCACATTAAAAAATAGCCAAATGCCTCGTATTCAAGCAATGAAAAGTTGATAATTTTGCCTATTGCTTGATGTATTTGTGTATTATACAGGAAAACAGGCGTCGTTACTGCAGCAGGCCTAAGAACGCTGGCGGAACGATTTGGACACTTTCTTGCCTAATTGGCCGGAGAAGGCAACGCGTACAGAGAATTGGAAAAGTATGGGGAGACCTTTCTTTTGTTCAGGAGTGGGATAGCATACGTTTAAAATAAAATAAAGTTCCACATGAATTCTTTACCGATTTCTTCACATGTTATAGCGCTGTTTGTTTAAGGTTGCACTAGTCGGCGGCTCAAACTCGTTGGTGGTGTGGCTAATATGCATGCTATTTAGTTTATTTAACTATTTATTTAGTTTTATTTATATAGTTTTTATATATTTAATGAAACAGACGATGATTTATAACGAACACGAGCGCGTAAAATTTCATGAACAGACTTTTGGGTAGGTATAGATATTATGAAAAAACTACTGTATGTATTTATTAACAATAAAGTTATTTTAATTCTTGAATAAATTACCTATGCCTGTACGGTATTGCCATCTTCATACTTCGGGAGCTATTTATTTATACCTAAAGATACGTTAAAATTAGTGTTGAAACATGGAAGTTTCCACGTTATTAACTTCCAAACCAATATATTTTTTCCGATTCTGCTTCCATACATGACTAGATAATGACGAGACAAATTGATATAATTTTTAGTTTTGAAAGTACACCATCAAACAGACGAGTAATCACCATACTACGTTTGTATGGAAGAATGACCGACTAGCGTAACCTTAACGATTGCTATCAAAGTTATGTGGGTGGACTTTGTTTCATTCCAATAACTTTGTGATTGCTACTTAAAGTTAAGGGTGAGACTATCAGATGTGGGTGTCCTTTGAGCTATAAATATACTGCTTTAGGTTCCCTACTGCGGTCGCCCCCATGACAAGAATTTGCGTTAGTCCTGTGTGAGGGTAATATTAATTCTTGTGGTTTTAATATTTTGGTTATACTTCTTCAGTCGTATAGTAGATTATCGAGATGACAAGAGATGATGATAACGTAACATTGTTAAATTATATTAAAGCTGTAGTTTGTGGGTATTCAAAAATCCACGCTTAAAATAAAAAAGCAAATATTTTTTTCTTACTTACTTTTTTACTACTTAATCGGAATTAAAAACAAGCGCTGTTAAATTATTCTTGGGCTTAATGAAAGAGGCTTGTGCAGGCCACCACATCGCCAGTATTGTTTAAACTGCTTGTGTCATTCCATTGCCGGTCGCTTACGAAAGTACGACACGTGTGATGTTGGTGGCTAGCAATGTATTACTAAAAATGTACAGTGATAAGGCAAAATCAAGCGGAGACGATGCGGCGACGGCGCGGCTGCGGTGCCGTCAACACGAGCCCAACGCGGCTTGTGGTAGGAGTAAACTGGCAGAAAATGTTAGGTATGTTTTGAAAAAACGTTATGCCCTCAATGGGGAAGAAAACTGACAAATTAGTTCCGCGTAGATGGCATTAAGTGTTTGTTATAAACGAATTGTCAAACTCCAAACAAATTAAACAATATTTTTTTTTTTGTGTTTTATATCAATATAATGGGTCGTCATGTAGCCTTTGGATGCAATCAAATAAGCGTTGACAAATTCCCAAGTAATTTTCACATGAAGAGAAAGCGGGAAAAGCACTGAAATTATAATAAACATCAAATCAAGTGATTTTTCGAGGCTATGTGGGAAACTTTTAATATTGGTACGAATCCTACTATTAACTAACTGTTGCCCGCGACTTCGTCTGCGATCCAGGATGAATGCCTATGTCCTTCTCGAGGTCATGGTCTACCCATGTGCCAAATTTCATCCAAATCCGTTCAGCCGTTTTAGCGTGAAGGCGTTATCAAAAAACAAAACACAGTTTCGCATTTATAATATTATAGACTCACAAAATGTATTAGAAAAACTCTAGTTACATAAATAAAAAATAAAAAAAACTCTTAACACATTACTAAAGTTTCTATAATAATATAATGCAAGCACGATTCGAAAGACACGTGGCGCCGTCTATTATCATAAGAACGTTGTGGTTTAGGCGTAAAAAGGTAACAAACAAACAAACAAACTTACTTTCGCATTTATAATATTACTTACGATGATGACTTTATTAAAAATAGTAAAAAAGCTTCCAACCTGTGAAGAAAAAAAATGGTTTCTTTTCATATAATCATATTGTATTTTGTAACAAATAACTTTATATCTTGTTTATCATTAGTATCATTAAAAAGAATAAAAATAATAAGTTAAGTTTATTTTATAATGTATAAAACCATAATATTAAAGAGAAAAAAAAAACACGCAAATATAATACATAAAAATCTTCCACACAACGCGCACGTTTTTACCGAAGACTTTTGACATGTAACAAACTCACAGCGCTCTCTTGCAGCAAAGCTTCCGGGAAACAACTCCATTTCGAGTGTCAAAAGTTTTCCTTTTTTAAAGAACAAAAACTTTTGACACTTGAAACTTGAGACCATACTAGATGGCTTGGTATTAATACATAATATAAAGCGAAAAGACCTTCGTTCCAAACGGGTGTCCTACGACAACTCCCGACTTTTTTTTACAGTTTTATACCATGAATGAGGTACTGTAGAGATTGTAACCTGTTTGGTTCTACCAAGCAACATTTTTGAGAAATTATAAGATAGTGGCATTGAGATAAACTCGATTACGATAAGAATATCAGAAAATAATAGATACAGAGTCAGCCATAGAGTATTAGGTGAGTTGTTCCGTGATAGTAATATAGATGAGTCAGCTTATCGAGCTGACATGTGTGGCATGTAAAAACGTATGTAGATCCGATTCTAAGAATAATTTATTAGTTATATAATAAATAGTCCTTCATTTATTAACGACCCGGAAATATAAGGACGAGGAGTCCTTACCGTTAGTACCTACTCAAATTCAAAATTATTTATTTTGGGACAACTAGATCCAAAAGGTTAGTATACAAAGTACTTAAATATAATTACAAAGGACAAAACTCGTCATACCTATACCTACATCTAATTCTATACAGAAATGCGCCTGTGCTGAGACACCCCGCCCCGTCAAAGTAACCAATAGGGAGACACCTCCCTAAAAGACCACCAGACGAACGAAATGCCTTAACACAGGTGCACGTACATCTTTAGCTATAGTTTTCGGGATGCTGTTATGACTCCCCCGCACCCTCCTCATAAGTGACACGACTTTTTTCCGAATGACGGATGAAAATCGTCACTATGAGCCTGCGCAAACATTTTGGAGGAGTACTGTAGAGGCTGTGATATTATGTGCTTTAGCATTAAACCTTCACCGGTTTAAAGGCTAGCTAATTCGAGACAAACATTGAGGCGAAAACAATTGAGAGACTTAGATATGTCAGGGAGTCAGCCGGCTATGGGCTAACACAGCACATATTACAAGTAGGTACGACCGATTTATCTTGGCAGGTCCGAACTTCGCGCAGAAGGCTGCGCAGTACGATTTTTTAGGAACCAAATGGAGACATGAAGCGAGTGTGAGTGAGTGAACATGCGCGAAATTTCTTCGTGCCTATGTTCGGACCTGCCAAGATAAATCGGGCGTAGTGTAGCTTGCTACATATTAGTGATCTGTGGAATATACACATATATACCCTCGGACTAAGGACTAGATAAACATATGAAAACTGTTATAAAATATACTACTTAAGAGAGAAGAGTTTATTATTTATTCAGTGTTGATCCCAAAGGAAGTGAAGATCCCTCAGGCCTTTACAGCTAAACCATCAGTTCAGTTAATTTTGTTTTTACTAGTTACTAATCGGGTTGTTTACCCATTTGGTTTATAGACATACACATCATCATCTTCTACCTAGCCTTTTCCCAACTACGTCGGGGTCGACTTCGAATCTAACTGGGTGCAACTGAATACCAGTAAGACTGGTTGTCAAACTTTCGGGCTTCTGACGACCCGTAACGACTATCAAAGATCCAGGAATGACAGCCGGGACCAATGGCTTAAAGTGCTTTCTGAGGCACGGAGGGGTCTCGGCATGTAAAGATGGTCACCCAACCACGGACCAACCGCATCAAGTGTTGCTTGACACGATCGATCGACCCATGCGGCTGTTATTACTTAGCCACGAGCCTCCTTTTTTACATACATACAAATAAATGGTGAAATGTGGGTGTTGGTACTATACATAATACGTAGTATCGCGCTGCGACACTTTAAATGTTGCAGCATTATGCTGAGGTAGGAACCTTTGGACCTCGTACAGGATTGTTTTTATTATTTTATATTACTTTTGTTTTTTATTTTTAAGCTCAATTTGATATCTTCCTGTGCGTGTCTCAATAAATACTTTTTCTTTCTTTCTTTCTCTTTATTCATTTCACTAGTTACTTTTAAGTCCCATGTACTTAATAAGCTCGCTATTGCACATCAACCGAGCACACATCCAGACTCCGGGCTGTTAATAACACTGCCGACCAGCACCCTAACTGCGAAACACACTATCAATCGAAATCGGTTTCATTTTGACAGTTCAGCAACGTTTATTGCGTTATTTACGGTGAGGAGAAGACAAATTTTTCAAGCATATGAAGCAATGGATTAGCAATTTGCTTCAAAATGATTCAGATTCCGATCGATAGTGGACGCAATATGGGTTCTGGGAATCGAACCCAGGACCTCATCCCAAGCCGTAGTGCTTGCGACCACTAGACCAACCAGACTAAGCAGCCATTTATTTTAATTCAGTAAAAACAAACTTGTTTACCTACTATTAAACCATTGCGTTTCCCATTTGCAAGGAATTTAAATGGTGAAATAACAATAGAGCAGCTATTTGCTATCGTATGATGCCATGTTGTTAATGTTTTTGCGTTTTGAAATTCCTGTGTGTTTTCGTTGATCCGGTGTTTTTGTGGGTGCGGTAGTAGGTATTTCAGTAGTTAAAAAAAAAACATGTTTTTGTCAACTCGACGTGTTTTAATGTACAATATCATAGTGGTGAACAAGGTCAGTTATAAAATATTAAGTAGTAGATTGTAAAAAAAGTATAGACAATTTTGTTTAGACATAAAGTACCTATTTGAATCTATATAGGGTGACTGGTGTTCCCATAAAAAAAAAATATAGACAATTTTGTTTAGACATAAAATATCTATTTGAATCTATATAGGGTGACTGGTGTTCCCATAAAAAAAAAAATAAAAAAAAAATATATAGGCAATTTTGTTTACAAATAAAGTACCTATTTGAATCTATATAGGGTGACTGGTGTTCCCTACATTTATGTTCGCTTAACTCGTCAAAATGTAGGGAACGGCTGATTTTTTTTCGCGATTTCAGGTTTTTTCCCATAGTAAAAGTTGTTTGTTATCATGAGTACAATCATGTGTTTAAGTATCGGTCACTAATTACCAGTCACCCTACACCTATAGGTAGTTTTTATGTGGAAGCAGTACCGGCGGCGTTAGGGTAGGGCGCGGTTGGGCCAGGGAGCACGGTGTTCGCCTCTGACGAATGCAGAGTACTTTTTAAATCAAATCCCTAACAAGGGCAAAATTTATGTTCTGTAAGTAAAAGGCGGTTTGTTGGTTTAATTAAACTAGCCGAGGCGACGTGCAAGTTTTTTAGAGCTCACTTCGCTCGCTCTTGTATCCTACATTCTTCTAATTCTCCAACTTTCTGCATGGGTTGACAAAGTAACTCCTGTGTTTGTATGAATGTTCAAAAGATAATACCTATCCAAAATGGGGCGCAAACATTTTCAAGCTCACTGAGCTAGCTCTTGTATCCTGCATTCTCCCATTTCTGCATACTCCTACGTCGACAAAGTATCTCGCATTTCTGTATGAATGGAAAAAATAAAACCTATCCATTCCGAGGTGAAGTGCAAAAATTTTTCGCTTCTCTTTATTTTCCAAAAGTGGAGAGGGGCGCCGCAGAAATCTTGCCCGGGGCATTTGTAATGCTGAAACCAACGCTGTGTGGAAGTGTTTTAGTATAGAAACGAATATAAGGGCTCTTCATCAACGTGTTCAACGACCATCAAACGGTGACAAAATTTTAATATTTTTGGGAGTTCTCTTTCTAAGAAAACAGCGATGTTTAAATAAAACATTATTGTGAAATTCTTTCCGTAATTTTATACAATTTTAAGTTGACGCAACTGTAGATGACGCAAGTATGTATGAGACCATAAAAATGCGCCGAAAGAAATAAAAACTGCGTCGTTTTCTTTAGAAATTGAAAAACACCTTTCAGTGCAAAAATATTTTATAGCTATCCGGAAAACCTTTGAGGTATAACGTAACGGTGGAAGTAAGTTATTTGGGTCCGTGGCTTAGGCCCCCAGTGGTCGAGGCACCTGTGGCCGACGCCCCCGATTCGATTAATTTAATTCAAAGCAATTTTTGATCAAATGTACTGTCAGGCACAAAAATGTTTTACAAAAATAATAAATGTATATTAATTGTATGTATAATGTATAATATTAAATCGTAATTATATTATATTTATAACATAGAAATGCTTTTACATTGGATGTTTTGGGATACCCTAAAGATATTGCGTCATAAGCTAACTTTCTTTTGGATGCCCTCAGGAAAGTTACCAACAACAAGTTACAATATCGTCTCTAAGTCCGTCAACCAAGATACGGGCTCGTCCGAAAGTAGTTCGAAACTTCGGAGTGAACCCTACACCGGCAACTCCCGGTTAATTAAATTTTTCAGACAGGTACAAACACAATGGGAGTCCCTACTCCAGTTGTCCCTACAACTGTCAAAATGTGGTGTTAATCAATCTTAGACCCCAACCTAAACTTATGTCCGTAGGTGATACGGAATAGGAATCGCCGGTTACTTCGGCCGGAACTACGGATTTCATGCTTAGGGAGTAGATAGACCTATGTGCTTTGAAAAATATAGGACCCTTTGAAATTATAGGCTTAGGTATGTAAATACAAAAGGAAACGTCAAGAGGATAAGCAATAGTGACTTATTATTTGCTGTAACATGTTGTGATCAAATCTTGAATATGAGAGCTTTGAATATCAAATATGAAGCAATTTCCCAAGCGTTGCGATTTCGCTTTTCACTGAATATGTCCAGTGTGAAAATTTGAACAGTAATCCAAAACCTCAGTAACTCGGAAACCATTAATTTTCGACCCCTGCTTGTCGGGGCTTAATTTGTTGGAAATGACCTCTAGTATAACCCCTTTAAAGGAATAGATCGAATTTCCGAGCACCCGGTATGTACGATAGACAAAAGCTACGCCTTTCCAATTTTGAAACAATGTTGCTTGCAAGCTGCAACTGTACTTATGACAAAGTAAAACAAAAGACCATAGGGGCGGGGTTTTTCAATGAATCAGTGTACACAAAAATCGACTTTAAGGTGTAAAGGCGTCCGTTTTGTCGATAGTACATAGTCGGTTTAGCTTACAATAAGAAACTGTCAAGTCTTTTGTTTACAAATAACACCACAAATGCACTTGTGTTCATGAATAAATATCGTCTGCGTCTTATATAATGATATCAGATGCAGACGATGTTATTAACAATAGTTAATAATAATGTCCTTGTCCTTGAAAACAATCGAGAATTTTCGATGCAAATACAGTCAGCCTAAAAAATATGTATATGTTACGGGCAACTTGAGAGGTCCGGTCATATTGGCGGGATACGGGCATTATGTATACAGAATACATAATACCAGTATCAAGTGGGCAATGTAAGTAAAACTGCATGACTAATCACTTTTCCCGGTCAGTATAAATAATGACCACCACCACCTATCTAGAGCAAAGTAATAAGAGAGATGATCAGCAGTGTTTTTATTAATTATATAAATAATTTGCTAAGCACCTATTTGAGATCCAATAAATTTATTCATACTTGACGCGACAAATGGCGCCAAGTCTATACAAAACTAGGTTTGACTATATATGATGCGTAGGAGTCTTCCTGTTGTTCATGAGTACACAGGGCTATAAATTTTAATTAATATGTTATGGAAACATGTGTAAATGCACGTGCTTGAATGAGAGCATCGTTGGTTGTTGATATCATGAATGTATGGTAGCCTTTTTGGGAAACAGATTCAGTTTTTTTTTAAAGAATGTTCTAGTTTTAAATTACGAATTTGATCTTTACAATAACTCTACTTTGTAATTAAAATCTTTATATACACATAAATGCTTGAAAATGTAACACACACCTCCAAACTATTTACATACATCGCCAGACAGTCTGGTGTGAACGTCAATGTAAATAATAAGTACCTACCTAACAACAGCTCGAAAAAAAACCGAAATATTCCACAGCCAAAAAACAAAAACAAAACATCATCTACACGCAATCGATCATTCTAAAATTCAAAACAAGAGTACCTACTACAACACTTTCAAAGTCAACTATCTCTGTGTATCACAGACCACCACGTGTGCTTACCCGCACGTGGGTAAACAAAGGGGCGTGTCCACTGACTCACGCGCACTTATGTAACTGAAAAGTTAAGCGCAGTTTTTGTAAACACATTCAAGGTCCTTATCACGCGATTTCTGGCGAGTGTAACCGGTCGACTGCGAAATAACAAATGACGTAAAATTCAAAATGGCGGTCGTACTAGCAGTTCTAGGTTTGGTGTCGCGGAAAGAAACTGGCAGTGAGGAATTTTTGTTGACTTGTAGGTATTTCAGCATGAGTTGACTAATGTTAACTTAGCTTTTGAATAACGTAAGTCGTACTCAGACAGAAGTATGTACTATAATATAACAATATATCCTAGGACATTTTTCACACACGGTCATCTGATCCCAAACTAAACAGAGCTTGTACTATGGAAACCAGATAACTGATATACTACATATACTACTTTTTTTTTTGTAAATACATACTTATATAGATAATTACGCCCAGACTCAGGACAAACAGACATGTTCATGCACACAAATGTTTGTCCTGGATGGGTATCGAACCAACCACGCCAATTGGCCTGTCAAGTACTTAGTCAAAAAAGTTATAAACAACTCAAATAGCTTGGTCCACTCTGGCAAAATCTCTTCTGGTGCTCCCTGTGTGGGTCGTCCATAAAAGTGAATGTGTTTCTAAATCATTACGCCGAGGTTTTCGATATCCCTACATAGGCTACATATTGTGAGTTGTATGTCATCTGTTTAAGAAATTGTTTCATTAATGTCTTGCACCCTAATTGCGTAACACACTATCAATCGGAATTGAATCATTTTGAAGCAAATTGCTAATCCGTTGCTTCATATGTTCGAAAAATGTGTTTGCTCAACAACGTAAATAACTCAGTAATTGTTGTTGAACTGTCAAAATGAAACCCATTCCAATCGATAGTGTGATACGCAAGTTTTGCTAACTAATTTAATTTGACCCTGTATAAGTAGAAACCAAAGTAATAATTTTCGCTTTCAAAATTCAATAAGCGAACATTCAAAGCAGCAGAACACCATAAAATTGAGATGCCAAAAATAAACACAATCGAGCAGACATTTCTTAAGAAACTCCAATCAAAATTCAACAACGTGTATAGGTATAGCGTTTTGTGTGTCTTGAATACGAATAGAAACCGGTCGGTGGTTCATATTCTGGCGACAGGCATTCAAGGAATCGTACATTTGTATGAAAATTAACTATCGATGTGTTTGCCCTTGGCAGTAATCAGTGCAGCAACATTGTTTTGAGGCTAGATTTTTGATATAAAGTGGTTTCACATACTCACATTTTTTAGTTAGTATTCTCCATTAACTAGATGGTGGTGACCATTTTGATTCGACCAACTTCTTGGTTTTATATCACGTGTAATAACAATAACATTTATTAGGGTTTTTTGCTTATGAAATTTCTCAGTAGCAGTCAGGAGTCTGGATTTGCGCCCGGTTGATGTAAACATAACTGGTGAAATGTGGGTGTACTATATATATATATCTGTAGGTGAAAGCTAAAGGGCCTTAAGTCCATTTTTATTTTTACAGCCTTAAGGAACAATATTTGTCAAAAAAATATCACAATATAATAGCTTAATAAACCTTCATAATCATAATTTTTTTCTACAACGATACACTATTTACTTTTTATACACGGTCGATTTTAATATCTAATTTCAGGTACCTATAGACATCTTTAATGAGCTCTACTGAATAATTTATAAAATGTGACTTAAGGTCCTTTAGCTTTCACCTACAGATATATTACTACCTAAAGAGCTATTTACATATTCGGAATCAGCAAAAAAGACGCATTTACCAGTATTTTTAAATTGGCGTAAACTTAACGAAAACCTAATAATTTTTACTATTAAAAGACGCATCTGCCTTTGTATCTTATAGTTTAAACAGGACAAAATATTTTTTTTTTCTCCATTTCAATATTTCTGTAGATACGTCCTTTTTCCTTATGGAAATTCCAGTATATGTAGGTACACCTCTGTCTAACCCTTTGGGGATTACAGGCGTGATGTTATATTATGTGTTAATAATAATAATGGTATAGTAACAGATTTAGGCGTAAAAAAATCATTTCAAAAGATTTCTAATATGCTCCAGAGCAATATATTAGATACCTACTTGTTTTCAATCAGAATTATTGACAAATTAATCAAAACGGTGAAATATTTGACAGTTATTTAATAATAATAATAATATCCTGGGACATTATTCACACACGGTCGTCTGGTCCCAAACTAAGCAGAGCTTGTACTATGGAAACCAGATAACTGATATACTACATATACTACTTTTTTTGTAAATACATACTTATATAGATAATTACACCCATACTCAGGACAAACAAACATGTTCATGCACACAAATGTTTGTCCTGGATGGGAATCGAACCCACGACCTGCGGCGTGATAGGTGGTATCTTAACCAACCACGCCAACTGGTCTGACAATTTGCGATGTTGACCTAAGAACTTCGCCTACAACTAGCGGTTTATGACGATGGTTTTTGACAATGCTCGACTTTAAGCGTTTTTTTTTATATAAATGTCCACCGACTTTTAAACTTGCATTTGTTTTTTAAATACCTTATTATAATGTAAGTTTTATAAACTGTAGACCGCAACCGTAACTGTAACCGAAGGGTGTTCTGAAAGTCTTGAGTTTTAACTTTATTTTTCACAGTTTTTCAAAATAATTGCCACCACAATTAACACACTTCTGCATCCTTATAAACGAATCACTAAAAATGTCTTTCCGATTCTGTTGAGAAATTTTCGCACATAATATATTGTCCCAGGCCGAAAGTAAAGCTTATTCGTCCCGAAATCTTTGCCCTTTAAATTTACTTTTCACGAAAGGAAACAGTCCAAAGTCACATGGCGCCAAGTCTGGGCTGTAAGGCTGTTCAAGAAGTTTCAAGCTGACATCTCGCAAAAATTGGCATGTAACGTCAGCACGATGTGCCGGAGCGTTATCATGAAGAAGATACCAGGTGCAGAGTTGTGACTTTGGACGAAGCTTCTTGAATTCCTGAATAAGTTGAGGGAGGCAGACACTGGTGTACCAAGCAGCGTTTACAGTTCACGGAGCAATTACTTGTACAATAATTCCCCGAATACCGAAAAAAACCACGATCATTTTCTTTTTATCGACTTAGATTTTTTTGCTTCAGTCGGAGTTTCTTCGCCTGCTATCACCCATATTTTATTTTGCTGCTTTGGGGGCACGTTGTAATAATAAAGCCACGATTCATCGTCCGTGACGATTGAAATGATGTCTTTAGATTTCCGTTTTCAAACTTTGCAATAATTTTTTACACCATTTAACTACTGTTTATGTTCTGACTAAACTAATATTTATGTTTTGTCCTTTTCTTAATGAAATAGAAAGAAAACGATTCACTGAACTTAAAATTAGTTTAGTTTGTGAACAAGGGAATCGGCGTCTATTTCTAATCTTTATTAACTACAGATATTACGAGTATGATCATAAATTCGGAATCGGCTCAAAACTAGGAACTTATCTATAGAATATTTATTTTCACCCAACAATGATGGTTTGCTGCTCAGCAAGACAAAATACGTCATTTTTATGCGCTCGTTAAATTAATATTCAACACAGTCTTGGCTATCTGCTAAATATGTATTATTATCTGTATTTATATGAGTTTAATTGTGGACATAAAGACTGTTTTGTATTCTATGCGAGTTTTTATTTTACCTACTAACTGCTAAAATATAAAACTTTTATATTGTTTATGTTTGGTGGTAGCAGCGTTCAAAACAAAACAGTCACGGTCAAGGTCATTTAGCCTCGTGTGAGTACTCACATAATACTATGTATACCTATGTATGGAATGTATATGTTGTACAAATGCGTGACTAATGTAATGTGTACCTACTTTTGCTTGCTATTGTTCTGTGTTTGGCAATAATGGTTTTCTTTTCAACGATTTAAACGAATTTATCTTGCTTTGTCATCTTTATGATATTTTTTCAAACGGAAAGAGAATAGAGTTAGAATATTTATCGTTCATTATTTGAACACCTGGCATGGAAAATTCTTACTTAAATATTTTTCACTTATAGGTAAGTACCTACTTCGTTCTTTACATGCTTCGTTTTTAAATGTGTAGATAGGTAGTTCGAAACAATTTAGTTTGTACCTTATTTCAGTGGATGTCAACTTCTCGTCAACTGAATTTTTTTCGATAGTCTAAGATAATAAAGTACATATTAAAATTATTGATGTCAAACATTTAATGCGAGGCGGGTCAGCGCTAACACAATCGCCACGCGCTTATAACTCTGCGACTCTCTCGCAGAGTTACGAAATTACTTTGGTACCAGCTGTTGCCCGCGACTTCGTCTGCGATCCAGGATAAATAGTAGCCTATGTCCTTCTCCAGATCATGGTCTACCCAAGTGCCAAATTTCATCTAAATCCGTTCAGCTGTTTTAGCGTGAGAGCGTAAGCATCAAACAAACAAACACTTTCGCATTTATAATATTAGTTAGGATAGTTAGGATAGTTAGATAAAAAACCGGTCTATCGACACTCTAGATTCTAGACACACATATTATTAGGTACAGAAATTAAAAAAAAACTTAATACACTTCTAAAGTTTCTATACTAATATAATTCAATCATGATTCGAAAGACACGTGGCGCCCTCATCTATTATCTTAGAGAACGTTATTGTTGTTTTCCTCGGCAAGAGTACTTTTTTTCGGGATGAAAGGTACCCTATGTCTGTATGCAAAATTTCATGATGATCGGTTCAGTGGTTTAGGCGTGAAAAGACACGACGACAAGACGAAGAATAATAAATTAATTCACTTGCTTCCTACGATTTTCTTTTCTACCAGTAGGTACCTCTGTAGCTCCATCTCAAAGGCCTGAAAGCCAAGTACTTCGGAGTAACGGATCCATCATGAAATGTCAAAACATTTGGATAACACACAAAAACAAACGTATCTTTGTTTGTAAACTAGAAGACGAGCTAAGATAAACTTTGATATTCGGCTAATAAATTGTTATCAAAATTATGTAAATGAAACATTATTAATTACATGATATAGGTAGTTACTTACTTAGGTAACAATTTTATTAAATGGTGGTTAAACCACGAACGAGTTATTCTCTTATTGTGAGGAGATGATGAATGTGAGAAGCACAGGAACGTCCATGTGGCGACGGTTGGAGGCAGTTGACGTCTTTTGGCTAAAATAATGATGATGATGTTATTTATGAGAGAAGATCAAGGACCACGTGACCGACCGATGGAGAGGGAGGCAAATACTTACGTAGTTTAATTCCTTCTTCAAACTCCACAGTTAGATAATATGTCATGTTTTTCTTAAAAAACTAATTATTTTCTTTCATAACCCTTGAGAATGTCAGTGCAGGTATTAGCACTAGACTACCGGGCGGCGCGGCGGCGGCGGCCTGGCCGAGATTTCTGCGGTACCCCTACAATACTCTTGGAGAGTAGAAGAGTTCCTGTGCATTGATATACAGTTTAATAAAGATATTTTGCAGAAAAGAGTGAAGGCAGGATGTAAGGTCGAGCGAAGCGAGCTCGAAAAATGTTGGACCCTCCTCTGATATATGTTAATTTTTTCTTTTGGACGTGAGAGAAATAGGAAAACGCAGGATACAAGAGCGTGCAAAGCAAGCTCGAAAATTTTAGCACCACGTCATGGAAACCTTAGGTTTACTTTGTTAATTTATTCAGGAAAGTTGAGAACTCAGAGATCGTAGGATGCCAGAGCGAGCGAAGCGAGCTCAAAAATGGTTGGCATCCTGCCTCAGCTAGGTTTTCTATTGGCCATTCATATAGAAATAGGAGTAATATTTTCGACTTCTGCAGAAAAGTTAGATAAATAAGAGAATTTAGGGTGCGAATTGAGCTCGAAAATGTTTGTTCCCTACGTTTATATTTTGCGTTCCATACGGGGTATTCTAATGACTTTAGGAGTTAATGCAATTGAAATAGACGAGACGGGAATCCAGATCTGCGACCTTGGGCGGTCGCCCAACCACGCCCTGCTCTAACGCCGCTACTGAGAATGTGTGTCAGTCGTCACTTACCCCAGTTTGTTACCACCTGACTAATTATAACCTGCAAGATAAACAGGTCGGTTGATGGGTTCAATGTCTACGTTATCAGTTCGTAGAAGCTAAGCAGCTAAATAAGGAAAGTGGGTAAGACATTAGAAAGAAAATGGTAGGAAAAAATGTGCGGAAAATTGGGCTTTTCTTGAGCCATAGAGTCTCATAATCATTCATCATTCTTCTGCCCTTATCCCAATTTCTTTGATGTCGGCGCAACATGTCTTTTTCATCCATACTTCTCTATTAGTCGTCATCTCGGAAGTCACTCCCTTTCTAGCCATATCATCTTTCACACAGTTCATCCATCGTTTCTTTAGTCTTTCCCTACACTTCTCTACTGATATATAGCAATCCTCATTCATACTTAAAACTTTCCTCACGACATTTTCCTCATTCCTCATACGAGTTAAACTAAGAATTCAGTTTGCATGCATTAACTTTTAATTACCCTAATTGCGTAACACACTACCGATCGGAATCTGAATCATTTTGAAGCAAATTGCTAATCCATTGTTTCATATGTTCGAAAAACTTGTCTGCTCGATAACGTAAATAACGCAATGAATGTTGTTAAACTGTCAAAATGAAATTGATCTCGATTAATAGTCCCCGCTGTGTTGTGAACTTGTGAATAAGCACAGCTTGCTGGCTATTTTCGTTTGGGTAAAATTGTAATATTTAAGTGTTACTGATTTCTAGACTTCCTGGCTTCAGTGAGAGAGCGAAAACATGAACACTATAAATATAACAGGAAAATTCAAAGTAAACAACTATGTCTAGCTATTGCGAGCCAGTGCGTAGGAGTGAACTGAACATCAGTTAATTATTCCTATAAAGTTTATAGGTATTTAATGAAATAGAATAATAGCGTGCCTACTTATAACCTCGTAAAATAATATTATAGGTAGGTACTGTAAAGGTTTCATGCGATGGGCAACCTTATATTTTACTGGCTGACATTCTATCGCTCAAGCAAATATCGAACTACCTTTTGAATAAAGAAAGGTAGTCCCAGAAGTTTTGTTTTGTTGGTCTAGTAGAGACGACAAGTTAGGATCGTTTTAGTAAGGGCGCGATTGTCCGAATATTGTACTGATTTCTTTTAATTATAAACTACACAGGGGGGAAGCTAAACTATTAAATATCAAATGGTAGATCAATAAATCTACCATTTGATATTTAATAGTTTAGCTTCCCCCCTGTGTAGTTCAACTCTTCACAGTACTTACTAGTTATTAAGTAGGTACATAAAAAATACAATGGTACTCGAAATCGTTAAAAAGTAGCACGCCACTATTTTAATTGGTATAAAACCTGTCTAAAATTAACTTTTCAAAGTTGTTTTATTTCAGGGAAAATCTGGAAATCTAGATAAAAACCCCAACTCAAAAAAGACAAGCGAACATGTAAAAAATAAAAAATAATAAAAGCCATCATTGAGCCATCAAATTCGATCGAGTAATACCTATATATGTATATTTTAATTATAGAAATTGTTGGATGGCACATAAGGTTTGCTCAAGGAAATGGTATAATGTCGCGGCGGGTCAAATTTCAGGTCACACATATGTTTGAAATTAAAGTAAATACCCATTATGCGTCTAAGATCCCTAGCGCAGCTAACAAAAGAGCGGATAACCTTGAAACGGCTGAACCGATTTTGATAAAGCTTGTCTAAGAACCACCGCCAGAAAACCTGCTTTCAAATAAAAAAAAAACGCATCCAAATCGGTTCTCCCGTTTAAGAGCTACGGTGCCACAGACAGACACACACACATAGCGGTCAAACTTATATCACACCTTGTTTTTCGTCGGGGGTTAAAAATACATTTCGTGGTGAAGCTACCTAAAATTGAGTTAAAATAGTTAAAAAAAACAGACGTATATAGGTACCTACTTTTTCTTTGTTTTATATAATTTCAACATGAATGATGTAACCAATATTTTGTAACGATATTTTTATTAAGTCTGTCGCATTTTGTCTCCTCTCTCGCTCACACAGGACCAAATTTTTAAGAATGTTAAATGAAAAGTTGCTTTTTTGAAAAATGTAATCAATTGGCAAACCAGTAAATAATATTAATCTAATAGGTAATTATTAAAAACACATTTAAGGCGGGTCGTCAGACTTTCGGGCTGCTGACGACCCGTAACGACTGTCAAAGATCTAGAATGACAGCCGGGACCAACGGCGAGGCACGGAGGAGTCTCCGTATGTAAAGATCACCCATCCACGGACCAACCCCGGTAAGCGTAGCTTAAGCTGGATCGACCCGTGCGGCTGCTATTACTTAGCCTCGAGCTCCTCCTCTCCTTTAATAAGATTTTAATCAGTTATTTAATTCTGAGACAAGATCAATAGAATTAATATTTTATTTTAAAAATTATTTTCTTTTTCGCCAATTGAAAACGCTTATATTGGCTCTGGATTTTTTTCGTTTGAAAAGATCATTGGTAGGTACTTTAAAGTGCCTTCGCACTTGTGTCACGCACTAAACCAAATATAGCAGTAATAGGTACATAACAATGTAGGTACCAAACACGTGAGTTGTCGAGATAAGCCGACTGATCGCTGCTAATAAAACACAATATATACTATTATATACCCACATGTATACATATGTACATTATGTCCTGCTAACTAGGTCACGCGATTAGCTCTATGAATCAAACATTTATAAAGTTAAGGACAAAGTTATTTTAAATTCATGATACGTTTGCCTTCAGGAATGGGTGAATATTACAGAAGTTTCAGGCGTGTTATATCTTAAAGTTGTAAGTTTACATAAATATTGACTCGACAACTAGTGAAGGGGTGAAAGTTAAGGGATCTAGTTTGTTTCAGTATTTATCATTACACGAGGGAGGAAAATTAGAATTATCTATTCTCTTCTCAGCGTGTCGACGGCAATCTGAAATATAATAATAATATACAGGATGTCCGGTAAAGAATGGATAGCCTTGAAATAGCACATAAAAGACCTTATGGCCGTTCTAAAATAAATACAAAAAAAAATATATATCCCAGGAAGTACATAAGATTTTTTAGAAAAAAAATGTAACTTTTTTACATTCTTCTTCACCACGACCACAAATTAATTAATTCCATCGGTTAGGTATTTGCAATATTGTACGTTGACTATGTCGACAGGAGGCAGTAAATAGTGTGACTAGGAATTTGGATATATAGGGGTTTGGATATATATATTTTTTTGTATTTTTTTTTAGAGCGGCCATTAGGTCATATCATAATATGGTCATTTTATATGGTATCATTTCTTTACCGAACATCCTGTATACCTACCCACCGCTAGCTAACAGACCTAAAGCTGCAATTAGTCTACCTAATTCACTTATCCTTTCTGGAAAACCATATAATGTAAGCGTGTGGCGATGATCTCTAAAACAAGTCTTAGTGACATATTGGGTTGCCAACACACAGAAGATGCGGTGAAATAGTGTACCTATTTAAAAAAAAATATTTCTAAAAGATCGCGATGTTATATATGTAGGAATTACTAAAGGACTCGGCCCAGAAATCGGCTACGTGTTTGGCGCCATCCGTAGCCTTCATCAGATTCTGTAACGTGTAGACGACAGGACACGCCGGGCACGATATTAATTAGTGTTCTAACCAACGTTTACACTTCAAGGCGGAGTCATCTATGTATGAATCTCCATCTGATCCGGGTACCGGGTAGGGATATTTGTTGTAAAAAAAAATTATAGCAAAATCTTCCTTCCTCTAGGTGGCAATATGGGACTGATAACCGTAAATTAAAAATAGGTACCTACATATTTGCCCAAAGCACAGATTAATACAGATGGGACACTCCGCAGTTTAGGTATGAAGCTACAAGCACGCGACTTGTCGGGCCCATTCAGTGCGGGCTGCCGCGCACCAGCCGGCTCGCACGGTCAGTTCGATACTCATTCACACGCCGCGTGGTAAAAGAAGACAACCCTAACGAGTCATAAGGTTAGAGTTACGCGATAGAAAGAGAGGCAGCTTGTAGATGAATATTACTATAGGTAAATAAGCGTTGTGCGACCTGCAGGCTTATTACGTATCTTGCAGAAGCCTAGCGATAGCCAAATTGCTTTTCAATCGCTTGTCAATCGCAAATCAGTATGGCGTATCGCTGATACATAATATCGATTTGCGATTGAAATGCAATTATTGCCCAATTGACAAGCAATTTTGCTATCGCTAGGCTTCTGCAAGATACGTAATAAGCCTGCTGAATTGCACTTTATTGTGTCGTAGCAAGAGTCGCTTTTTATTTAAATGATTTTACGGAGTGTCCCATCTGTATTAATCTGTGCCCAAAGACTGACGCGTGACGTGGCAGTCATTGAAATAACTGTCGCGTATTTTCATCCTATGCGGGAGAAGTCGTTAATTATTGTAAAATAGATGCAAAAAAACTTATTTCCAAAAAACAACCGACTTCCAAAAAAAAAACACTACAAAGTGAAAAATAACTTTAATTTCGAAAGCCGGTGTCTTTGGATCTGTATTTTTCACTTTGTAGTGTTTTTTGGAAATAATTTTTATCATATCAACATCGGCTTGAGGTTTCGTCTCATTCATTCGATTTTACCCATGGAATTAGTTTGTACTATATTTATTTTACGTCCACCTCTTTTAATTTATGTTAAGTTCTCTGTGTAACTGACTTTTTTGATTAAATTTAAATATTTTTCTTTGGCCTGCCGAAATTAAAATACAAAATGAGGGAAATGATAATTAGTGGCACATAATATACTCACTAGATGTGTACCAAGATCCCTCCGTGCTTCGGAAGCACGTTAAGCCGTTGGTCCCGGCTGTTATTCGCGTTACGGGTCGTCAGAAGCCCGAAAGTCGGCCAACCAGTCTTACCAAGGGGTATCGTATTTCTCAGTTACCTCTACGCTCCATGTAAAATACTGGTATTCAGCTGCATCCGATTAGACTGAAAGCCGGCCCCAACATAGTTGGGAAAAGGCTAGGCAGATGATGAGTGTTTTTTTGGAAGTCGGTTGTTTTTTTGGAAAAAAGTTTTTATTTTTCACTATTTAGTGGGTTAGTTTGTATTTATCTAAGTTACAATAGCCTAATGTCAACAGCCCATCACCTTTTACAAAATATTGCTTTTCCCGATGCAGTGACGTAACTAATTATTGAGGAGTTCTCCTGATAAGTACCAGGAGAACTGGAGCTTATGGTGAAGTCACCATCATCTCCACTTCACTATATGCATTGCGACGAGCATAAATTGCTCAGCAACCATTATTAAAGTACCTAATCCAATCGCAACCCATGAAATACTTATTATTGAGTAGCTCCAATGGCAATCTGTGATCTTTTCACTTCACTAAATGGTGCTTTCAGAGAGCAAATGCACGAGTTACTATAACAAACATCAAATCGCTATAGATGTTCCTATAATATTTGAAGAGTTCCATCGATATCTCCAGGATCTCAAGACAAGAGGACCAACTAGAAACTATGCCCTTTCAAACAAAAAAGAGTTTCCAGCCGTCTTCGAGTAATCGGGGAACTTACATAAAAAAAAAGATTCCGACGAATTGAGAACCTCCTCCTTTTTTTGAAGTCGGTTAAAATAATGTTAGGTGGGAATAATAATGTTCATTGGAATCATGATTTAGTAAATCTAACATAACATTATGCCTGTAATCCCCGAAGGGTTGGGCTAAGGTGTACCGGCCAGGGATGGCGAACCTCTATACATATATCTACGTACCATTTTTTCCAAAAAAATAATTTGTAGCCATGACGTGCCATCAAACAATCTTAACTTAGTGACTAACTACTGGAAAAAGAACTATAGAAGTCCTATCTATTTATAGACGAAATCTCTAAGACAACCTTATGAACAACTTTTACTATGGGACCAAACCTAAAATCGCGAAAAAAAATCTGCAGTTCTGTATATTTTCACGAGTTATGCAAACATAAATGTGATTCTTTTGAAGGAACAGCTGATTCTTTTTTTGCGATTTCAGGTAGTTATATAGTAAAAGTAAAAGTTGTTCATAGTCATGAGTACAATGACTCCTCAAGAGATTTCGTGTATGAATAGATTCCTGTACCTTATATTATTCACAATAACACCCAGTTTTATATTTATTTAAATGAAGGAACAAATTAGCCCGACTTCTGCTGTTGCAAACTAGATTAATATAGGTAATATGCCTAAATTCCTGAAATGATGCCGTGCCCAAATTATTTTGTTACGTGCCACCAATGGCACGTGTGCAATTGGTTCGCCATCCCTGGGTGTACCTAAATATTAGGTTGGGGAAAAAGTCTTTTCGCATTATAGTATGTACTTGTAATGAAATCTCTTTGGCTATACTATTTGTATGTGGCTGGTTTTGGTATCATTGAAAGTTTAAATTTTAAAGAACATAATTCCAAATTCAAATTAGGAAAATGTGTGATTTTCATTTGTTTTTCGTACCGTCAAGATGAGTGAATCTAATGAAGAAATTCGATACTTTTTAAAATTTTACTACAAAAAAGGTAAAATGCAACGCAAGCTGCGAAAAAAATTTGCGATGTTTATGGACCTAGTGTAGTGTCTGTGAGAGTAGCACAAATTTGGTTTAAGCGTTTTCAAACCGGAAATTTTGATGTCAAAGATGCACGTCGCTCTGGTCGCCCTATTACGGATAAAATGGATGCCATTTTTGAAAAAGTGGAGCAAGATCGGCATATCAGTAGTTACGACGTAGCTGAAGAACTGGAAATTGACCACAAAACAGTTTTGGCGCATTTGAAAAAAACTGGGTACACAAAAAAGCTCGACATTTGGGTACCTCACGAGCTCACTGAAAGAAACCTAATGAACCGTGTACTCATTTGTGATTCTTTATTACGACGTAATGAAACCGAATCATTTTTGAAGAAGCTGATAACTGGTGATGAAAAGTGGATCACGTATGACAAGAACGTGCGGAAAAGGTCGTGGTCAAAGGCCGGTCAGGCTTCACAGACTGTGGCGAAACCCGGGTTAACTCGCAACAAGGTGATTCATTATGAGCTGTTACCACCAGGCAGGACCATCGATTCTGAACTCTACTGCGAACAACTGATGAGATTAAAGCAAGAAGTTGAGAGAAAGCGCCGGAATTAATCAACAGAAGGGGTGCGGTTTTTCATCATAATAACGCTAGACCTCACACATCTTTAGCCACTCAGCAAAAATTAAGAGAGTTTGGCTGGGAAGTGTTAATGCATCCGCCGTATAGTCCTGCCCTTGCACCTTCAGATTTCCACCTGTTTCGGTCTCTTCAGAATTCTTTAGGCAGTGTCAGGTTAACATCACGAGAGGACTGCCAAAACCACTTGTCGCGGTATTTTGACCAGAAGTCCCAAAATTTCTATAGCAATGGGATCATGTCCCTACCTACAAGATGGCGAAAAGTTATCGAACAAAATGGTACCTACATACTTTAGTTAAATGTAAATAAACTATATTAAAAAATGTTTTGAATTTTCTTAAAAAATGCGAAGAGAATTTTTCCCCAACCTATTATTATATTTAAATGAAGGTACAAATTAGCGCGACTTCTGCTGTTGCAAACTAGATTTATATAGGTACCTATATTCCTAAATTCCTGAAATGATGCGGTGCCCAAATTATTTTGATTACGTGCCACCAATGGCACGCGTGCAATTGGTTCGCCATCCCTGGGTGTACCTAAATATTATACCCACATTTTCGCCAGTTAAGTTTAAGTCCCATGTAATAAGGCGAGCCCATTGCCATCAATCAATCGGACACAAATCCAGACTCCGGGCTTTTACTGAGAAATTCCAGATAGAAAAATCCAACAACACAGCCGGAGCGTTGGCGACCAACGAGGTAGTTTTTAGGGTTCCGTACTTCAAAAGGAAAAAACGGAACCCTTATAGGATCACTCGTGTGTCTGTCTGTCCGTCTGTCACAGTCCATTTTTCTCTGAATCTAATGGACCGATTAAGTTGAAATTTGGTACACTTACGTATTTCTGTGACCCAGATACGGACGTGTAACGTAAATAAATAAATTTTGAATATGGGGTTCAACTTTGGGGGGCAAATAAGAAAATTAAAAAAAAAGTTTTGCAAACTGTACCGTGTGACGTATCAAATGAAATGACTTACTGTAAGAGTCTCAAATGTATTTTTTATAATTTTAAAATAAACCATTTTAAAGTTATTTAAGAAAATAGACGAAAATTGACAATTCCCCCCTTTATCTCCGAAAGTACTGATCCTAAAATTTTGAAAAAAAAATATAGAAAATAGTTCAATACCTACAGATTACAGAAAATCTATAAGAAGTCGATGGTTTTAAAATAACATGGTAAATCTCTCAATATTGTGCGTACAAACTTACATTTGTCCATAGTTAAACGAAAAGGATCCAACCCACATTAGGTGTAAAGTGGGTTGGATCCTTTTCGTTTAACTATAGACATATGTAGTTGGAATGTATGGGAGAACATGTGTTTCTACTACAATGTTAAGTTTTTCTTGGGATAAATTCATCCCAACTATGGAACTCTTCATTGTGCGTGGTCCGACACGCTCTTGACCGGTGTTTTTTTTTTAATTACTTGCATTTAGCTTAATATAATTTTAATTATTAAGAAAATCTGCCTGTTAGTAATATAGGTACCTGACTTAAATATTGAAGCGTATTTTCATCCTTTGCAGGAGAAGTCGTTAATTATTGTGAAATCAATATGAGAAGAAACATACGTGAGAATAATAATGTCCATTTGAATCATGATTTATTGTCAAATCTCCGTGTAAATCTGTGGATCTTATTTTAGCAGTCACAGAGCGAATTGTGCGTTGGTCCGGAGTCCCGAAATATACAGATCGTTTACGTAAAGTCACGATAGTTTACTAGACGAAAATAATAAGATGTTGGGTCATTACACTTTTTATTTCTCTAATAGTTTTCGAGTGTTTTCTTCTCGCTGAAGTGGGTGTTAAGAAACGTTTATAGAGTAACGGTTGTTTTTATTTTACTACCTATGCAAATTTTATCATTAGATTAAATATATTGTTTACTATTTTGCCTATTGTGGCTAAGTAATAACAGCCGCACGGGTCGATCCATCAGGTTAAGCTGCGCTTGCCGGGGTTGGTCCGTAGATGGGTGACCATCCTTACATACCGAGACTCCTCCGTGCCTCGGAAAGCACGTTAAGCCGTTGGTCCCGGCTGTCATTCGTGGATCTTTGACAGTCGTTACGGGTCATCAGAAGCCAGAAAGTCTGACAGTCAGTCTTACCAAGGGGTATCGTATTACCCAATAAGTGGGTTGTGGAGGTCAGATAGGCAGTCGCTCCATGTAAAATACTGGTATTCAGCTGCATCCGGTTAGACTGGAAACCGAACCCAACATAGTTGGGTTCGGTTTCCAGTCTAAGGCTAGGCAGATTGTTTACTATTGTACGCAAATCAAAGTTAAAATTGAACGAGGTGCTAATCAATCTATCCATAGGTACCTACTTGAAATTGTCCATAGTTGAACAAAAAGGATCCAACCCGCAAGAGGTGTAATATGGGTTGGATCTTTTTCGTTTGACTATGGACAATTATAAAAACGAAAGTAACAGTTACTTTGTATCTGTTATTTTCACGCTTTTACGGCCGGATGGATTCCAATAAAATTTTGCACACAGGTAAACCATGATCTGCGTTAGGACATAGGATACTCTTCATCCCGGTAGTACGTTCTCCTGGGATAATTTTCGCCCTACACCAGGGCCCAGCCACGGGCAAAAGCTACTTTTAAAATACTCCGTGTCACGGATATCCTATTCAACTGTTAACTCCCTTTGTTTTTGACAGTTTCAGGAAGTTTTTAGAAAAAGCTGAAAAGCCCCTTTCAATAACAAAGTAAATCAATAAATATTTTCAAATTGCTTTAAGAAAAGCAGCCGGAAAATTTGTTTACACTGAAAAATCTTTCTAACAAAGTTGTTTTCAAAAGAGTATTTTATTTCGTAGTTAGTTTACGTACCTATAATGCAATTGAACACCTAGCATAAGAATCATAACATATATTTAAGGCGAAAGCTCCAGGTAGCGAAATGCAAAATTTCTTACGTTTTTTTTGCAATTTACAGGTCAGTATCAGATTATATGTTAATTTGAATATGATTCGTGACCGTAACAAATCCGTATTTATATAATTGTCTGTTTGTCCTGAGTCTGGGTGTAATTATCTATATAAGTATGTGTTTACAAAAAAAAAGTAGTATACCTACGAGTATGTAGTCTATCAGTTATCAGCATGCTTACTCTCGACACTCGATCTCAATCGGAATTGGAAATTGGGATCGAGATCTTGTCATTTGGCACTCTTGAATGCTACACTAGCTCACGATTGGAATCGTATTAGGTGGATTTTTTTGGAACTAAATGAAATCGACTTTACTCGAACGAATGCACTTTTTCGGTACTCTTGACACGATTTTGACGTTCCCATATCGAGTTTGAAGTCGTGTTTATGTCAAAGTTGAACGATTACAAAAAGTCTACTTTTTCGGGATCGAGTTTGTTATTGTGACTGATTTGTGAAGTTTTTATTGTGAATAATGGCACGTTTAGAACTTATTTGCGATATTTAGGACAGTGCTCATAAGTTAGATATGAGACAAAGACGGAATATGAGACGAATAGCGCGTTATGGAGACAATGCGTTTGCCATGACTGATGATGAATTTAGGAAAAATTACCGAATAAATAAGGAGCTTTTCGAAGTGATTTTTACGGATTTGGAACCTTTGATGCCCCAGCCTACTTGCTGTAGCGACATATCAAGGAAATACAAGGTTTGTAAACTTGCAATTCCAATGTCACATTGTATTTTTTTTTTATATAATTAATTAATTATGCTCATTTTATTTTTTAGGTATTAGTGGCTCTCCTTGTACGCCACAGGCAACTACCAAACATTAGTAGGTGGGGCACAGGGTACAATGATGTCCTAACAATCGGTTTCGAGAGCAATAAGAGAAGTTACACACACAAGTTAAGATCTCACAGCACAGAGTGATTAGCGGTGGATCGAGATTCTGCCTCCATGGAGCTGCACAGGGGTCGTGAGGCTCGTGCTCAGCTTGTACAAGAACTGTGGACAGCTCGGCATCTTCGTTAGCATTATTATTTTCTTATGTAAGAAGAAATTTTTGACTAAGACTTATTCTATGTAATTAAATACCTAAATCACTGAAACGTATCTTGTAAATTAATCTTTTTTTTTCACTACACATACTTTTTATATAGATAGGTAAATAATTATGTGACCAAGACTTGTACTCTCTTTTATTATATTGTAAGACTGTTGTTCTATGGTGTCGTTTGATTACTATATTGTATTAAATAATGTAAAGTGTTGTGCTGAGGGTTAATAATAATCAAAATAGTAAAACGCTTATTTATTAAGTTTATTACAATATAAGTTCATGGTACAATTAGTAAAGAGCTTAAGTTTAAAAGGTTTAATTAATATTAACAAGTATTTGAATAAATATGATTATAACCTTTTTATTATATATTTTTCATTTATATTCACATAAAGGCATTCCCACTACACACATAACCAATTTTTATTTTGTTTACTTCATAACTTAGGTCTAAGCACCGTATTATACAAGTAGGTGTTGTAGAAGACATGTTACACATTGTTGGATTCCTTACAAAATTATCTATCCACTGAGGTATCTATATATATATGTTTCCTCTGAAAATATATTTCAGTGTAAACAGGAAAAATTGTAATTTTTAATCAAAAACTGTTTTATGTGTTAAATTACTCGAAAAGCCCTGAACCGATTTAAAAGTTACCTATAGATACCTCAGGCTGGTCTATTGACCTAAATCAGTCTAATATTTAAAATAACACAACTATGTATATCTTTCAGGGCGTGACGCGCCCTTGAATGATGGTTGAAAAAAAAAACATATTTTACAAAAAATAACTAAAGTTTTATAACATAATTAATAGCATAAACTCAATTAAGTAGGCTTTTCAAAAGGACTAGACATCTGAATCCAGGGTTAGCTTGATATAGAGACTTGGATGTACAAAAAAAAAACTATAAATCATAGCTATTGAGGTTTATAAGGGTTGTACTTGCGATTTTTTTGTAGAATCACTATTTTATCACATTTTTTTGTTTAATTTAACACTATTATCACTTTGAATTTAAGTTAATGAAAAGAAAAAACACTATAAAACTGTTTGGTTTTGTGTCTTTCTGTGCACCACCTAGTCCATTTAAGTATATTTCGTTCCACTTTCTCTTTGTCTCCTGTTTAGCAAGAGCAGTGCGCAATAACCCCTTGGCAATTCCTGGGTTCTGTACCAGGAAATCTAATAATCTCCAGCTGTTGATGTGTTGGCCTACTCATCCTGTAAGAACAATAAATGTTTTAAGCAAAAATGTTTAATATTAAAATTTAAAGGAATTGCAATATATTTAATAGAATTGTGCCCTTACCTTGGTATTTTCGTCTTCCTCGGTTGAATACTTGTCGTAAAGTACGACACTTGAACTTGTGCATATAAACATCCTTTGTTACATTCCAAACTAAACACTTGAAAACTTTTAGATAACATCGCTTTGAAACTTTTGTTTATCGATCGCAACAGTAATAATTCAGAGTTTTTATTTAAATAAGAACCTATTGATTTTAAAGTGGATGACAGATGACAAATGCGCAATAGGCGTAACGTAGGCAAAGATATACACAATGAGCCATAGCTGCCTAAATATTGAGTGTTAAAATACATATAAATGCAAGCAAAGAACACTTACATGATTATTTATGTTAAAATAATTATCAGAACAAATTTATTAATAGCATTAACGAGTTATTCAATATTTTTAAATTTGGTAATTAACGTTTTCATGTGTATGGCCACCCCGTGTGAATCAGTGTAGTCGAACATGCAGTCGATTACAATCTCAATCTCGATTTCGTTCAAGAGTGCCAATTTTCTGAAGATTGGAATTGAAACTGGATCGGATTGGAATACGATCGAGATTGGGATTGATTTCAAGAGTAAGCCTGCTGGTTTCCATAGTACAAGCTCTGCTTAGTTTGGGATCAGATGACCGTGTGTGAAAATGTCCCAGGTTATTGTTATTATTATTATTAATTATAATCATTAAAATTATCAGTACAACTGTCTAATTTCATATAATCCTAATGAATGACTATTTGATGTGATCTTGATATTTAGGATTATACGAGTACTAACGTAAGGAGTTGTATTATTGATTCTATGTTTATAATTTTGTACAACATACAACCTAATTGTTGGAGACTTCTGCCGGTTTAGACGCAACGCAGTATCCTCAATTTTAGATTAGAGTAAAAAACTTTTTCCAAAAAAATCAACAGACTCCAAAAAAAAACCCCACAAAGTGAAAATAATAATAATAATAATCATTTATTTGACAGAAAATACATTCCAATAGTTAGTAATTACATAAAAAACTTAATACCTAGTGTTAGTACATAAATTTGGCAATTAATACGAATGTCAGGGTTCATTAATAAAAATAATAATAATCAAAAACATTATTTCACGGCACGGCTTGAAGGCAATACTTGAGTCTTGGTCCAGTGCCTGAGCATTAGACCTTCTGCCCTATCGGCCACAGTGACTAAGAGGCTGTTGGCGCTGTCCCGCACCCGCCGCATCAGGGAGGCTACACGCTTTCGCATGATTGCGTAAAAGTCATCTATCCGTGCCTCTGCGAACATGCCTGATGCGCTACAGTGTCGTGGCCCCCAACAGCGCCCTGTATGCGTTGTTGTACTGGACCCGTAAGGCGCTGTAAGCCCTCTGCGTGTAGTCGACCCATAGACTGCAGGTGTAAAAAGATTGGCAGTATGCCCTAAACAGAGTAGTTTTAATATCCCTTGAGCACTTTGCAAACCTACGGATCAGCATATTGCTCCTGACTGACAGCGCCCTACGCTCCTTCTCCATGTCTACATTATCCGTCTGCATTGCAGTGACCCAGTGCCCCAGATACTTAAAAGACTTTACCCACTGTAACGCAGTCCCACCGAGTGAGACAGGTGGCACTTCTCGGTAGTCTTTAGTGCCTGCCTTGAATAACAGACACTCGCTCTTTTTTGTATTGTACCTGAGGACATGAGCCTCCGCATATCGCTCACAAACAGACACAAGTTTTCTGAGGGCGCTGATCGATGGGGCCAACAGCACCATGTCATCGGCGTAACTTATGTTATTGACGAGTGTTCCGTCAATGGAACAGCCTACCATAGTGCCGCTGAGCTCACGAACCAGCCGATCCACGTACAAACAGAAGAGTTTAGGCGAAGTCAGACCACCCTGTCTGACCCCGCACTCCAGCCCATATGGATCGGATAGCGAGTCTGCCCATTTCACCATATTCGACTGATGGCCGTACCAATACTTGAACAATTCAATCACCTCACCCGGAAGTGTTGTATCTTCATACAGCTTCTTCCATAAACCACCATAGGACACCAAATCGAAGGCTTTTGAAAGGTCAAGAAAACACGCATAGACGGGGGTTTTTCTGTCCGTGTAGTATCTGACAGTGTGCTTGAGACAGAGAACAGCCTGCTCTGTTGAAAGACCAGCTCTGAAACCAAATTGGGCATCGTGCAACGACAGATGCTTATTTAACTGCTTGTCAAGCACACTGTCCAATACTTTGGCAATAATCGTAGCCAACGATATGGGCCTATAGTTATTTATGTCCGAAGCGTCTCCAGTTCGATTTTTTATAATCGGCACAACTAAGGTTTTCATTAGATCCTCAGGCAGATACGTGTGCGAGAAGCAGAAGTTGAAAAACATTGCCAGCACTCTGGGCATGTGAACACCTGCATTTTGTAAATGCTCTATGCTGAGAGAATCATGCCCAGGTGATATACCGCGCTTCATGTCTTTCAACGAAAAAGTTTTTTACGTTTTTATTTTTCACTTTTTAGTGGGT
Organism: Dicycla oo; assembly: GCA_948252095.1. Lineage (NCBI taxonomy): Eukaryota > Metazoa > Arthropoda > Insecta > Lepidoptera > Noctuidae > Dicycla > Dicycla oo. Next base: position 22,842,514 of record OX411728.1, read on the forward strand.
CAGTTAGTAATTTATCTAAGGTATAATTTTTTAATGTCAACTGCTCATCACTTTTTAGAAAATATTTCTTTTCCCGATGCAGGGACGTTAATTGTTGAGTTTTCCTGGTAAGTACCAGGAGAACTCTCCACATCACGATAATCATTGTGACGAGCATAATTAATTACTTAGCAACCATTACTAAAGTAGGTACCTAATCGAATCGCAACTCTTGACATACTTATTATTGAATAGTTCCGGTGGCCATATGTGATCTTCATCATCAGTTCTACTTCACCAAATGGTGCTTTCCAAGAACAAATGCACGAGTTACCTACTTTAAAAAATACCCAAATCGCTATACTGCCGCCATAAGGAAAAAGGACGTATCTACAGAAATATTGAAATGGGAAAAAAAATATTTTGTCCTGTTTAAACTATAAGATACAAAGGCAGATGCGTCTTTTAATAGTAAAAATTAATAGGTTTTCGTTAAGTTTACGCCAATATAAAAATACTGGTAGATGCGTATTTTTTTGCTGATTCCGATTATGTAAATAACTCTATTTCGAAAAAAATGTCAGATACGTCTTTTTTTCCTTATGACGGCAGTATAGGTGTGCCTATAATATTTGAAAAGTTCCGTTGATTTCTCCAGGATCCCATCATCAGATCCTGACTTCATGACAATGGGACCAACTAGAAAGTCAATTTTAAACAAAAAAAAAAGAATTTTCCAAATCGGTCCAGCCGTCGTCGGTCGTCGAGTAATCGGGGAACATAAATAAGATTCCGACGAACTGAGAACCTCCTCCTTTTTTTGAAGTCGGTAAAAAAGTATATTGACAGTAACACCAAAACCAGCGATACGTAGGTCACTCAATAATTATTGTCGTTACACTGCTAGTTTTTATTTCTTCTCAAAATAATATCCATTGTGACTAATACGTTTCCTCATACGTTCAAACCAGTTGTCAAACCACTCCTTCCATTTGTCCTCGGATATTACGGCGCAGATTTTTTCCCAGGCATTCAGAAGTTCAGTTTCCGTAGAAAACTTCGTAGAAAATTTCCGTAGAAAACGTAGAATACCTTTCCATGGGTTTTTGGCATATGGAAACCACGCAAAATCACACATCACTAAATCGGGACTGTCTGGAGGATGTTCCATAAGCCTAATGCCCGACGACTTGATAAAGTTGTCAGTTTGCTGAGCACGGTGAGCAAACACATTGTCGTGATGCAGGAGCCACGTGCGCAAATGACTTTTTGGGCGCAACTCTATCAGCTTACTGAAAAGAGGCCGCAGGCTGTGTTCAATGTACCAGTTTGCTGTTACTGTGGCGTAGCGGGTTCTAGGGTAGAGCAATGAGACTAATGTGTCACTTAAACAGAGTTTATTTTATAGGTATGACAACAAAGTTTACTGTAGAGGGTCGTGGAGTCACTTGTCTTAAGTTGGTTCTTCCGGAGGTTATAAAAAAAGTGGAAGTACTGCCCTGGGTGGACCGTCTGGCTGGCGCTGCGGTGGCTTGGCGTGGTCAGCCTTAGTTCTGGCTGTCAGCCGTAGTCGCCGCGTAGAGGTCGGAGTCTGGCGTGAAGTCTGCCGATGCAGTTAGGCCAGTAGTGTGGCCGACAGCGGTAGTAACAGGCTACGCTACATTACAATGCGTTGCGTATCTAGTGGTATCGTTAAGATTACCCGTCGGCGCTCCAGCTGTATTAGAACCCAATGGTTTGGCACGCGACGATGGCAAGAGACCGGACGGCATGTCTTTGTTTCCACGGAAGGTGGGTAGAACTTTAGTATGGGACGCAACGTGTGTCGATACTCTTGCGCCTTCCCATCTTCCTAGCACAGCGTGCTGTGTTGGCGCTGCTGCTGCGGCAGCGGAAAACCTCAAGCGGCAGAAGTATACGAGTAACCTTTCGGTAACTATATTTTTTAAACCATTTGGGGTTGAAACCCTCGGGCCGTGGGATCCGAGTGCTCATGGTTTGTTCAACGAAATCTCCAAACGGCTGATTAACACTTCCCGTGACACAAGGGCTGGCTTTTACCTTGGCCAGAGGTTAAGCATTGCCATACAACGTGGCAATGCCGCTAGTCTCCTGGGTATATTACCAGTCGACAACGATGCGGAGGAATTTTTCTATGCCATATTTTAGTATTTTAATAGTTTTAGTTACGGTTAGGTTGATATATTTTTAACTTAATTATTTATTCACTACTCAATTATGCACAAATTTTTCACACACTACATTTGGCCTATTTAGTACCATTTGTGAAAACCCCAAAGAAAAATAAGTATCTTACGAGTATTTACTAAATTCCGATTAATCACTCGCCAGTTTTCGCTAACATTAGGCAACACCAAATAAAAGCGTGCTGTTAGATTTTCAACTTTCGTCGGTAAGCCGAACGTTGAAAATCCGACAGCGCGGTTATATTTGGTGTTGCCTGGAGATAGTGGAATCGGGCATCAGCACCATTAGTCGTGCTGGTGTTATGAACGAGACGTAGGTAATCGTTACTGTACTGTTTTTGTACTGAAAACTGTAAGTATTTTTTACAGTGTCGTAATAGTAATCGAGGGCCACGTCTTTATCTGTGGATAATTGTCGTTAGTGTCTGTACGGCACGCTATCCAGATATCCAAATTATCCGGATATTCGTCGAATATATTATCCGGATATCATTTGGTTTTACTATCTGGATACGGATACTTCCTTTTGTTCCTTTTTAGGGTTCCGTACCTCAAAAGGAAAAAACGGAAGCCTTATAGGATCACTCATGTGTTTGTCTGTCTGTCTGTCTGTCCGTCTGTCACAGCCAACTTTTTCCGAATCTAATGGACCGATTAAGTTGAAATTTGGTTTGGTTGACCCAAACACGGACGTGTAATGTAAATTAATGAATTTTGAATATGGGGGTCAATTTTGGAGAATAAATAAGAAAAAAAAATTGCAAACTGTACCGTGCGATATATCAAATGAAAGGGCTTACTGTGAGGGTCTGAATTTTTTTTTGATAACTTTAAAATAAACTGTTTTAAAGTTATTTAAGAAAATAGACGAAAATTGACCATTCCCCCTTTATCTTCGGAACTTGAAAAAAATACAGAAAATAATTCTATAGCTATAGATTACAGGAAAAGCTATAAGAAGTCTAGTCTTAAAATAACATGGTAAATCTCTCAATATTGTGCGTACAAACTTACATTTGTTCATAGTTAAACGAAAAGGATCCAACCCACATTACACCTAATGTGGGTTGGATCCTTTTCGTTTAACTATGGACAATTTTTTAGTTGGAATGTGTGGGAGAACATGTTTATCAACTATGTTTTGTTCTTGGGATAAATTCATCACAAATACGGAACCCTACATTGTGCGTAGTCCGACACGCACTTGACCGGTTGTTTTTTATATTTTAGATATTACTACATCAAAAACAGTAATAACATAACATCTTACAGTATTACTATTTTCTAAATGTCCCTCGGCAATCATCGCAATTCCGAATACAAACGAATGCTAATTTCCAGGTCCTATCCATAATTACATTTATCGTGTATAATTCTTAGCCGATTCTTAGCCGGCGTCTGAATAATTTCTTGAACAAATACCAGATCATAGCCAATAACCAATATGGTTTTCGTGCTGGAGTCTCGACCGAAGATGCCGTTTTTGATTTGACGCAGTTGGTTGCTAGGAACCTGGACAATAAAACCAAATGTCTTGGAATATTTCTAGACCTTTCGAAGGCATTCGACACAGTCTCTGTTCTCTTACTTTTCGCTAAACTGGAACAGCTTGGTATGAGGCATCGCTCTTCAAATCTTTAGGGATTATCTCACCAATCGAACCCAAATAACTAAAATAGGCAACCTCCTTAGTGATGAGGAACCCATCTCTCACGGCGTGCCCCAGGGAAGCATTCTGGGACACATATTATTCCAAATCTACGTGAATGACTTATGCAGAATGACCCTACCAAATACCAAAATCTTTGCATATGCTGATGATACCGTTATTATAGTTGATGGGTCTACGTGGGATAGCATTAAAAATAGCGCAGAATCAGCACATACTAAAGTAATAAAATGGCTCAACCTAAATTTGCTAACGCTTAACTTTGACAAGACGTCCTATATACCTTTTTCTATTCGCCAGAATACCGCACCAGACCATACATTCTCGATAATAGCTCACACCTGCGCGCGGCTATCATCTTCATGTCAATGTCGAATTCTTACAAGAACTGAGAATGTAAAATATCTTGGTCTTCTAATAGATGCAGGTAACCCTGCATCTGATGGGATAAGCAGCTTAATGCCTTAACCTCCAGGACTATGAGACATACACATTTTTAAGTCTCTTAGGGAGTCGGCTAACCCTGACATTCTGAAAATGACCTACTATGCTCTGTGTCAATCAGTATTAGGGTATTGTATCACGGTATGGGGTGGTGCAACTAAAACCAGTCTAATCAAAGTTGAAAGAGCACAGAGAGCTATACTGAAAGTAATGCTACGTAAGCCTTACCGCTATCCTACAACACAATTGTACTCGGAATGTAAGGTGCTTACTGTCCGTCAGCTCTTTGTGCTCCGTTCGGTACTTAAAAGACACTCTTGCGTCCCTCGTTCTGATACTAAAAAGCGCACCAACATCCCCCCAGGCACACAGCATAAAACGTCGTTCGCCAGGCACCAATACCACACACTTAGTGCGTATATTTACAAAAAAACTCACAAAGACCTCAACATCCGCGACCTCAATAAATATCAAGTAAAGTCTAAGGTGACAGAATGGCTACTTCAACAAGACTTTTTACAAACCGAGTCCCTACTTACGTACATTGCTTAATAATTAATAACTATTTATCGCTGCACACTCATAATTACACTCACCCACACCCTACACCACCCATATACACATGGGTGTGCAGTTACATACATTCACACACGCTCCAACATTCTTGAGTTTCACTCCCTTCTTCTCCTATTTAATTTTTATATATAATTTTTATAATAAATATAGGTTTTAGGAAAAAATACATACTATATATATAGCAAGGTACATACAAAAGTAAGATATTATAAAACACTTAATTGGCTAACTGACACCCCTCACAAGTTTTGTTTACTTTATAAGATACCCTATAGCTGATCACTGCCTCTTAAGATACAGGTCACCCTAGTTTAAGAGGCAGGGCTCACCCAATTCATGTACAGACCTACTATTACTAGATTACAGCATAGGCAATTATGTAATACTTGTCTTTACTCTTATGTCTACCAGTGTAATAATCCATCTTTTACCTAATTGTAACAACTACATGTTTTCTCGTCTGTAACTTATTTGAAATAAATTAATTTTATTATTATTATCTCCTTTATTTATTTTTTATACTTATTTTATTACATTTTTAAATATTTTTATAAAAACATTAAAAAAAACATTTAAAAATATAAAAAATAGTGATCCGCCGGTAGCGGGTGCAGGGTCCAAGTTACCGGTGGTTAGGGCCCCAGAGACAGGAACCTCCTCACAATACGCGCCGTATCAAGGAGGACTGCCTTCTGAATCAGGCCCTTCACCCAGCCACCCAACGAGAGCCTCTTGAGATGTTGGTCGAGGCTCTTAGCGATAAGGCCATTGACCGTAACGACTATCGGCACAATGATTGCCGAGTCCACATTCCACATAGCGACAACCTCGTGGGCTAAGTCGAGATACTTCAATTGTTTCTCCTTCTCAGCCTTCACGAGGTTCTCGTCATGTGGGATAGTGACATCGATTATCATTGTGCGGCGCACTGATCGATCTATTACCACTATATCAGGCTTATTGGCTACAATAGTCCTGTCAGTGATAATAGATCGATCCCAGTATAACGTGACATGGTCATTCTCGAGAACTGGGTCGGGCACATACCTGTAATACGGTACCTCAGAGTCCACAAGGCCGTATTTCAGAGCAAGTTGCTGATGGATAATCCTGGCCACTTGGTTATGCCTGTGCAAATACTCGCCGTTAGCTAAACGAGAACACCCAGAAGTAATATGTCTGATAGACTCACCGGGACAATGGCATGCCCGACATATGTCGATCGTCCCGTCTTTCATTATATACTTCCGGTAGTTATTCGTTAGCATAACTTCATCCATAATCGCACAGACTGAACCTTCGGTTTCCCCAAAGAGGTCACCGAAGCGTAGCCAGGCCACGGACGCTAAGAAATCTACGTCGGGCCCATGAAGGGCCCGGAAAAAGCGTCCGTGAAGCTCCTTGCTTTGCCATACTTCCTTGCGGTCGTTGGTACTAAGCACCACAGGTTTGCGCCAGTTCTCTTTAGCCAAGGATAACGGGGTGAGTCCCTTGTCCACTGCAACCACATCTCGGTGCATACCCACGTTAGCCTTGAGAAAGTATTCTCTGAGACTGCACACCTCGCGGTTGTGGAGGGTCTTAGCATTTAAAAAACCTCGACCCCCACACTTCCGCGGGATGTACAGCCTCATGACTGACGAACGTGGGTGATGCATCCGGTTTGCAGTCAGCAGTGACCGGACTCTCCTATCCAGGGCATCTAGTTCCGTCTGGGTCCACTTTAGTATGCCAAAGGAGTACATCAGGACCGGCATGACCCAACCGTTAAAGGCGCGCACCTTGTTGCCGCCTGACAAAGAACTATTAAGTACCTTTTTCAGGCGACCGAAGAAGCGCTCCTGCAACGATTGTTTCATGTCAGCCCCGTTAATGCCTAACCCCTCTGACATACCTAGGTATTTGTAGGTATCAGTTGCGGAGAGGGATCTCAGGTTTATAGAATCTGAGAGTTGTAGTTCCTCAGATTCCACAATCCCGCCCCGTCTTACATGCATGACTGCACATTTATCAACACCAAATTCCATCCTGATGGAATCACTAAAAGTTTTACTTACTTTTAGTGACTCCAGCAGTTGCAATTTGTTGGTGGCAAACAGTTTCAAATCATCCATATAAAGCAGGTGGGATATTACCTGACCCCCTCTCCGCAAAGAACAGCCCAGCCCTGTACCCTCCAGCAGAGTGCTAAGAGGGTTCAAGGCTAAACAAAACCACAGTGGACTCAGACTGTCGCCCTGGAATATTCCCCGCTTAATCCTAATAGGTTCGTCGCTCCCCCGAATTTGTCGACATCCTGGATAGCGAAGGACCGTCCTCCACTGCCCCATACATGTCGTTAGGAAGGTGCTCAGAGTTGTATCAATTTTGTACAACTCTAACACCCTCAAGAGCCATGTATGGGGCACCGAATCAAAGGCCTTCTTATAGTCTATCCAACATGTGGACAAATCCTTTCGGGATCGACGGACCTGTTGGCTTATGGCCATGTCAATGAGGAGTAGCTCCTTGGTGCCGCGGGACCCATTCCTACATCCATTTTGAGAGGCAGACATGATAGAATTCTTTTCTAAATGAGAATTAATTTTCACTCTCAAAATGGATGTAAGAAGTTTATAGACCGTCGGCAAACAAGTGATCGGCCTATAATTTTTGGGTTCCGTGGCATCACCTGACTTATGGAGCAAGTGGGTAACTCCCGTTGTAAAGAGCTGTGGCAGCGACCCAGACTCTAAGGCCGACTGGAATTGCGATGCTAAGCACGCGTGTGAACTTTGCAGCCATTTAAGCCAAAAATTGTGCAGTCCGTCCGGTCCCGGCGATTTCCAGTTCGGTATCGGACGGGCTGCACTGGCTACATCGGAGGAAGTAATTATTACTTCCTCCATCTGCGGTATGGCGTCACACACGCGCTCAACATCGCGCATCCATTCAGCCTCATTATGGCAGACGGGCACCGACCAGATGTTGCGCCAGAATGTGCTAGTGGCATCATCATCCGGGCGGCATACGTCTGCCACATTTTGCTCAGGTCGCTCCCATGCTCTATACACCCACCTTTGATCACGCTGGAATATGCGATTCTGGGTATACCGTTCAACCCGTCGCTTATACCTACGGATACGGCTTGCCCATGCACAGACCTTCTGCTTCAGGAAGTCAATGCGCTCTGTGACACGGGACATATATTCTTGAGGCCTGATTCCAGTCCCGGAAAACGCCCGCCTCACAAAGCGCATCACTCTAGGGCGAGTATTGCCCTCCCTGAAGCAGTATAGTTTGCCGATGAGCACCCTGGTCCCCTCGATACGCTGCTCGATCCTGCACTGCCAGGCTGGAACGGCGGGTTTTGGTCATGTAGCTATGTCACAATTTGGAAATGTAACATTGGCTACACGACACGCCGCAATAGCCGCGCAATACAAGATCGAGTGCGTATCTAAGAGGTCTTCGCTGCTTTCAAAATAAGAACCAAGCAGCGAATCCAAGGCACACACCAACGACCTATTCGTTTTGTGCATAGGCAAGCGAGGTAAACGAGGTCTAAGTTGGACGGGGGCAGTTCTAAACTCCCGAATCGCATCCTCCAGCGCGCTCCTCAATCGGTCGTTACACTGGTTACTTACCGTAACAACCTCATCGCCCCCCTCCACATCATTAATATAAGACCGCAGTTGGATTATACCACTTACTGGAGGTTGCACCGCGGTCTGTGACGGGACAGGGACGATACGGTTGCTCAGTACCTCTAAGCGCAGCCTATCAAGCGCAGCGTCGTCCAATCTGTGATTCCGTTGGATAACCCGCGCCTGATCCGACAGCCGTTGGGCCGAGACGTTGATGGCTGGTTGAAGCGCCTGGAATAGAGACAGCATCCTATCGCGGTACGCAGTGAGGTTAGTTCCCCCCTCTGTTGCCCCGTAATATGCGCGCATGACGTTCTCATTCATTTGTTGAGTCCATTTCATGCGCTGCACACAACCACCGGCAGCGGGGACCCGGCTCGGGGCCGGTTGGCCCCTAGGTCCCATGCCGTTCGGTGGCCGGCCTCTTCCTGGCCGACGTGCAGGTGGTGGCGACGTCGGTGGAGAGAAGTACTCGTCGCTCGAGCTCGACGCAACTGCCATGGCCGGTGTCACAGCACTCTCGATGGGGCTAGGTCTGTACCAGCGGCGACGGGGTGGAGCTGAGCGACGAGTCCGGAGGTGGAAGGTGTGCGCGACGAGCTGCTGACCTTGTTAACATCTTCTCATCTCTTTGCTATTTTCTTCTTGTTGTTGATTGTTGTTTGATAGGAGGTGACATCTGTCATGTCACCTCCTATCCGGCAGTTTTTGAATAAATTCTGTAGTATGGTTCATTACGGTATTTTAAAATTATATTTGGGTTATTTTTCTTTAAGTTTTGTTGTATGGTTTATCAAAAAGTTAAAAAACTGCGACTAAAATTAATAAAAACGGAAAAGAAGAAGAAAATAAATTTTGAGGCTTGTTGACATTGGTGTTGCCAACTTATTATTATTATTATTATTATTAATAATTTGAATTCAGAACTAAGTACTTTATTGTTGTTCAAATCAAAACAAAACAACAATAAAGTACTTGGTTCTGACGAGCCGAGCGAGCGAAGCGAGCGGTGCCGCGGTGGCGGCCAGCGAGCACTACTTACTTCCAAAGGCTAAACGGCTAATTAATTGGCTATGTATGTTGACGATGAGCCTAATTATTTTTAATGTTTATTTTACAACGGTTTGGAAAGAAAGAAATAATAAAGTTTATCTGGACACAGTTCGAGAAACACAGAATACAAAAAAAAAAAATAATAATTAAAAAAATGTTTTAGACAACAAAAGTGTGTGCCTCACGGCTGCGCCAAAAAGGCTGGTTTTCTAATGAACCTTTAGAGACAAGTGACGGTGAGTAGATAGTACGAGTACATACAATTTAAACATACCAAATAATTTGTATACTTATACTTTGATAAATATAATTATACAAACAAAAACAAAAAAAAAAACGAAAACAACAAAGTCTCGGCAAAAACCTGTTCTCGTGATTAGCTAGATTGCTCCTTGCATGGTGCACTCAAAGCGCAATGGCCGCGGAGCGCGACGGACAGTAGGTACACCGAAAGTTATTTAGTTCTACGACAATTTGGCCACTAGCCAGAGCTATAGGTAAACATTACTCAATGTAATTATTATTTTCGGTAGCTCACTCGAAAATATCTCGGTATTAGGCCGGGACAATGACACCAGAGAATATTCTTAATATTTTCCAACTGTAGTTTCATAGACTCTCATGACCTACTTTTAACTGAAAATGATTCGTGCCAGCAACACAATCAAAACAGTTTTCCTTCGTTTTCTAGACCAAGAACTTACCTATCACAACTAAACGCAAGTTTTATAATACCTAAAAGTATATGATCTACTGCAGTAAAAAAAAATCAGAAATATATATGATAAACTTAAGTATATATGCTAATTACATAGTGTGTTGAAAACATTGACCAATTTGATACGATAGAAAAATATCACGAAGATACCTCTAAAAATTCTTATAATGATTAAAAATTATACTAATATAGGTACATGCTATCATTCTGATGTTTTGTCAGATTATTCTACAAGCAACATATTGACGTAATATTGTTTTAATTTTATTTTAGTCCAATCAAAAGATTTTTTGTAAATAAAATTATTTGAGATGGGTTTGCTCTTGACTCTAGTCTAGGTCAGAGGTGACAGAGACAAAGTTGACGATGGAGTGAGATTAGGATTGTATGTCTTCATGTTTCAAACTCGAAAAGTTTTATTGCAGAAAGCAGATAATGAGGGGATAAAGCTGATGTTTTTTTTTTATTTAAGATGGGTTTGCTCTTGACTCTAGTCTAGGTCGGAGGCGACAGAGACTGAGTCGACGATGGAATGAGCTTACCCAGAAGAAGCCTGCTCACTCCCACTTTGAAGAGATTAGGGTTGTATGCGCTCGGAAACGGACGCAGGTAGTGAGTTCCACTCTTTTGCTGTGTGCGCATTATAAAAGACATTTGGAAACGCTTAGTGTGAATTGGTGGAATGCCAACTAGGTAGGGATGGTAAGTTGCAGTGCGTCTAGATGTCCGATGGTAGGAGGGGGCCGGTGGAATCAAGTCGTGGATTTCTGAATTTTGCAATAATTTACCAGCGTTGTGTCATCGCGATTCTGTTTCCTTTCTATGCAGTCCGACATTGACCGCGCTTTAGGTCCTGTCCTTAACTTAGATCATCTAAGTTATGGAACCCTAACACTGAAGCACGTTCAGGCGTAACTTAAATGATCTAAGTTAAGGACAGGACCTAAAGCGCGGTCACTGTCGGACTGGCAATCTGAAACGGAGTGGAGATGTTTCAGATTGCCAATATATTCGCATAGCCGGCCCTACCTTTGTTAATGTTTATAATAAGCTAGGCTATAAATATTATAGATCCTTTTTAACCGACTTCCAAAAAGGAGGAGGTTATATGTTCGACTTTATGTATGTTTTTAAAAAAAAACATTTTATCCAAATTCATTTTATCGCCTACAAAGTATGCTCCTTCAGAAATTTACACAAACATTTTTTTTAAACGAGTTTTCCGGAGTTGAGTTCTGTTCTCGCCACGAATTCTCTTTTATACCTATCTTCTACCGAATGAAAACGGGTGCCACGAAGTGGTAATTTAAGTTTAGGAAAAGAAAGAAGCACATCGGGTGAATGAGGTGGTTGCTCGATGGTATTTGTTGAGTTTTTGGTCAAAAATTCGTTCACAATGATGGCCTTGTGCGAAGGCATAATATCGTGGTGTAAAATACAAGAATTTTGTTTCCACAAATGTGGCCTGTTTCGTCGAATTTGCTCCCTTAAACGCAGCATAACTCTTAAATAATATTCTTTATTTACCGTTTGACCTTCCGGCAACAATGCGTACCAGTAACAATGCGTTTCATGAAAGTTGGGTTGGAATTGACTCGTTCTAGCATGTCCTCAGCGACTATGCGATTGAGTTTTTGGAGAAAATTCAGGTCTTTTGGGACTAGTCGAGGGGCAGCATGTTTCATACCCAAGTGAATGTTTAAAATGGTATGGGTTGACTCGTGAGACATCTTCCATCACATCTCGACAGCTTTTGAACGTATTGTACTATTCATAAGCACGTGTTTTTGCTAAAGTCGATTCACCGTAAGCCTTCTGTTACATTTTCATCGACTCCGAACACGATTCCAATTGCGATGCAAAATTTGAGACACTCTTTGTTCGATGTTTTTGTCCATTTTGAACTTCGCAACACACACTAGAGATGATCCGACGAAAAACAGCACTGTATTTAATCTAAATGACAGATGCAACTCAAACAATGCGCCAAAATGAAAAACAGTTGTGCCAAACTAGCAACAAAAAAATTATTAAATTTGGAACCATAAACAAATGATCAATTCCCGATACTTTTTTGACAGAATGTACATTTCTCTCGTACACCGCTTTCTCTGTCAATGGGGTTGTTTCCTAGAAGATTCGCCGCAAGGTGGCGCTGTATGTTTGTGTAACAAATATTTCGCAAAGCGTACCTATGCTCTCGAGGGACCACCATTGTCAATAAGTCAGAATCAGATGAGGGGATTCCATGGAGATCGAGGGAAACCCTCAAATATAGGCACACCTATAAAGATTTGGGTATTTTTTATAGTAACTCGTGCATATGCTATCAGAAAGCACCATTTGGTGAAGTAGAACTAACGATGAAGACCACAGATGGCCATTGGAACTAATCAATAATAAGTATTATATTTCACGGGTTTCGATTCGATTACTTTAATATGGTTGCTACGCAATTTATGCTCGTCATAATGCATATTATTATGGTGAAGTGGAGCTGATGGTGACTTCACCATCAGCCCCAGTTGTCCTGGTTCTTACTAGGAGAACTCCTCAACAATTAACGTCCCTGGATCGGGAAACGCAGTTTTTTGTAAAAGGTGATAAGCAGTTAGTTCACATTATAGCTTGTAGGTAACTTACCTACAAAGTACAAACTGACCCACTAAAAAGTGAAACATAAATAAATCTTTAAAAAAAAAAAAAACCAAAAACTAAAATACAGATCCAAAGACACCGACTTCCGAAATTAATGTTATTCTTTAATTTGTACTGTAAAAAAGTTTTATATATTTTTCACTTTTTAGTGGGTCAGTTTGTACTTTGTAAGTTACCTACAAGCTTAATGTATTTTTTTTTTTGTAAAAAGTTTTTTTTTTTATATATTTGAACAACCAATACCCAACAACAATAAATTTGAAATCTTGAATAAATATCATGGATAGACTCTTTTTTATTGCGACACCGACCTATGCTCTAGTTTCAGTGAATTTTCTTAAATCTTGGGCAAAAAATTCTATGTATTTTCGTAGATTACTGGTTTTAAAATTAGAACAAAGACTTTGTAAACACAGACAGATAATACTTTAACTGTCAGATAATAGTTCTTATCAAATTATTGTTAACCTTGTTCGCAGACAAATATCACTAATGTTATCTCTATATGCTCATGTTTGGGCCAAAATAATAATGTTTACTTGCGATTATGACATACTAGGAAACCGTCACGGTTTCCTTGAAATGCTTTAATATTTTCTTTTACTTTTCGTGTCGATGGTTCTCTTCTTCGTTGTTTTTATGGATGGATGAATGATGATGAATGAAGGATGAATTTTTCAAGTGGACGTGGATGGCCACATCCGAAACTATGAGGAATAGCAATAACAATTTTTTACAATCTAAATTCCTAGGTCTAACGATTGACAAAAAATTGGACTAGAAAGCACACACTGAGGACCTATCTAAACGAATTAGCAAATCAGCCTATGCCCTATTTAAACTGACCCCAGTGATTAACGTCGATGCTTTAGTCACAGCATACCATGGTTTGGTGAGTTCAGTATTGAGGTATGGTGTCATTTTCTGGGGTAATTCAACCAACAGGGAATTAGTTTTTAAAGCTCAAAAAAGGTGCATTAGGTTAATGTTCAAACTTCATAGTTTAGATTCTTGTAAGCCTTTGTTATCAAAGAGAAATTATTGACATTTCCTTGCTTATATATTTTTGAGGTCGCTGTATTTGTCAAGACTAATCCAGGCCTATTCACTAGAATATCATTTTATCACAAACGAACTCGACCATAGAACAATAATCTGTGCGTAAAAAGGTCCCATACAGCATTGATGCATAAAAGTGTTTTTTGTATGGCACCAATCATTTTCAACCACATATCTAGTTCAATTAAAAAAATAAACATAAACGTATTTAAGAAAAGACTTAAACTTGTAATGATTGTTTTTGACCTTACTTTGACATTTTTTGTATTATTTTAATTATTACTTTTTTTTATTTAAACATTATTTGAATATTGACGTAGTAAACTTATGTTACTTATATATTTTTCTCTTGTCATTTACATTTCCTTATTTTTTTAAATTTTTGCGAAAATTACTTAATAAGTACTGCGTTTGATTAATGTAATTAAGTTGGAAACTTTCCTTATGTGTAAACATCCATGAATATTTGTAATCCTTCTGGTATAACATATGGTGCTGGCGCTTGTAATTTCGTATAACAACTATTTTATTGTACCTATGTTAACAAATGATTAAATGAATAATAATTATGAATTAAGCATCATTCCATTTTTGAAAAATCATTTTTTCTAGCCAGGAATCGAACCTGCTGTTATAAAAAAAAGCACACTATTAATACACCATTCAATAGCGTCGCTAATAAGGATCGACTTCTGGGAAGTAATGACATACGGACAACTAAAGGAAAGGGCTCAGTTTTTAACAAAATACTTTTTGTTAATGCTACCTACGTATTAAACCTTAACTGAATGATGACCATGGTTTTCAATACATATCTGGATTCGACGTCTCAAGGACTGTACTGCATTCAGCATTACAATAATTGATTTGAATATAGAATTTGACATCCACGCCTACTAGAAAAATTCAGGTGGTTTGAGCTTAGTAGGTGGCCACGATCGCGGCATCTGGGCTCTTAGGACACTCCAGTTAGCAAATGGTGCATGGTTTGATCAGAAGCACTTGCATTGGGTGTTTGTTGGATGGGTCAGTAATCCCACTTCGTCAAATTTTGTCTGCAGCGGCCTTAGGATACACAACGGATTGAGAAAACTGGGCCTATTTGTACTTACAGCTAAAGTATGGCCATTTTCAGTACCTACCTAGCTAAAAGATGTCTAAGTATTATCTTTGCAATCTATTGCCGAATGTATGTACGCGCATCATCAGAACCTATGTACCTATTTGGCTAATTATATTTTTGTTGTGTTTGTAATTGTCAGGACAAGGTTTGTATGAAAGAAAATGTTTAAAAACTTGCCGGGAAAATTGGAAAATTCGGGAAAACTGAAAGTGCATTTTCTATGGGGATTTCGTATGAATTATTGAAATTTTGACAGGACAACGTTCGTCGGGTCAGCTAGTTGATTATAAATGAGAAAGTAACTCTGTCTGTCTGATACCTTTTCTGTTGGATTTCGATGAAACTTCGCACCCAGGTAGGCCATAACCTAGGTTAGGACATAGGATACTTTTTATTCCAATAGTACATTCTCGGGGAATAGTTTTCCCCGGGGGGCAAACCCGCGTTCAAAGGCTAGTTATAAAATATATCTAGGCTTGCGTTCTTCGGTAAAAGATAAAAGAGGGTACTTGAATATTCCTCCATGGTAGAGTTCCAGGTCATCATGATAGGTAGGTTGAGATTGCCTAGTACCAGGGGGGCTGAAAAGTTTTGAGCCTAGGGATGGGCTGCGGATGACAGAGACATGATGATGCAATGACATGAAACTCTGTATTTATACTAAAGAGGGTATTCGCAAATAGTAATATGCAGCGCGAGACAATAATGACACTTGAAGGTACTTAGGCTCACAACTTTTCAGCCCCCTGGTACTTTAGTGATGGTTATGTCATATGTATAAAGTCATACAAAGATAACAGCTTCTTTTTTAGTGGGCGAGCCAAAGTAGGAGAAGATTAGTAGTAGAATCGCGAGTATCGACACGGCTATTTTTTGAGACGAATCGTGGAAAATCGCAAAAGTAATGATGAAAAGGCTAACGAAGAGTATAATGAATTATACCTACGTACTTAGGTAGGTTAGATTTCTTTAGCCGTTGCTTCATGTCTTCATGTTTCAAACTCTCTATGAAAAGTTTTATTGCGGAAAGCAGATAATGACGAGATAAAGCTAATGTTTTTTTATTATTTAAGATGGGTTTGCTCTTGACTCTAGTCTAGGTCAGAAGTGACAGAGACAAAGTCGACGATGGAGTGAGCTTACCCAGAAGAAGCCTGTTGACTCTCACTTTGAAGAGATTAGGGTTGTATGCGCTCGGAAGCACAGACGCAGGTAGTGAGTTTCACTCTTTTGCTGTGCGCATTATAAAAGACATTTGGAAGCTCTTAGTGCGAATTGGTGGAATAGCAACTAGGTAGGGATGGTAACTGGCAGTGCGTCTAGATGTCCGATGGTAGAAGGGGGCCGGTGGAATGAGGTCGTGGAGTTCTTGAGCACACTCACCGAAGTACAATCTGTAAAAGACCGACAAGCAGGCAACCACCAGTTTTACGTCGCCAATGAGCCTCTTAGCTCTGCGTTCCACCGAGTCAAGTGCGGCTAGTTGGTACTTTGCTGATCCATCCCAAAGGTGGCCGCTCCCAATGTTACAATAATACCAGCCTATTATTCTCCCACTGCTGGGCAAAGATCTCTTCTCATACAGAGAAGGCATGAGCATTGATCACCACGCTTGTTCTTGACGGGGTCGACCCGGTTCCACATTTCTTTCGGATGTTCTCCTTCACCGATGTTACTAATGTCCAAGACAAACTCAGAAAATACATAATTTATATTTTACAAGCTTTTAATTAATTTCACCTGTCTCGGTGTTTGTCTGTAATCAAATCTTACAAGTTAAATTTGACCCACTTCCCGGTTTCCGATTGAGCTGAGATTTTACATGCATATGTAAATCGAATGACAATGCAATATTGTTATGACATGGAGCTGATCTGATGATGGAGCCGGAAGGTGGTCATGAGAACTTAGTAAAAAAACAACGCAACCTTATCGAGTTTGGGCTCGTTTGATACGTCTTGACAAGGCCTCTGGTCATAGATGATTATCCAGACTAATAAAAGCTAGTTTACAAATACATATTTTGTAATAATACACTTGTTATGTACACGTACATAAAAGTACATGAATGTACTTAACTTTACCTCATCACTGTCTGCTTTCGAAGATGTCGACTTGAATTAGATTTCTTATGAACTAGTGAAAACTATTTCTCTCTCGTTTCTTAGGAATTTTGTACTTACATGATAATGCTTTTAGCGATAAGACAAAACAGTTGTAACTTGTAAGTAGATACTATTTTCTTTCTAACTTGCTTTACAATCTGCCTAGCCTTTTCCCAACTATGTTAGGGTCGGCTTCCAGTCTAACCGGATGCAGCTGAAGTAGTATTTTACATGGAGCGACTGCCTATCTGACCTCCACAACCCACTTACTGGGTAATACGATACCCCTTGATAATATCTGTGCCCTTGGTAAGACTGGTTGTCAGACTTTCGGGCTTCTGACGACCCGTAACGACTGTCAAAGATCCATGAATGACAGCCGGGAACAATGGCTTAACGTGCTTTCACGGCTTTTTCAATGGCTCACGGAGGAGTCTCGGTATGAAAAGATGGTCACCCATCCACAGACCAACCGCGGCAAGCGTAGCTTAACCTGATGGATGGACCCGTGCGGCTGTTATTACTTAGCCATGAGCTCCTACAATAAAGAATATTTATTATTAAATCAGCTTATTTTTTTTATTTTACGTGTGATGCTCTATCGAACGTGGTCCCCAGCTTTGCAATGCAGTCCTCATGTGGCTCTCCAAAACGCATTTTCTGCATTAGCTTCTACGTATATAATTATAGTGTACGAACAACTTTACAGTTTTATAGATAAAATAAATAGACACGGCCAGTCTATGAATAGGTTTGTTATCTTACTATTAAAAAAACTACAGACGATGTTATCAGGTTTTGTTATGAACATAATAATGCTATAAGTATTCAGATTGTAGCCTGAAAACAAGATGCCTACGTGATATAATACATGAGAACATTTTTGTAATTTATTTTTTATGGGAAACTAGTGAAACGGGAATGCAGTAATAGACTTCACACTTGACGAATAATCACAATTATTTGTTGATATTTTTATACAGTTGAACAGAGTTTCGACTTATGTCATGTACGGCAGCAAAGTTTTCCCGCAATTTTTTTTTTTTTTTTAACAAATAGGCCGTGACTACTTAACCAGACTATCCTGTGGCTGACTTAAGTGAACTCAAAGCCTCCAGCCAGGGGCATAAAACTTACAGACTAAGCGACTACACGCTAAGGGCTCCCCCTGTGGGGAACGGGCCTCGGCTTAGGGCGTCGCTGGGGGGAGGACCGCAAGATGGGACAGGCTGGATCAAATTTGAGTGATTATTATTGTCAGGGCAGTTTAAAGCTACTGGCTCAGCTACGCCACCAGCTGGCACTTCATACCCGAGCAAGGGACGGGGGGGGAGGACGATTATTATAAGGTCGTCGCGAGGGACCTCGGCGGCGAGGTCGGAATGTCGATTTGTGTTTGTTCCTACGGTCCCTACTGCTCTCCTGGAGAAGAGTTAAATGGGGTCGTCGGGATCTGAGAGGACGGACCTTACTAATACGAGAGGGGACATAGCTA
This sequence comes from Dicycla oo, assembly GCA_948252095.1. Lineage (NCBI taxonomy): Eukaryota > Metazoa > Arthropoda > Insecta > Lepidoptera > Noctuidae > Dicycla > Dicycla oo. Next base: position 22,861,226 of record OX411728.1, read on the forward strand.
GCCGCCTCGACAACCAGAGGGTTGCCGATGGTTGGTGGCTGAGTCGAAGAAACGCTTGGAATTGCGTTTCAAGAACTGGGAGATGGTGGGAATGTCGAGATCTAAGTGGAGGATTTCGTTCCGAACGAACCAAGGGGCTCCCGTTGCCTTTCGGAGGAAACGGTTTTGGAGGGCCTGCATCCTATGAATGAGGTGAGGTTTTGCGTGCGCAAACACTGCACCCGCATAGGTCATGATGGGGCGAATGCACTCTGTATAAATGCGCAATTTCCACCTAAGTGACAATTTGCTACGTGCATTCAGAACGGAGTGGAGTCTACCGAGAGCGAAAGCGGCGCGCGAACGCACCTGCTTTATGTGCTCAGCGAAGGAGAGGTGGTGGTCGAGAGTCACACCGAGGTATTTGGCTCGCGTCTCCCAAAGTCCCAAGGGATCGGCTTGCCGAACATGGTGATCGATCGAGTCCCGCCAAATGAGCGGTCCGAGTACTTATACACTTCGGATGTGACGTCACTAACGGTCACTCGCTGGCTTGGCTGACAATTTCGGCTCCAAATTATCGTAAAGTGGCATTGGCTTGGCGTTGGCTGAACACATGACGAGCCGTTACACTAGCTTTCGCCCGCGTGCTTGTCGGAAGTTATCCCAAGGGAACGTACTACCGGGATAAAAGTAGCATATGTCCTAATCCAAGTCATGGTCTACCAAAAACCGTGTGCCAAATTTCATCCAAATCCGTTCAGCCGTTTTAGCGTGAAAGCGTAACAACCAAACAATGGAAGAATTCCTGTATGTTTGTTGACGAAAAATATTATAAAATAAATTAAATTAAGGTATACCTATTTATGAGGATGAGCTGGACTCCTTTAAGGGGGAAGCGTCAGAGTAGCCCGCGAAATTAAAATTTTCTTAAGTTTTTTGCAATTTGCATGTCAGTATTAAGTTGTATGTTAAATAAAGTATGATTTGCGGCCGTAACAAATATGTATTTACAAAATTATAATCATTAGAAATTTAGAATCAGTAATAGAACTCCTTAAGTTAGTATAATCCACAAATGGCAAAGTTCCATGAAATAGTAATTCATTAAGATTACCTGGTCTTAAAGACTTATATTGATCACTTTAATGATTATAATTATGTAAATACATACTAGTTACGGCCGCGAATTACATTTTGACAAACACACAACCTAATACTGACTTGTAAATTGCAAAAAAGGTAAGAAAAATTGAATTTCGCGCGCTACCCTGACGCTTTCGCCTTAATAAAAATTGGTCCTTGACAGCTCTGGACAGAGAGAAGAGGGAAGAGTGTAGGGAGACCTTTGCCCAGCTGTGGGAAAATAAAGGCTAATAATAATAAAATACTTACTTTTATAGTTTTTAGTGTACCTATCAATTAAATATTTTCCTTAGTTACTCAATTATATTTAAAAAATAATATTTAGTATTCAATGAATGAGGAGCTCGTGGCTAAGTAATAACAGCCGCACGGGTCGATCCATCAGGTTAAGCTACGCTTGCCGAGGTTAGTCCGTGGATGGGTGACCATCTTTACATACCTAGACTCCTCCGTGTCTCGGAACCTCGATAACCAGTTACTGGCTATCGTATTACCCAGTAACTGGGTTGTGGAGGTCAGATAGGCAGTCGCTCCATGTAAAATACTGGTTTTCAGATGCATCCGGTTGGACTGGACCCCAATATAGTTGGGAAAAGGGTAGGCAGATTGAATGATTGTTTAAAAATAAATGTGTTGGAGTACCTGCACGAGATTGTTTATATTTTCTCAGTAATTAAATTATGAAGCACCCAAGCGCCTACATACTACCTAGACCTACATATACATACATATCTTAGTTTTTTTTTTATATATGGCATCTCGTAGTTGGCCTAGAGAGGCCGTGACTACTTAACCGGACTAGTATATATGTATGTACATATATATAACATGTAACACATAGCTTTCTTAAGTTTCTGTCAACATCCATGGGAAAAAATGTGGGTACAACGTAATCACAATTATTAGTAGGTATCACGTGCGCACAATAATAATAATAAAAATATCCTGGGACATTGTTCACACACGGTCATCTGATCCCAAACTAAACAGAGCTTGTACTATGGAAACCAGATAACTGCTATACTTCTTACATACACTTCTCTTTTTTTCGTAAATACATACTTATATAGATAATTGCACCCAGACTCGGAACAAACAGACATGTTCATGCACACAAATGTTTGTCCTGGATGGGAATCGAACCCACGACCTGCGGCATGATAGGTGGTATCTTAACCAACCACGCCAACTGGCCTGTACAAATAACAATACTCAATAGGAGCCTGTAGCTAAGTAATAACAGCCGCACGGGTCGATCGATCATGTTAAGCTACGCTTGCCGGGGTTGGTCCGTGGATGGGTGATCATCTTGATATACCAAAAACCCTCCGTGCCTCTGAAAGCACGTTAAGCCGTTGGTCTCGACTATCATTCGTGGATTTTTGACAGTCGTTACGGGTCGTCAGAAGCCCGAAAGTCTGACAACCAGTCTTACCAAGGGGTGTTGTGTTACCCAGTAACTGGGTTGTGGAGGTCAGATAGGCAGTCACTTCATGTAAAATAATGGTATTCAGCTGCATCCGGTTAGACTGGAAGCCGACCCCACTATAGTTGGGAAAAGGCTAGGCGGATGATGCGCACAATACTCATAGTTTTTAGGGTTCCGTACCTAAAGAGCACAACAGTATATGTGCTAAGGGAGCCAATTTTTTGTTTTTGAGAGCATACGAGAATTATTAATAGGGTTCCCTATTAATAATTCTCGTATGCTCTCAAAAACAAAAAATTGTCCTAGCAGCATTATGTAAATTAATATATATTACTTTGTTATCGTTGAATTTATAAGTAATACCTACATCCTTGATGTAAATAAAAAAACCGGTCAAGAGCGAGTCGGACTCGCGCACCGTGGGTTCCGTACCATCATATTATATAAAAAAAACTGTGCTATTTAGAGGTATCGTTTAATTTTTTCCTGTAATCTTTACTTAAACTTCTATCACACATAATTATTTCAGATTTTTCTCTATGCAAACTTCGGAGATAAGGGGGAACGGTATTCTTTTACATTTTACATTAAAAGTCGAAAACTATGCGGCCTAAAAAGAAAAGAAAAAATGTTTGAGAATATGCAAAGAGCGTTCTTTCAAATGATACCCCACATTTAAGACACCCTTTCAGTCCCTGTTGCAAAAAAAATCTTTCTTATTTGCAAAATAGTTGGGCAAATGTCATCTAAAACTATTCCAAATTTCAAGTTGATAGCATTAGTGCTTCTTGAGATATCCAGCTGTGACAAACAAATAGACTGAGTCGCACCATAAGGGTTCCTTTTACCATTTTGGTACGGAACTCTAAAACCTAATACATTATTTTATAAATAGGTACACACATCTAGACGTTCTTATCACTTTTTCAGTGACTGCATGTATGAGATAGTACACTTTTTACATCACACGTCGGATGATAAATTTTAAATAGAAATAAACATCAATGTTTCATTGTTTACTTATTTATTTACTTTTGGTTTGAAACTATTCTGTATCTGTATAGTTGCCCTCGTAATTTAAAAAAAAAAGAGAAATACAAAGACAGATTAACCAACCATCCAAATCCCCTCACACATTCACTATTGATGCCAAATCATACCAAGAGACTCAAGAAAGCTGATATTGTGCTGCCTGATTAAATAGAATTTGGACATTGGTCCTGATTCTGTAAAAATGTGATGCGTCTTTCCACACATCTGATCATAGTCAGGGATGACTGATAGCAGATAAGGATAGGAAAAAAAAAAAACAAAAAACCTTGTCGTTTTAAGACGTGAAGTGACATTCAACCTTAGGCCATTTGTCCACCGCCACGTCAACAGGACGTCAACGATAACGAGATGACTGCGGACGCCGAAGTACCTATACATATACTTACTATGGCCACGTGTTCACCGCACGTCCGTCAACGGGACGTATCTTTGTCGTCTTTTACACAAACAACGCTAGAGGAAATGCTTACGTAACTACACTAACTACCCTCACAAACATCTAGATAGTCGTTGTCCACCGCCACGTCAACGGGACGTCAACGAGAGTGAAATGACAGCGGGCGCCGAAGTAGCGATACATACATTTACTTTGGCCGCGTGTCCACCGCACACCACCGCCGGACGTCGCGTTCGGTTCGAATAATCTCGTTCCTAGTTGATGTCCCAATGACGTGGCTTAGGGTGGTAAAGCCAACGAAACCTACGAGGTTGACTATAGGACCATTCCGATTATGCAAAGCAAGCAAGCAGTAAGTTTAACAACAGAACAATGCGAGGTATATGTTAATTTAATTCATTGTTTGGAGTGCCTACTTAGAATTTAAAATGAATTACCTAACTACATATTAAAACATAAACATAACATCACACGTGTTTTTCACATAACTGGCGAAATGTGGGTGTAGTACTATCAGTATAAGTACTATCGACAAACGCCAGACCTATCCGATTTTGAATCAATTTTGCTTGTAAGCTGCAATTGTACTTATGACAAAGTAAAACAAAGGGCCTTAGCGGCAGGGTTTTTTCAATGAATCAGTGTATACCAAATCTGGTCAAGTGCGTGTCGGACCACGCACAACGAAGGGTTCCGCAGTTGGGATGAATTTATCTCAAGAACAAACTTAACATTGTAGTTGAAAAACATGTTCTCCCATACATTCCAACTACAAATGTCCATAGTTAAATGAAAAGGATCCAACCCACATTACACCTAATGTGGGTTGGATCCTTTTCGTTTAACTATGGACAAATGTATGTTTGTACGCACAATATTGAGAGATATACTATGCTATTTTAAGACCATAGTCTCCTTATAGGTTTTCCTGTAATCTATAGCTATAGAATTATTTTCTGTATTTTTTTCAAAATTTTAAGGTTTCAGAGATAAAGGAGGGAATTGTCAATTTTCGTCTATTTTCTTAAATATCTTTAAAATGGTTTATTATAAAATTATAAAAAATATATTTGAGACCCTCATAGTCAGCCCTTTCATTTGATATATCGCACGGTACAGTTTGCAAATATTTTTTATTTTTCTTACTTGCCCCCAAAATTGATCCCCATATTCAAAATTCATTAATTTACATTACACGTCCGTGTTTGGGTCACAGAAATACATACGTATACCAAATTTCAACTTAATCGGTCCATTCGATTCGGAGCAAATTGGCTGTGACAGACGGATAGACAGACACATGAGTGATCCTATAAGGGCTCCGTTTTTTCCTTTTGAGGTACGGAACCCTAAAAAGCAACATTAAGGTGTAAAGGCGTCCGTTTTGTCGATGTACTATCGACAGGTTAGGCAGAGGTGTACTACCTCAGGAGAAAACAAGGCGTGAAGTTATGATGTTACCTAACTTAACTACTCACCTCCTATACACACATGCTTAAAACCTATCTGGAGAAATGTGGCTGTAACTACCTACCCTACTGAAGTAAAGTTTTATTTTTAATTAGCTTTTGCCCGCGGCTTCGCCCGCGTGGATGTCGGAAAATATCCCACGGGAACGTACTAAGTACCGGGATTACGAGTATTCATTCCGTAATACATTGTGCTCATATAACTCTAACTGGTTTACGCGGCGCACGCCAGTCCAGGGGCGGCAGTCTTGACATTCGTAACGATAGCTTTACGAATGAAATCGCTCACTAAGTCCTAATGGAGTACTAAGACGGTCAAAATTGCTTGACAAGCACGAAAAAACCATTTACAGTTTCAATCCAGTAGCGGCGAGAACCGTTTTTTTTATTTAATCATGTTCTCCAATTTTTTTCGTTATTCAAGGTTAATTTGAAGTGGCGAATAATTGTCTTTGAAAAACCTAACTATTACGATTTTGCCCGTCTAGGTACCCCATTAGGACTTAGCGTGCGATTTCAGTCGTAAAGCTATCGTTACGAGTGTCGAGACTGCTGGCCGCCCCAGCTCTCAGACGGCATGATTTTTTCCGACATCTTTTTTTTTATTTATTTATGGAGAGCACTGCCACATCACATAGATACAACATGAAAAATATTATAAAAATTACTTCATAGCGGTCTGATGCACGTGACAATAATTCTTCGGCTCGGTGATAAACACAAATATTAAAGAAAGAGAAAAGAACTACAGAATGAAAATTAAATTAAAATTTTAACCATGCATACAATTTAAATGCCAAACATAATATAATAGGACTCTCCAATATAATTTAATAGAAGTGACCAATAAAATATAATGGGAATGTCCATTATAATGTAATTGAAATAGAAATGTCGATTATTAATAGCAATAAAATAAAAAATAAAATAGCATAGCATAACAATAAAATATTTTCATAAATCATATTTTAAATCTTCAGCAATCATAGTCATAATTCAGCCAATTTACACAAAACTGTAATGAATTATACACTTAAACCTTCCTTATGAATCACTCCGTACATTTGTGAAAACCGTGTGAAAATTGTTTCGGTAGATTTCAGTTTATGGCGTTCAGACAGACAGACAGACGCGGCGGGGAGCTTTGTTTAGTTAAAATTATGCCGGTCACGCTCTAATAACAAATAACTTTTGATCAAATGGACCGATTTTAATGTTACTCAAGATACGTAGGTACTATGACTAAATTTCCAATCCCTTAAGTCTCTTAGAAAGAGATACACAAACATTTACTTAATATCATTTGTGACTTTTAAAATCAACCCCTATTTTACCCCTTAGGGGATGATTTTTCAAAAACGCTGAACCACATAACTCTTTATTTCGTACCAAAAGCATACATTTGAATTTTCATATCCCTAAGAAATGCTGGGTTTCCCATACAAACTTTCATCCTCTATATCACCCCCTGTAGGATTGTTTTTGAGACAAAAAGTAGCATATGTCTTTCCCCAGGATGCCAGCTACCGCCTTGCCAGTTTTTATCGAAATCAGTTGAGTAGTTTAGGCGTGGAAGGTAACAACATACAAATGGACAGACAGACAGCCAGACAGTTACTATCGAATTTATAATATTAGTATGCATGTATAAACCATAAACCCATAAATAAACATTTTATACTCCCAGAACAGCACATTAAATGATGTACAAAATATGAGCCCAATCTTGGCCCAACATCCGAGGCCACAGCCAATATTTGCACCAACGCACTTGACCCGTATATTCACGTATATAAAACATATGTTTGGTCTGGGAAACCGCGTGTTAGCGCAGCGCCACGTGGCTAAAATAGGTTATGTTAATGGCCTTCAGGTATAAAAATAACACGTAATACATAAGACAGTGATGTTACGTAACTTGGTACAGTAAAAAATTGATAATATTGGTTTATAAGGTAAAGTGGAAAAGTCTCAAATAGAAATTACATGAGCAAGCTACGTGAAAACTATTATCAATTTGCAGCTAATTTGTGCTATGATGAGTGAGTAGGTAAGAACAATACTTTTTCGGTGAACTTGAAGAAAAATTTATTAATAATAAAATCATATAATCGGCACCTAGTTGAAACGTTACAATTGTTTAAGGTGAAAGCGCCAGGGTAGCCCGGGAAATTCCAATTTTTTTTACGTTTTTTGAAATTTACAAGACGGTATTAGGTTTTATGTTGATAAAAATACGTATAATTCGCAATCGTAAAAACCCCCACAAAGTGAAAAATAAATTTAATTTCGGAAGTCGGTGTCTGGATCTGTATTTTACTTTTTTGCACCGGCTTCCGAAACTAAATTTATTTTTCACTTTGTGGGGGTTTTTAGGAAGTCGGTTGATTTTTTTTGGAAAAAAGTTTTTATTTTTCACTTTTTAGTGGGTCATTTTGTAATTTATCAAGTTACAATATCTTAATGTCAACTGCTCATCACATTTTTACAAAATATTTCTTTTCCCGATGCAGGGACGTTTATTGTTGAGGAGTTCTCTTGGTAAGTACCAGGAGAACTCCACATCACCATAAGCATTGTGACGAGCATAAATTACTTAGCAACCATTATTAAAGTAGGTACCTAATCGAATTACAACCCTTGAAATACTTATTATTGAGTAGTTCCGGTGGCCATCCGTGATCTTCATCATCAGTTCTACTTCACCAAAAACAAATGCACGTGTTACTATAAAAAATACCCAAATCGCTATAGGTGTGTTTAATAATATTTGTAGAGTCCCGTCTATTTCTCCAGGATCCCATCATCAGATCCTGACCTGACGACAATGGGACCAACCAGAAAGTATTACCATTTCAAACAAAAAAGAATTTTCCAAATCGGTTCAGCCGTCTTCGAGTAATCGAGGAACATACATAAAAAAGAAAGATTCCAACGAACTGAGAACCACCTCCTTTTTTTGAAGTCGGTTACAAGGTATGTAGGTATTTATAGAATTATAATCATTAAAGTCATCAATACATTTTTTAAGACTAAGTAATCCTATTGGATAATTGAGGTGTTCGTGGCTAAGTAATAACAGCCGCACGGGTCGATCCATCAGATTAATCTACGTTTGCCGCGGTTGGTCCGTGCATGGGTGACCATCTTTACATACCAAAATTCCTCCGTGCCTTGTGGAAAGCACGTTAAGCCGTTAGTCCCGGCTATTATTCGTGGATCTTTGACAGTCGTTACGGTCGTCAGAAGCCCGAAAGTCTGACAACCAAGATCTGAAGAATCTGATCACCAAGGGGTATCTTATTACCCAGTAACTGGGTTGTGTAAAATACTGATATTCAGCTGTATCCAGTTAGACTGGAAGCCGACCCCAACATGGGAAAAGGCTAGGCAGATTGATTTTTTATCCTATTGAATAATTATTTCATGAATTCTTGACATTTGAGGATTATACTAATTTAAGAAGTTGTACACTGCGGCCGAAATATCTTGGCGAGTCTGAACATAGGCACTACGAACTTTCGCGCATGTTTTCTCATTCACACTCGCCTTATGCCACCATTTGGTTCCTAAAATATGTTACTGCGCAGCCTTCTGCGCGAAGTTCGGACTTGCCAAGCTATTTCGGCCGTAGTGTATTACTGATTCTCATGATTATAATTCTGTAAATACATATTTGTTACGGTCGCGAATCATACTTTACTCAACATACAACCAAAATACCTTCTTGCAAATTGCTACAAACGTAAGAAGATTTTAATTTCGCGGGCTTCCCTGGCGCATCCCCTTTAAATGTTATTCGAATTCTTAATTACTTAAAGCATGCTTCAGAATATTTTTTAAACTTTATAAATGAGACATATAAAAAAATATTGTGATGTACAGACGCCAGCACATCAAGCTACTACAATCTGACAATCTGTCAAATTTCTTTAATATATTTTCAACTTTATCGCTACAGCATTAGGCTCAAGGTTGATTGGAAAAATTTTTCAGTTTCGGGTAGCTTGAACTGCTGGCGTCTGTACATACGAGTAAGTACTGATTACTGTAAGTAAATAATTTATTACCTATATACAAAACATTTAATCGATTACAGGTTACCGAGAGAAATCGAGCCGTGGGAAAATCGATTATAATTACCTCTACATCGAAACAATTTACCCGAGAAGTCGGAAATCGATTAATATAATTACACTTTAATGAACTGTATCATACAAATAATATTGGAAAATAAATAAATGCTGTTCGTTTTTTGTTATGAGTACCTAGGTATAATGGTAGAAAACCGCATAGTACAAAATAATTCTGCCTAGCCTTTTCCCAACTATGTTGGGGTCGGCTTCCAGTCTAACCGGATGCAGCTGAATACCAGTATTTTACATGGAGCGACTGCCTATCTGACCTCCACAACCCAGTTACTGGGTAATACGATACCCCTTGGTAAGACTGGTTGTCAGACTTTCAGACTTCTGACGACCCGTAACGACTGTCAGAGATCCACTAAAGACAGTCGGGAACAACGGCTTAACGTGCTTTCTAAGGCACGGAGGAATTTCGGTATGTAAAGATGGTTTCCCATCCACAGACCAACCCCGGCCAGCGTAGCTTAACCTGATGGATCGACCCGTGCGGCTGTTATTACTTAGCCACGAGCTCCTCTACCGCAAAGTACCAAATGAAATATATTAATAAGTATTCTATTATTTAATTAAAATAATACCTACTGCAAGCAACACAATAACAACTCACCTTTCTTCTGGAGGACCAACCTACCTATCGACCTCGAAATTGCATTCATCAATAGGTATTAAAAGAAACCGGTAAACTTGTTTTCAAAACACGTTAATAGGTACCCTTACGGATTTTCTAACGTTGGAGCTCTCTTTTTTTTTCTATTCTTATTCTTATTTATTTCTCGAGCTCTCTGGCTCTATCAGATTGCAACAAAAGGATAGCTTTTGATGCGGTTATAGACAGGTTGTTAAATCCATTTTATGTATAAAGCCATAAGTTTGACTTTTCTACTAAAATAAAAAAGTAATAAGGATTAAATGCATCGAGAACGAAAAATCCCTAAAGTCGGGACCTATGGTCGGATATGGATGGGCCTATGGATGGGCCTATGGATGGGCCTATGGTCGGTCGCGTTTTTCCGGCCAGGTATAGGGTGTTTTAAATTAACACAATGAAAAATATTATTAATATGATTTATTTTGGCAGGGGGGGGGGGGTGATGTATGGCGTATTTACCCTAGCCTATTATTCATCACCCCATCATTCTGCCAATCTGCCTACTCTTTTCCCAACTGTGTTGGGGTCGGCTTCCAGTCTAACCGGATGCAGCTGAACACCAGTATTTTAGTGCGACTGCCTATTTGACCTCTACAACCCAATTACTGGGTATTACGATACCCTTTAGTTGGACTGGTTGTCAGACTTTATGACTACTGACGATTGACTCGTAGCGCCTGTTAAAGATCCACGAATGACAGCCGGGACTAACGGCTTAACTTGCTTTCCGAGGCACGGAGGGGTCTTCCGTCTTGGTATGATAAGATGGACTCCCATCCACGGACCTACCGCGTGAGATCGACCCGTGCTTCTGTTTTTATTACTTAGCTACAAGCCCTTCCAAGTAGCCTATTATTGAGTAAAAATACTCGAAAAACATAATCTTCTTTCTCTCTGCAAGTTGGTTTTGTACGAGATAAACATTTTACGAATATAAATTAGTCGACATCGCCGTATCGACTGAATAAACTACGCACAAAACAACGTGTCTAAGTGTGGGTGTAACGTACGATAACGATTACTTGTCGGTGTGTGCGTAATCAAAGATTGTGTGAAGTGACGGAAGAGTAGGTAGAGCACAGATGGGAAATGAACGGCATGTTTTTTTTTTTAATAAACTTATACGAATGACAACCGGGACCAACGCCTTAACGTGCTTTCTGCGGCACGGAGGGGTCTTGGTATCTAAAGATGGCAACTCATTCACGAACCAAACGTGGCACGCGTAGCTTATAATAATCATTTATTTATTTCGGGTAATTAACACCTATTGCTACACATAAACTAATAGAAATCCTGACTTTTTTTTGGGTGGGAAATTATCAAATAACTTCTACTGACTAAAACCGTCCGTTACCGTGTTTATTAACCTACATGAAAATCACTTTACTATGAGTGACTATTTTCTTACATAAGTCTTAAGGCCCTTCCTTGACTAAACGACCTTGAGCGTTCGGTCCTTCTCTGTCCCCCGCTCAGTCTCGCTCTGTCTCGCTCCCTTTGTCTTCAAAATCACAAAAATTTTCAGAATTATTTTAATTAAAAAAAAATCGATCTTTTGAAATAAAATAAAAGGTGAAGTATTTAGATTTTTAAATTATCTGTCCATTAGTGTAATCCTCTAATGATTAGAACGTCAACTTAGCAAAATATGCATGCAATCAATAATTTTAGTCACTTTTTTACAAGGAGATTTTAAAAACAAATATAGGTATAGATAAACCATTCTAGCCCCTCCACAGTGGTTACGCTCACATGCAAATAAGGTGTATAGACGCAATACACATAATTGGTATTTGTCATTGGTTGCTCAGTCACCGGCGAGACATGAAAGCGGAATCACACGTCGCTTTCACCGCTAAAATACGGTCAAAAACGTCAACGAAAAAACATCTTCGCAGTCAAGTAATTTTTTTTTTTGTCTAAATTAGAAAAATCACAGATTTTTTTTTCATGCTTTTACATGATTTTTTACATGATTTGCTCAAACGCCGAACAGCCGGATTTGTCGGCCAATTAGTGTATAAATGACACGAATGCGCGACAGAGCGAACGTTTTGGTTGGGGTAGCGCCTCAACAAGATTCATTATTCATATCTAAACAAAACCTCAAGGTCAAGTCAACACAAAACCAGGTCAACAAAGTAACGTATCTGGCACATAATCTATGCGTGTTTTGATGTGGCTCGCTCGTGTGTGACGTGTTTACAATACAGAACACGCGCATGTGTGCGTTTAGCTGGTAAACGTATTTATTTTAGGCACCGGCTACACCCGGTTCAGTCCTCCTTGTCTTTTTGATCGACCAACAGTGTCAGTGCTTTGTGAAATTATTTAAAAAAAACAAACGTTTGGAATCAACATGTCGGCATCACCCATTGCGAGGCAAGCGACCAATGTTCAAGCCATTCCTTCAAGGAGGGTTCTCATCACCGACCCCTCGCAGATGCCTGATGTATACTCCAGCACACCTGGAGGCACTGTGTACTCTACAACTCCTGGAGGTAATTAAACTTTTTCTTTAACTATTTGGGTCATAAAGTCATATAACTATTGAGCCAAGATAACCACGTTTTGTATCTGTGTTATGTTGATAACAAATAATACAGGCATTCGATAAAAAGAAAAAAGAAACTGTTTTTCATAATATGCCCAAGCCCTAAAGTTCAACAGACTATCTACTAGTTACAATTAATTATGCTTTATTACTTTACTAATTATACTTTATTAGTCTAACAATAGTGACTAAGGATTATGTCCACCAACTGTCAAACAACACATAGACAACTTAATATTTTCTTGCCAACATTTGCCTGGATAAAGCGAACTATACGTAGTGTTCGTCCCTCAAGCATCATGAGTTGTAAAACTAATTTTAGAAGCGACAATGAACTCAATATTGAGCTTATTTGTTGAATGGTAACCTTGGTAGGGTTTAATTGGTTCAACCATTACGATAATTAGGTATTTAATTACGTACATTCGGTATGAATGAACTTTATAGTCATTGATGTTTAAAAACAAACTGATTAGTTGAACTAATTATGATAATAAATATTACTTACCTATGAAAACAACTATTGTTTTATCGACGGAATTCATGCAACCAAAAAATTTTTGCTCCTTATAAATATACAACTTAATAGATTAAAAGGCAAAAATTGAGATACAATCTTCATTTATCTATCCACAGAGAATAAGTTTAAAATGAAATACCTAGAAATCTTCATTTAAAAAAAAATATTACTCCAAGGTAATCAATCAAAAGATATTAAAGAATAGGTACTGTGAAGGTTACATCAAAACATTTTGATATCCAACTACCAGGAATGCTACTTATTTCAAAACAAGATAATCCATGTGTTTGTTTATATAACCCTTCAGATTATCAACGACGCGCGACGTAACTTGTTGTTTATGTTAGCACATAAAAACATATTACGACCGTAAATTATAGTTATTATACTGCCTACACAAACAGACTTGCGTGGGCTTTTGCAATCTAAACTCAGGGCCTCAATTGTCCATAGTTAAACGAAAAGGATACAACCCACATTCCATCTAATGGGGGTTGGATCCTTTTCGTTTAACTATGGAAAATTTAGTCTGCAAGCCCACCTACTAAATTCAAATCAGTTAGCATAGTCTGCTGGGACACAGGCCTCCTCTCTGTGAGAGGGAGTGGACCGTAATCCACTACGCGGGCCCAATGCGGGTTGGTAGATGTCACATGTCTTTGATTTTTTGGTTCTAGGACACTTCCTATCGTTTCCTTTTTTCTTTCTTTTCTCGTTCCTCACGATGTTTTTCTTCACCGTTTTGAGAGCAGTGTTGATGAAATAATTTACACAAAGCACCTGTCAGGATTCGAACAAACCTACGAGTCCTACGACCTAGAACTCGTAAGTCGCGGCCATTACCTCTTGGTTCGTAAATCAGTTGAGCATGGACAATTATTCTAAAACTAAGGAGTAACTAAGGACACCATTACTCACCGGACTCTAAAGAATCTAAGGATTTTAAACGATCTATTATATCCAGATTTCGATATAGAACTTTTTCAAGGATTAACTGAGGCCATTGAGGGCAAACATTGGGAATATAAGCTCGGAAATAGGTACCTTTCTCTGAAAAGGAAACACTGAATTCAGCGCACTAATGTATAAGGGGTTCAACTCCGAATTGAGTGTACTCTTAAAGGCTCAGCTATATTAAACGTAGCAATTTCCTAACCTAACATAACATTTCGCCTTTAATCCCTGATCCCTACGCCTAACCCAGGCGTAGGACCTATATAGTACACGCTCATTCCACTAGTTCTGTTTAAGTGATAAAGCTTATAGCCATCATCATAACCTAACAATAAAACGATAACGTGATTTCATTACGTAAATATGCCACGTGGCGATATTAGCTGTGTTATGCCAGTTAGTTATGTAACGACTTGGCAACCAGTCGTACACAATCGGCTGTTTGTGATAATGGAACAACCTATGTCCACTTAGCGTGCGTTTGTGCACAATGGACACGTTGTTGATAATCTGTGAAAGTTTATACAGATTGTAGGTAGGTATCTTGTTTTGTATCAGGTTTTAATATTGTTTATCTTGGCTACCATTTAATATGTATTTATTTTAATCATAAACATCATTTCCGTGTAGGTACTTAATTGGCGTTTTCTGTTGAGTTGTTATGTATATGAATACCGCTTCAATAAAATATCATGTCTTCAAAAATCTGCATACATAAACATATTATTATGTAAATTAGTTAGAATACCTATGTTTATGTTTATTAGGTAATAACTAAAGATACTCGTCAAAATACTCGTTATTGACTATGATTTAAAAACCAATTTCAAAGTAATCACCATAATTGTTCTTAGTCAAATCATTATCAATGACTTTTCATTAAAAATCGACAAGACAGACATAAAAGCCAGGAGTTTCGTGAAGAAAGTGAAGTCCTCGTCAGCTCAAAGAAAGCACTTGTGTGACTAAGCTTCAAGCGGCTTAAGGGTCATTAAGAACAATTAACTTATCTCCAGAATCAAAGTGACGGGGAAATGTCAGTGGTCTATAGTAAAAAAATAAAGACGACCCTATCGTAGAGGTAATTATTTAGTTAACCATTGAAACAATATATTGTTATGGGTTTAATAAACCGATCATGGTTAGATGCAGCACAGTTCCTGCCTATAGAGCCTGAAGCTTCTATTGCCTCAAAATAAACTTACTGTTACCTATTCAGTTTTTTTTTGGGTAACCGTTCCTTCGGTACCTCCCTCATCACCAGTTTTCTTTCTACAGTCTCCTTGCTCGCTTTTCCGTGAAAATATTTTCCGAAGTTATCCATAGACTCAATTCTTTACCAAATACATACTCTACTAGACCAACCTTGATTCTTTAACTATTTTATTTATCTACTAACCTGTTATCTGTAAACCTACTCGTGTCTATGAATAATCTGCAAGAACTCGTTGTAAATATTGTGGCACATATGTAACAGAACATTTCAATTTGTGTATGGAAACCGGTAGAATTTCTGTTTGATTATTTGAATTGGAAAAAAGACGGTCTTTCTTATAGAGAAGCTAGGAAATTGGATGTTTCTTTTGCTGGAATTTACATAATTTGGTTCGAGTTCTGTAAATTCAAAATAAGTAATTCAACGTTTGAATGAAACAGAAGGGCCAATGAAGCAAACGACCTGATTGTTAGAGTCCATATCATTAAAGAGTCAACCAATTTCTCTTGGAATAGCCTAGCCTTTCATATTACATATAAATATAAGTAAAGTTTAGTAAACATTTAAAAAGAAGTCTCGTATGATACTAAATATAATATTTTAAACAAAACAAGCAATATCAAAACATTAACGCGCGGAAATGCTGAAATAGATTTCGTACATAATATTTTCGTCGGAACTACGAGACTGTTTTCCTCGTAAATTCATTAAACGTTAGGTCATATGACATAACAGTTTGAACATCTTTGAACTTCGCGAAATATTTATAAATAGAATGAAATAGATTTAAATACAATTGTATTTACGTTAGGTACGATGACTATATTTAAATTAATTAAAATATTTAAAGAGGAGCTCGTGGCTAAGTAATACAAGCCGCATGGGTCGATCCACCACGTTAAGCTACGCTTGCCGGGGTTGATCCGTGGATGGGTGACCATGTTTACATACCGAGACTCCTCCGTGCCTCGGAAAGCACGTTAAGCCGTTGGTCCCGGCTGCCATTCGTGGAACTTTGACAGTCGTCACGGGTCGTCAGAAGCCCGAAAGTCTGACAACCAGTCTTACCAAGGGGTATCGTATTACTCAGTAACTGGGTTGTGGTGATCAGATAGGCAGTCGCTCCATGTAAAATACTGGTATCTGGTATTCAACTGCATCCGGTTAGACTGGAAGCCGACCCCAACATAGTTGGGAAAAGGCTAGGCAGATTGATTAATTGTTGTGCTTTTTATTAATATCTTCTATTTTGTTCTTTTCAGGTACAAGAATAGTATACGAGAGGTCGTTCATGATGTCGTTACGGCAATCACCGATCTCGCAGACCCCACCAAAGTGCGCATTACCAGCTGCACTGCTAAAGAATCCTAACTCCGTCCCGAATGTCATACAACCGTCCGCGGCGCAAAAGGCGCGCTCAAACTCAATCTCATTCGACGAGTCGCAAGAAACATTCAGCATGGATCTCTAATAGGTTAAGATTTAAGTCATTAAAAAAAAAAAAAACTTATGCTTTATTGTATGTACAATTTGATAATGTAAGTTCTAAATACCGCGTGTGTGCTTACTTTATGTCTCTTCCGTACCTTAAGTATCAGTTTTGTTTAACTTAGGACCAGGAAATTAAAGTAGCAACTATTTTAATAATACTTCATGTTCTAAGTAGATATTTTTAAATTAGCTTTAGCTCTTAATTGCGTGACTGAACATTATAATAGCGTTCAAAACGCGGTCTTTTGCCACGCCCGCCAAAAAACAATAAACAATATAAAAGAGTACAGATAAAAATTTATGGAATGGATGCGTTCACAGTATGAGACCAAAAATGTATTTATTGTTAAAAAAAATAGTGGCAAAAGATAAATTGTAAATAATTGTTAGTTTTATGCGTGTAACGCACACTGTAGGTGCTTATTATTTTTATATTAAAAAAGCAAGTGCCATTACGTGGAAGTTAATTCTAGTGACATAATTTCCTTCCGACTGGTGTTGCTGACATTGTTATGAAATCTCAGATTTTTAATATTGTCTGGGTTTTGCGATATTAATTTGTTTAAGAATAAATCGGTCACAGATTGTAAAAATCTTGTAAGTCAAATTGTATTATTACGGTAGGAATCTGAATATTTAGGAATTAATTAAAGTTTCTATTGTATGTTGGGCTATACAAAGCTTTCTGAGATACTTTGCGGGATTTTTAATATTTCAAGCTTTAGAAATACTGCATTGCATTATCAGTCTGACTTTAATGACTTAATAACCCTTGATTAAGGACTTACTTTTTGAAATGTTGTTCCAAAGCATTTAATTATGACTGTAATTATAGTCTATGTCCATTATCTCTCTTGTTAAATGTAAGTGCGTGTTCCCCTCTGTGCATGCTTTCAGTATACCTCGTGTGAGTATACTATGTTGATATTACGATAATATACGACTGCCAGTATAATAATTATGGAAATAAATACAATTAAATTTTAATGTTTGATTTACCTTTAAGCCTGCCTATAAATATACCTACTATTATCAAATAGATAGACACTCAAACTCATTTGAAATAGGGTTTAAGCTATTTATATGTGCAAAACCACCACCCCTTGAAGCAGCATTATTTCAATATTACTTCAGTGTGAGAACGAGATGGAGCTATACAGGACGTCTAGCTCCATCACTTTCCCACACTCAAATAAGATTAAAATAATACTGCTTTAAGAGGTGGTGGTATCCATCGGAATAATAATAATAAATACCTAATAATCTTTATTATGATACACACAATATTCCTGATACACAAGAGCAGAAGTACAATATCAATCTGCCTAGCCTTTTCCCAACTATGTTGGGGTCGGCTTCAGCAAGAGTACAATATAATAACATAAAAATAACATGGAATATCTACATAAATCTACACAGATCATGTAACCCTGTCTCCTAAACTAGGTAGTCCTGTATCTTAGGAGACAGAATCAGAACAGGAATCTGAATAATTTTGAAGCAAATTGCTAATCCATTGCTTCTGTTCGAAAAATTTGCCTTTTTAACACCGTAAATAACGCAATGAATGTTGTTGAACTGTCAAAATGAAACCGATTCCGATTGAAAGTGACACCAATTAGGGTGCCGTAATCAAAATCTCGAATCGAAAATCGAACACCGCATGCTACTGACAGCAGCGATTAATATGGCCGCCTAGTGGGCCCAAGCAATATAAAAAAGTACCTATTATAGTATCGATGGGAGAAAAAGATTAAGACTTGAAGCGAATTCCTCTTATATCTAGTCTCTATGGCTAGTATGGCCCAATTCATAAACACAATAATGTCGGCCGAGTGATATCCATTAAGGTGAGAGTGGGAAGTTGCCCTAGGAGGATAGACACCTCAATAACTCAAATTGTGACTTGTAGACGTACTATCATCACAGTTAAAGGTGGTACTAAGGGTTAACTGCGATGATAGTACGTTTAAGTGTCATACAAGTCACAATTTGAATTATGGGGCGTCTATCCTCCTAGGGTAACTACGATTTTCCCGCCCTTATGCAAAATACGCGTGTTGACTTGGACTTGAATACGGGCTGGTATCCCAGCCCGTATTTCCTACCTATTTTACCCTAGAGATGATAGAGAAGTCCAAGCCCTTTTTTATATTGGGGTGGGAAATTATCAAATAACTTCTCCTGCTCTGGGCGGAGCGGGAGGGCGTGTCAGACTTCTACTGAATAAAACCCACCCGTGTTCCTTCAGTTGCCTGTGCCGGGGCCACGGTAACTCTTTCAAACAACTAGGCCCTAGCGGACCCCATCAGTTAGTGCTGACATCTCTTTGAGGCGCGCGTGGTACACAACGCGCCGTCGATCCGGGCCTGGTCCTTACCAGACGGCTAGCTACCCATTGCTCGCCGTCCACAAGCCCGCGCCTACGGTGGCCGGGAACCAGCTCTCAATTCCCGACGCCTAGGGCGTCTCCTGCGGCGACTAGGGCCCTGAGGGCGTAAGGATTACCCCTCAATTACGCGTTTCGCCTCCTCCTTCGCGAGCATTACTGCTTCGCAGAAGGAGGTGACGGCATTCCATGCACTCTCGCTCCGTACCATGGCCTGGACCAGCACCCTAATTGCGTAACACACATCGATCGGAATCTGTTTCATTTTGACAGTTCAACAACATTCATTGCGTTATTTACGTTTTTGAGCAGACAAAATTTTCGAACATATGAAGCAATGGATTAGCAATCTGCTTCTAAGTGATTCAGATTCCAATTGATTGTGCGTTACGCAATTAGGGTGCAGGGCCGGATGCGAGATATCGCTACCGCTGATCGCCTCCGCGAGGACGCGGCGGTGCTCTTCCCAAGCCGGGCAGACCTCCACCCTATTCTCCATGGTTTCCGTTTCGTGTCATCGTTTCCGTTTCCTCCAGGCGATCTACACAATGGTAACACCCGGGCGTTTCCCCCCGCCTTATCCGGTCGTCGCCTCCCGAAGCAACCGTGTCCAGTGAGGACCTGCGTCAGGCGGAAGGTGAGGACTTATCGCCACAACTGTGGCGTGCCCAAGAAGTCCAAGTCCTGGTGGGATTATGGTCCCTACAGTACGTAACTATGGTTACATAATCTATCTTGTTGGTTTTCCTGGTCTCAGTCTTCACATACCTAGTCATTGTTTTTGTTGACTTGGGGTTGCTAAAGTCTGTTTTTTAATCTCGGAGACTAATTTGACAGGTGCAAATGTCAAAGTATGAAATGAAAAAATGATACACGGAACATTTGAAATGTCAATTTGGTCTCAGAGATTAAAAAACAGACCATAGATACCGTGGCCCAGCGATGAGGGTCTCACCTCTCATACACGAGGTTGAGGGTTCAATCCGGGCAAGTACCAATGTTTACATGTAAGTACTTTCTGAGTTAATCTTAGTCATCACTGACGTCGGTGAAGAAAAATCGCCAACACGTCTTGAGCAATGATCAACTCATGCCTTCTTTATATGAGAAGAGCCCTTTACCCTGCTGTGGGATAATAATAGGTTGCTTTATAATATTATTATTCAGTTATTACTGTAATTTCACGTTACTAATTAATTTGTATTGTACAGACGCCAGCAGGTCAACCTACCTGAAACTGTCAGATTTTCCCAATCAACCTTGAACCTAATGCCTTAGCAATAAAGTCGAAAATCTATTAAAGATATCTGACAGATTGTAGTAGCTTAATGTGCTGGCGTCTGTACCTGTTTAATTCGGTATGTCCTACAATGAAAGTACAAAAGTAGGTACCTACACAATTATTACGCAATCGGATGATAAAGTGCAACAACGGCATTAAGAAGAAGGGTTATCATTTTAAAACAGTGACCTTTGCTTTTGTCGTCTGGCAGCTTTATACATGACACATCAAAATTTTCCCGTTTTTGCAATTTTAATGTATTTTTTTAATGGATTGAGTTTCTTAAAAAATCACATTGATTGTGCGCAATAGAGGTGTCATGACGCGTGATCCATCGCTGCCCGTCCGATGTCCACCGCGCAAAGGATGGATGAAAAGCAGCGCATGCAGCATCGATGGCATGAAGTCATTTTTTGCTCCGTTGGTGTAATTGGTATGGCGTTCCAGTGGGAGGATAAATAAATAAATAATAATAATAAAGATTTATTTTTCTCCCAAAAAGTACTTACAAAATACAGGTGTTACAAATATTTGACAGGCCAGCTGGCGTGGTTGGTTAAGATACCGCCTACCATGTCGCAGGTCGTGGGTTTGATTCCCATCCAGGACAAACATTTGTGTGCATGACCATGTCTGTTTGTCCTGAGTCTGGGTGTAATTATCTATATAAGTATATATTTACAAAAAAAAAAGTAGTGTATGTAATATATCAGTTATCTGGTTTCCATAGTACAAGCTCCGCTTAGTTTGGGATCAGATGACCGTGTGTGAAATGTTTGAAAAAAAACTTTATAGATCGTTAAAAATTTCGAAAAATGACTGTTTCTTTAAAAAAAAAAATCTAGGTATGCTTCTACTCCGTTCACTTATTGTACCCTATTTTTTCAAGACGGTAAAAACAATCATCCAGTACAGGTATGTGCTACATGATGCTAAAGCCACCATAATGCCTGTGGTAAAGCTTTGATATCAATTTTAAAGAGAATAAATCAAAAGCCGAAGCTTACGAACACAAAAGAGATTCAAACCGCTTCTGAATAATTTCGAATTTAACACGGGTTTATTTATTTTCAAACAAGATATTAACAGAACATCACGCCTCTAATCCCCGAAGGGTTATACAGAGGTGTACCTGTAGTACATCCACATTTCGCCAGCTATGTTTAAGTCCCATGTAATAGGAGGCGAGCCTATTGCCATCAACCGGCACAAAACCAGACGCCACCGTAACTAACGCAATGAATGTTGTTGAACTGTCAAAATGGAACCGATTCCGATTGATAGTGTGTTACGCAGTTAGGGTGCTGGCTGCTACTGAGAAATTTCTGATGGAAAAACCCAATGGCTAACCTGGGAATCGAACCCAGGACCTCATGCTCAGCAGTAGACGCTTGCAACCAATGGTTCCTAATGGGGGCGGTAGCGCCCCCAGTGGGCGCTGGAGCTTATCGTGTGACACGCTTACAGAGAGAGAGAGAGAGAGAATTAATTTTTAATTTGTGATTATTAATGGATAATAGACAGACATATAAAATTGGTGTTGGTACCTATACAAAGGGGGCGTTGGTTTTTTTTTTTTGTAAAGGGGGCGGTAGTCCATAAAAAGTTAGGAACTTATGCTAGACCAGCAAGGCAGTCAAAAACATAATATTTACATAATAATATTTAGCTAACAATCTTAAAATAAATCTTTTTCTTCTCAGTGCGTGGCGATGGCAATTTAAATAGAGTCAAGTCGAACCCACCTCCGTGGTTGCACCCTAATTGCGTAACACACTACCAATCGGAATCGGTTTCATTTTAACAGTACAACAACATTCATTGCGTTATTTCCGTCGATGAGCAGACAAATTTTTCTAACATATGTAACAATGGATTAACAATTTGTTTCAAAATGATTCGGATTCCGACTGATAGTGTGTGAGGCAATTAGGGTGCAGAATTTGGCTATGAATTTAGCATCTTCAGTAGCGTCCATCAGCTCCTGTAGCGTGCAGGCTACAGGAGCTGATGTAGGTAGGTTTATTTGGAGTTATGTAATTATCACCAGCACCCTAATTGCATAACACACTATCATTCAGAATCTGAATCATTTTGAAGCAAATTGCTAATCCATTGCTTCATATGTTCGAAAAATGTTGTCTGCTCAACCAATAATTAACGCAATGAATGTTGTTGAACTGTCAAAATGAAACCGATTCCGATTGATAGTGTGTTACGCAATTGGCCCGCAGGTACCAGAACCTTACATAACATAATTTGATTAAGAACGTAAATAATTAATTAGGTACACATCACATAGGTGAGCAAGTACATATTATGTACGTATATGTTATCGGTAGGTTTCATAGGAAGGTAATAGCCATATCGGGCTCAAGGCTATATAGGTATAGTTGGCGACGCAGTTTTATGGGCCGAAGTAATATGGTGGGTTGCGGTAGGTCATAAAGTTGATGTTAGGATAGGGCAAAACTACTTACTGTACCTACTTACATCGTAAATGGCCTTGTTGTGAAAAGCGTACTTTAAACATGTACTGAGAGGTAATTTAGTTTTGAAAACAATTGCTATAATTCTGCAAACTTTCTTTGTTTTAATAAAAATACCATTTATTTCAGGCGACATAGGCCCATTGAAAAATACCTAAACATACATAACATATTATTTATAATCAAAAATCCTGTGTTAATAAATAAGGCTGTGCACTAGCTTGACTTTGTGCTGTCCTGTGGAATTTGCCTGCGGAAGCGACCGAACTCCACGTCCTACGGCCAAAAGACTTCTTCCATGACTAGGGGCAGATAACAGTTCGGTACACGCACGACGAACGCCTTGAAGTTGACGTACCGGTGCAATTCCACATTAAAAAATAAGTTCCACAACTATCCACCAGGTGGCGCAAGTCGCCATTCCCTTAGTAAAAGCCGTCCAATTCACTCCTACTTGCCTTGGTTCGAGTGTTCTGAGTGACGTCACACTGATGAGTGATGCCGACCACGCACGCGATCAGGGGTGAGGGAACCCGGCGTTGTTTTAATGTGGCTTAAGTATCTTGTTACTATGTAATTTGTGGGGAATTATTTAGGTACGGTTAGCGACAAAAGTCTATTAACGCTGGATTAACACTGATCTACGATTAACACATCAATTAAAATTCTAAATTGACACATTGTATTTGAAGTATTGATGAGCTCGTGGCTTAAGAAATAACAGCCACATGAGCCGACCCATCAGGTTAAGCTACGCTTGCCGGAGTTGGTCCGTCCGTGGATGGGTGACCCATCTTTACGTACCGAGAGTACTCCGTGCCTCGGAAAACACGTTAAGCCGTTGGTCCCGGCTGTCATTCGTGGATCTTTGACAGTCGTCAAAAGCTGGAAAGTCCGACAACCAGTCTTACTAAGGAAAGGGTATCGTATTATCCAGTTAGTGGGTGGTGGAGGTCAGATAGGCTCCTTGTAAAATACTAGGTTTCAGCTGCATCCGGTTAGACTGAAAGCCGACCTCAACATAAATGGGAAAAGGTTAGGTAGATTTATTGATTTTGTATTTGAAGTATTCCATAAAACAGCTAAGTGCTAATTAATATTTTTTTAATTTTACTTCTGTTCCGATTTAAATAAAAATTTAGTTCAATAAAAAAAAAAACTAATGTGTTATTTGACTTTTGTCACTGACGGTACCTGCCTTTTACGCTCAGTAAAAAAGAAGATAAGTAAAAAAGTATGTACTTAAGGGGGAAGCGTCAGAGTAGCCCGCGAAATTCAAATTTTCTTACGTTTTTCGCAATTTACAAGTAGATTGTACGTTGATCAAAATATAATTTGCGGCCGTAACAAGTATCTATTTACATAATTAGAATAATTAAAGTAGTGATCAATACAACTCTTTAAGACCAGGTAATCCTAATGAATGACTATTTCATGAAATCTTGACATTTCAGGATTATACTAACTTAAGGAGTTGTATTACTGATTCTAATGTATATAATTCTGTAAATATTATATATATATTTTTTACGGCCGCAAATCATACTTTATTTAACATACAACTTAATACTGACTTGCAAATTACAAAAAACGTAAGAAAATTTGAATTTCGCGGGCTACCCTGACGCTTCCTCTTTAAAGGAAATAAGGTTGATGTTTGATACCACAATGGAAAATCATAATGAAAAATACTACTGAGTCTAGAGATCTAAAAAAATACGCTAAAAATGTAAACCTACAGTTTTAATTTCAAAATATTATTAACGCATTTGTAGTTTTAACGCATATTAATGAAGGGCAACGACATCTATCATTATCGTTTTGAACTACATTGGCGTAGCGCGTACTCGTCGTAGCAAGCAGCGTATCTATAGCTACGAATGCCTACGAACTATGCCTACGATTTGCTAAAATTTCGCTACGAAAATATGCGATGGCCGACCGCGACGCGTTGCGCGTCTTTATAGAAACATTTCCTTTGAATAAAATACATGACTAAATACAAAATAATACATAGTTGTCTGTACCTGTGAATATGGGTATTTGCTCGTTTTCTTGTTCGAAACGTTCTTTTCTTGTTATTCTATAAATCGTATTATCTGGAATTTAATTTCCTATGATACTTAGTATTATTTTTTAAACACGTACCCTACCTACAGCCTGCATATTCATATTTTTATAAATTTATTGCGGAAGTTAATTATCTAAACACCCTAATCCCATTAAAAATCAATAAAAAATGCCAATAAGCAGTTTGTTTCACATTTTTATGTATAAAATATGCATCTGTCCAATATCGCATGAAAAATAATTGAAACGCCATTTATTATTCAAAAGAAAAATGAACAATTTATTTTTAATACGGCATCGTATGCATTTTTCTCATCAAAGCTGCCATTAGCCATTTCAAAAAAATACTAACCAATCTTTTTTAAGCCTCCGACTTTTTTAATAAACATTGTTTTTAATTAAAAATCCTATATCTATCCTGTATCCAGAGGTCATTGAACCTTTGTTTTGCGGTATCTACGTAGACTATTCCATGGGTTTTGAGGCGATTAAATATAAAACTTCTTTAGCACACTGTTAAGGTTGCTTTTAATTTAGCAAAGGATACTTTACAGCCCCTTTTCACCCTCTCCCTTTGACGTTATAATCTGTCTGGAACTAATCGGTTCTGATATTTGCCTCACTGTTCATTCCATAACGCTAATACGATTAGATTTTTTTTAATATGCTAGCCGCTTGTCATAATTATGTGTAGAAAGTTTAGTTATGCCAATTATTTCGTGAAGGTTTCTCAAAGGTGACTTTCTTGGAAAATGTAGGGACATTGAAATTTATTGTTCGAAAGTTAGTTTTTCTAAAGGAATGTTATTTATTGTTGTAAGGAATATTTGCTGTGTGCGTCATGCGTTTATAGTGACGTCAATAGCATTAAAATTTTTGATAAATTGATGCTATTTTCTCTAGTCAAATAAAATTAATGGTGAATAAAATTTAAAATGAATTTAGAAAATGGGTAGGTAAAATTATATTTTAGGCTTATGCAGTTAATTTGTCATCCTTTCCACGATCTTTCTGTAGAGTCTGGCGACGCTAACTCTGCCATCGAATAAATGGGCAACCCTAATTTTTTTTACATATCGCACCTTGAAAACAAAAGTGGCGTTATACAAAAATAAAAATTTTTCAGTATGTCCATTTAAAGCTTTTTTACGCAGCATTTTGGTCAATATCTTAGCAAATAAGTGAAATAAAAGACTGCAATTTGACGATCTTACTTTAAATTATGTAAGTAGGTACTGAAAATGCCAGAAAATTATGGAGTTATTTAGAAAACCTAATTTTGATAATGCCACTTTTGTTATCAAGGTGCGATATGGTATAAGTACTAAAAGTTGACGTGTGAGCAGATCTAATGATTTTGATATTATGCCTTTTGCATAATAGATTATTTACCCAAAAGAAGATTTTTTCGAATACGTACATCTGTTCATATTTATTTAGGTATATTAACATAAAACGGCCAAGGCCAATTACATTAGTTAAGACATTAAAACACATTATTTAAGTAAAATAACAATAATAGAAGTATACAACTACTCGACAGTCCTCTTGTTGTTTACAAGAAGATCGTGTCAAATTACGACATAATGAAGCAAAACAACAAACTTTGTGGTTATGCGAGGAGATTCGCCAAAACCCATACAAAAAAAAAAACCGGCCAAGTGCGTGTCGGACCACGCACAATGAAGGGTCCCATATTTGGGATGAATTTATCCCAAGAACAAACTTAACATTGTAGTTGAAAAAGATGTTCTCCCATACATCGATATACATCACGGTCAATTCTCCAACTGCAAAATTAAGTTTGTAGTCACAAAAAAATCATTTTTTTATGTGATAAACCTACAAATTAACAATTTTCGGAAGCACAAGTAAAGGATACTTGTGCAGTGAGACCTTGCTTCTTGCCAAAGGAGATCAGCAATTCCTGGCCCTGATAGACAAAGTATTAGACCATACGAAAAAATATTTAAATAATTATAAGCCCTATTTTAATTTATCATTTCCTAAAAAAACCTAGGAAAAACGAATTTCTAAAAAAAAGTCAATTAGTGTATTCTTCGCGTTGCAGTTGTTTTAATAACAACTGATGTTGCCATATTATGCTTTTTTAAACAAAAATGTTTTTTCCCATTAAAAGATTTGTATTATAATATTCGATTTATATTCATTTTCACTTAAAAAAGTATTATACGAGTTTATTGCGAAACAATGATTAAAGATACAGTATTTTTTCGTTGTTATGTTATTTTAATGATTTTATAGAAAAATCGATTTGCATTTTTGTGAACTGCAACACTCGATACGGCTGTCACTTGTCAATCAATCGGTTGTCAACAACGGATTGCCGTCATAACGTTTCTCGCTCGTGTTGCAGACTTACTTTTTATGTTTATTTTGTGTGCTACATCTAATTACCGACCCTTGCTGTGTTTTTAGACAATTGTAACTGCCTGACTCCGATTTTGCCTTTTGATATTGTAAGTAAGTTTCACCTCTTATTGAAAAGATAGAGCCTGGCAAAGTACTTTTAGTCTTTCACTAAAACTCATAACCTAATAAAAGACCGGGAATAAATGATAATGGGGTTTATTGAATACGGTCTAAAATAAAGTTTTTTATTTTTATTTTCATATCCCATGTTATATCGAAAAACTAATTGCACGGGGCAATAGACTAATATTACCCCTTGAAAACCCAAATTATTTTATTTTTGTTTATTGAGGCCTAATTTATTAGGACTGTTTGCGGATCTCCTTTCATAAATCTAGGTCAACGGGAAGTACCCTATAGGTTTTGATTCCCTTGTGAAATCGCAAAATATGCGAAAATATGCGACATAACACAAACGGATTTTTTCACAGGTGAAAGAGATAATAGAGTCGAGTATTTGATATAAATTTCAACTCGATAACTGTACGCGTTCCTGAGAAAAAGGGTTTTGACTTACAGACAGACGGACAACAAAGTGATCCTATAACGGTTCCTTTTTCCTTTTGAGGTACGGAACCCTAAAAAACCGGTCAAGAGCGAGTCGGACTCGTGCACCGAGGGTTCCGTACCATCTTATACCTATTAAAAAAAGTAGCAATTTAGAGACATCGTTTTATTTTTCCTGTAGTCTTTACATAAACTTCTATGAGACAGAATAATTATATTTTTCTCTATGCAAATTTTGGAGATAAGGAGGGAGAACGGTATTTTCTTTACATTTTTCGTCAAAAGTCGAAAACTATGCGGCCTAATAAAATTGAAAAAAATGTTTGAGAATGTGCAAACAGCGCTCTTTCATATGATACCCCACATGCCCTAGTAGATCCACTTCGAATTTTTAAGACCCCCTTCAGTCCCTGTTGGAAAAGAAAAATAAAATCTTTGTTATTAGCAAAATAGTTGGGCAAACGTCAATGAAAACTATTCCAACATTCAAGTTGATAGCATCAGTAGTTCTTGAGATATTAGTGTGACAGACTGAGTCGCACCATAAGGGTTCCTTTTTAACATTTATGTACGTAACCCTAAAAGCCCCAGGCCCGGCGCAAAAGACATTGTATCTCAGATTTCAGAGTAATAATAGTAGAAATACTATAAAGTATCGCTATTGCCAAATTCGGTGGCTAACACAGTATTTTTGTGATGTTTCCTAGACTTAACTCGGGCCTGGGGCCATTTTGGCGGATCTTCTTTATATTGCTTTGTCGAGCAGAAACATTTTTCAACATATGAAGCAATGGATTAGCATTTTGCTTCAAAATGATTCAGATTTCACTTGATGGTGCAGGTGTAATAAGTGAACAGTTAAAACATAATATTCAAGCTGAATACACGTAAACAAAAAAAAAAACAATTAGTACCATCAAATTCTTTTCCGTAGTACAGACGGTGTTGCCGTCTATAGATTTCCAAATTCCACCATATTTTTACTTCTGCAGAGTGGCCAGATTCTATCTCTAAATTGATCTCTATACATTTTTTACTAATTAAACCTACATTACCTACCTATGCATGAAGGGCCTACAATTATTTAAGGACGTTTAAGTACGTAATAACGTTTTGCTTGTCATACGGAGCGTTGCATCATTTAGAAGGGGAAAGGTTTTTCTAAAGGAACAGGAACAAACTTTGCAAGAGAACTATTGATAAATCAAACTGTCCACAACCACGTGAAAAAAAATTAAACACTATTTAGTATTCAAAAGAAAAAAGAAGCATTTATTTTTAATTAGGCATTCATTGCATTTTTCTCACCAAAGCTGCCAGTAAATTATTTAATAAAATATTCACCGAACTTTTTTTAGCTTCCGACATCCCGTACGTTTATGTAGACACATTTTACTCGTCATACGGAGCGTTGCACCAATTTTTCCGCATGTTAGAATTAACTAGGGGAAAGGATTATTCTCTTCTAAATGGGGCCACCCTTTTCAAACCATATACAATTACCTACATGGTGAAATAATATCGGGCGGGGTGACCCTCATACGTTTTAAAGTACAAAATATTTAAAGTGACACTTTGCAGTTAAACTGAAAAGTACAACTTACTTAAACTTAGCTGGAATTCATCATTTCTACCATATTTTCCTAATAAAACCAGATTTTACGGTAGTGCGAGACTAAATAGTGAATTGTATTTGAATATTGTGGGGTTCCCAATCAATCAATATCAGTCAATATTGCTTGACAAACTCGTGAAGTTTAGAACGAAGCTTGATGTGTTTGACAAGCAAACTAGGTGCGTGATTGTGCTTGATGAAAAATTATATTTTTGCAATGCTTGTCAAGCATGCTTGGCCGTTTAGATGCATGCTTGTCAAGCAACACATTCAGTGTGCTACGGAAATTCTACAATGTAATAAAGAGTAGTGCTAGGGAACGTCATGGCGAGTGCACGAGACACGAGCGGAAATAGACGAAATAGTCATAGACATCGTCTTGTTCGTTTCTTTTTGTTTTCTTGCATAAATCAATTGTGAGAGCAAGAAACGCCAAATCTGCATTTAGAGGCATACTATAATTTCGTATACAGAATGTTTCTGTTTTAACACAAGACTTGGTCACTCTGTGGCGACTAAAATGAAAATGAATGCGAGTGCTTGACAAGCATGCTTGATGTTGCGTTAAGCCTCGTCAAGCGAACTTCTCAAGCACGTAAATGCTTGTCAAGCATCCCATGGGGTCCTTAGACAGTCAAAATTGATGAATGGATCCAGTTATCGTAAGGTCTTGGCCTCATGATCGAATAGTAGGTACTCACTAGTAATAGTATGTACTTTTGAAGTGAAAACGTCTTTAAGGCGCACTTTGCGCTCTTTCTGAACAGTGAACGATACTGAACAGTCACGCCCGGTTCGGTGACGCTGATTCGCGTATACTTGGCTCCAGTCGGAAGTTTTCACTTTTATCGTGAGGTCAAGCACATACCCTTTTTTGTAATGAGATGTTTCAAAACATCGTCTTAGGTTCAGACTTTCAGACCAATAATTAGTTTTATTACAAAAAAAAAAACATCGCAGCAATAAGCTACATACATCTTAAAGTAGTTTTTAATGTGATGAAGCTGGAGTTAAATGAACAGTCTAATAAAAAGACCTTTCTTCTTTTCCAAGTCGCTCCTTCGAACAGAGTAAATTGTAGCATCATAACACGAACGCAACTCATTTAGCTCTATCGTTTTACAAAGGCGTCTGACGTTACGTTAGTACTGAATGCTGTATTCAGGTGCATTCTTTAGACTGGAAGCTGACTCCAACTTAGTTGAGAGAAGACTAGGTAGATGATGATGATGAATAAGATATGACAAGATGCCATATTGTAAATCTTTAGGTTAGTCCTCGTGGCAAATTCATGTTTATTTTAGGTTGGCTGACCTTGATGGCCAGAGTTCATTCTGACATCTGTCCGCTGGTAGATCAATCAATCTGTCTAGCCTTTTCCCAACTATGTTGGGGTCGACTTCCAGTCTAACCGGATGCAATCTAATACCAGTATTTTACATGGAGCGACTGCTTATCTGACCTCCACAACCCAGTTACTGGGTAATACGATACCCCTTGGTAAGACTGGTTGTCAGACTTTCGGGCTTCTGACGACCCGTAACGACTGTCAAAGATCCATGAATGACAGCCGGGACCAACGGCTTAACGTGCTTCCCGAGGCACGGAGGAGTCTCGGTATGAAAAGATGGTCACCCATCCACGGAACAACCCCAGCAAGCGTAGCTTAACCTGATGCATCGATCCGTGCGGCTGTTATTACTTAGCCATGAGCTCCACTGGCAGATAAATTGTTAATTTTATTTTATTACTAATCTTCAAATTATACGTCGTAACTTCGTAAGTAAAATTCAGAGAATCAGTGTAGTGCAGTTTGTAATAATATTATCCTAGGACAATATTCAAACACTGTCATCTGATCCCAAACCAAGCAGAGCTTGTACTATGGAAACCAGATAACTGATATATTTCATACTTATAGAGATAATTACACCCAGACTCAGGACAAACAGACAAGTCATTCATTCATGCATGTTCATGAGATTCCGTTATTTATAGACCTTTTCTTTGGTTTGGTACTCGTACGTACTTATATATTTAAGGCATTAGTTAAAACGAACGTACGACTATACGTAAGAAAATACGACTGAACAATATAGGGTTTAAAAATAGCCACTCAGACAGCGACAGCACCCCACGCTCCCCTCTTGCGAAGGGAGTGAACGATCATCGAGGGCTGGTGGTAGGTCTACCACCGCCCGCCTCACGCTCAGGGCACCGCGCCACATCTCATCAACGTGACTTGTGAGGACTCACATAGTGTGAAAGTCTCGAGAAGAGCTTACTATAGAAATGATCCTATGAAGTAAGGTCTTAATTCGTATTGGAAAAATCGAGGAGGGTCATTCGACCGCGGAGAATCTTAACACCGCGATGTACAATTGCGCGTCATCGGCACAGCGCCATCTAGTAAAACGTTTAGGAGTTAGCGATCATTATAAAAATAGAATGATGATGTTGTAGTGACAATAAATTATTTTCGTTGGTCGTAATCGTAATCATGCTAGTGATTTGGTTAGTTGTTTTCGAGTTTAGAATGTCTATAATGTACTCGTAAAGAACCTTTGGCCTGCTGCTGAAGTCAAATTTAACAACTCCAATCATTTAATTCAAAATTAGCTAAGTAATTAAGCTGTTGATTTCCTACAAGATTAAAAAAAGTCTTGAAACTTAAAATATTCGTAATAGAGATTAATGATTTACATAAATCGTAATCGTTTTGATTAATGAATAATCAATCATCATTTTTATTAAAAAACTACGTATGAATCTTTACCAAAGAGGTTCTCAATATTCACATGAGTTTACGATTCTACGTAAAGTAAACATTAAATTCAAACTCACATCTTGTTTTCAGCTGTATAACATTATTTCGATCCAAATGATATATATTTTTTTTTAATTTGAGCAGTAGGTATGTATTTTAATTAAATGTCAACTAAATCAATTATATTTATTATTATTATTTATTAGATAAATAGGCATTCGGGCCAAGTTTCAGCATTTTAGATCAAAGAATAAGATTTTTCATAATAAACTGTATTTTCACCCCAAAGGGGATAAGTTTAGAAAAGTCGTTTGTGACTTATTTATACCAATTTTTTTAGTTAATCTGGCCACGTAGTAAACTCATCGGTAGATTTAGGCAATGATTATTTTTTTTATCGTTATTAATCACATTTAAGCAATCGTAAATAAGATTAACTTTCCGTAATATTGCAGACTGAAATAATGACAAAAATACTGTTTCAAGTAACTAACGACTTCTCAATATGTATTAAGAAAATTGCCTCTGCAAGATTGCTAGACAAAATATTGTCCCTGTTATGACCTCAAAAACATAGGTAACTGTCAACCTAATTCTTCAATCAAAAGTAAACAGCTGGTACGGAGTCTTCGTTAGTTATTTTAAGGAAATCTATCACATAAGTAGACGACGGTGACGTTACCATAATGATTGTTTCCGTGCTCTGTGTACTGTGCTCTATTGGAATTGTTTAGGTATTAATTGTAATTGCGTCCCTTTTATAAATAAACGATTTTATATTATTATGTATTTTATTATTTACGACATAACGCTACGCCACGTCTGCATTTCCTGAATGTGTAGTATTGTGTAGTCAGAAAAGATCAGGAGCAGGTCCATTGCGCAATATAACGGGTATAAAAAGACGCGAGTCACTTGTACCTACTCCCCGTCATTTTTTCACCTAAGAAAAGACTTGTAGCAAAGTAACATGAAGGCAACTCGTTTAACTCAATCGAATATAAAAGGAGATTAAAAGGCACGTGTGTTGTTAAAAACTATGACTTCCAGAATGCAATTAGTAAGCAAGGACACATGAGTGATATAATACCTACATTTTATAAGGGATGTGTTTTTATAGGTTAGCCCACGTGGCAAACCGCAAATTATTTTAGTTTGTTCAAGTTGACCTTGACTGCCTGTCTACCATTGTTCATTAATTCTGTTGGTCACATCATCATCATCCTGCCCTTATCCCATGTTACTTGGGGTCAACGAAACACGTTTTCTTCTTCCATTCTGTCCTGCCAACACCGTCACACTATCATTCACTCCCTTCTCTTTCATATCGTTCCACAATAATTGGTTGGCTGGTCACTACTGGAGTAAATAATTTCCATCATTGTAATAACTAAAAGGATAATAATTTTAATGTTTATTCACAGTATTCACACGCAACGTATTGTTAGTTGACTCAACTAGTTAGTGTATTTATCTAGTTAAATCCTTAAATCAGATGAGGATGAAAGAAATTAGGTAAATCACAAATTCGCGACTTGATTACTAGAAATTTATAGGGTTTAAAAATAGCCACTCAGACAGCGACAGCACCCCACGCTCCCCTCTTGCGAAGGGAGTGAACGATCATCGAGGGCTGGTGGTAGGTCTACCACCGCCCGCCTCACGCTCAGGGCACCGCGCCACGTCTCATCAACGTGACCTGTGAGAACTCACATAGTGTGAAAGTCTCGAGAAGAGCTTACTATAGAAATGATCCTATGAAGTAAGGTCTTAATTCGTACTGAAAAAATCGAGGAGGGTCATTAAGCCGTGGAGAATCTTAACACCGCGATGTAGAAATGCGCGTCATCGGCACAGCGCCATCTAGTAGAACGTTTTGTAGTTGGCTATCATCGTAAAAATAGATTATGAATAGCGATAAGTTTGGTTACAATGTCACATGTAAATTAAAACTTGTTGCGCGGCGAAGTTTCAAGCTTTTTTACCTCCGATCATAGAATCATTGCTGGCAATAATGGATTATTTTGTTGGATTTCTCCTAATCAGATTAAATATGTCATTAAAATTAATCACGATTAAATGAATATTGGTTAAGTAATCGTAATTGTGATTAATTATATAATTAATTAATCGTTAATTTGTCACAGCTATAAAAATATTTTTAGAAAAAATATACTTACATACAAACAATATACGTTTAAAAA
The DNA here is from genome assembly GCA_948252095.1 of Dicycla oo. Classification (NCBI taxonomy): domain Eukaryota; kingdom Metazoa; phylum Arthropoda; class Insecta; order Lepidoptera; family Noctuidae; genus Dicycla; species Dicycla oo. Next base: position 22,895,987 of record OX411728.1, read on the forward strand.
GAATACGAGTATTGTTTAGTTATTACGCGTATTAATTTTTTTTTTAAACAGACTCAAAACATAATTTACATTACTTAGAATGATTCGTAGGGTATTTATTTATTTAGGCTAGCCAACAATTGTTCACACAATACATTAAAAATAATTTAATGAATAGTATTTACTTTTATAAGTGCAACAATTACTTACAGGCTAGCACAACATGCACCATTTATGGTTTTACAATAATATTTACAATTAGAGATATTCAATAATTTTTGGTAATTCATGCGTAAGTAACAGTAATAAAAATAATAATAAAAAACAATTCATTCTAAATAATTAAAAACAAAAACCTATAGAAAACAAAAAAAAAACAAATTTGTACCATCAATATTACTAAATTAAAATAAAAATAATAATAAAAATCTCATTATATAATTACAATGCATTAAATGTTAAAATAAAAATAATATTCAGTACCGAGATCATTTCTTGTGAGTATAGTGCTCAGTAATTATTTTATAAAATTTGCCTATTCCGTCATGATGTATATCAGTAAGATCACTGCAACTGTTTAGGTTTTTACACAGGCGTGAAATCGGGGAGTTAGCACCACGAACCGTTCTGCCCAAAGGTAGATTTAGTGGTGTGATAGGCTTTCGCGGATATCGGGCTGGGACACGAAACTTCAGAAGGCTCAGTAAGTTTGGGCAGTCAATTTTATTTCTAAGTAACTTATATAGAAACTAGGCATCAATAACTTCTCTTCGAGTTGATAACGAATGCATCCTAAAGTATTTGATACGAGTATTATAGGACAGAATACAGCAAATTACATCTTGCATTTTGTTTTTTCTGCTATTAATTTAATATCATTACCGCCGCCGTAAGGAAAAAGGACGTATATCTACAGAAATATTGAAATGGAGAAAAAAAAATTGTCTTGTTTAAAATACAAGATACAAAGGCAGATGCGTCTTTTAAGAGGCTACCGAGCGCACAGTGGCGCCCTCATCGTTTGTTTTGTTATTTCTTTTAATTTAAAAAGAAATAACAAAACAAAGATGAGGGCGCCAATGCGCGCTCGGTAGCGTCTTAATAGTAAGAATTATTAGGTTTTCGTTAAGTTTACGCCAATATAAAAATACTGGTAGATGTGTCTTTTTTGCTGATTCCGAATACGTAAATAACTGTATTTCGACAAAAATGTCAGATACGTATTTTTTCGTTATGACGGCAGCATAGGTATACCTACCGCAAATTTTTAATCAAGATTAATACTTTATCACCAATACTATCATTAAAGATCGTAAATTTCTTAATGAAGATTACTGATTACTAATAAAAAATTAAGGTTCATATATAGGAAAATTTTATCTGCTCAACAACGTAATTATCCCAATGAATGTTGTTGAACGGTCAAAATGAAACCGATTCCGAATGATAGTGTGTTCCGCAAACGGGAAACGGGAATAAGAAAGTGACAGAATCAATTACTTCCAAAAAAGACAGCGCAACAATTACCCTTTTTTTTTTTTTTTTTGTGGATGGGAAATCATCAAATAACTTCTCCCGCTCTGGGTGGAGCGGAAGGGCGTGTCAGACTTTTACTGACTAAAACCCACCCGTGTTCCTTCAGTTGCCTATGCCAGGGCCACGGTATCTTTTTCAAACAACCCGCGACCCCAGCGGCATTGGCCCTATTGGACCCCATCTTTTGCTGACATCTCTTTGAGGCGCGCGTGGAACACAACGCGCCGTCGACCCGGGCCTGGTACTCACCGGACGGCGAGCTACCCACTACTCACCGTCCGCAAGCCCGCGCCTACGGTGGCCGGGAATCGGCTATCAATTCCCGCCGCCCAGGGCGTCTCCTGCGGCGACTGAGGGCGTGAGGCTGCCTCTCCCTCACGCGTTCCGCCTCCTCCTTCGCGAGCATTACCGCTTCGCAGAAGGAGGTGACGGCCTCCCATGCACTCTCGCTCCGCACCATGGCCTGGACCAGGCTCGGACGCGAGAGATCGCCGCCGCCGATCGCCTCCGTGAGAACACGGCGGTGCTCTGCCCAAGCCGGGCAGACCTCCACTGTATGCTCCACCGTGTCCTCTGGGCGATCCACACAATGGTGACACCCGGGCGTTTCCTCCCGCCTTATGCGAAACAGGAACCTCCCGAAACAACCGTGTCCGGTGAGGACCTGCGTCAGGCGGAAGGTGAGGACGCCATGGCGCCTCTCTAACCACTCCTCAAAGAGGGGACTTATCGCCGCAATTGTGGCGTGCCCAGCGCTGGGCTGCGACAGTCGTACTCTCCATGTCGCCATGAGATCCCGCCGGAGTTCTGTCCGCTGTACCGTGATTTCTCGCGGCAACGGAGTTACGCCCCGGCGTTTTGCCTCCTCGCGCCACTCCCACACGTGCGCGAGGACTTTCGCCTCCAGATCCCACGGCGGCAATCCGGCAAGGAGGCTCGCCGCCTCACCGGAGACCGTGCGGTAACCCCGGACTAGCCGAATGGCCATGACCCTCTGGGACGCGTTCAACCGGCGGACTGGCCGCAGCCTCAGGGAACGCGCCCACACCGGTGCCCCGTAAAGGGCCATGGACCGCACGACCCCCGCGTAAAGCCTCCGGCAGGAGGCGTTTGGACCACCTAGATTGGGCAGGAGCCGCTTCAAGGCAGCCCCAGCCCGCTCCAGTCTGGGAGCCAAACGTCGGAAATGCTCCACGAAGTTCCACCGGCTGTCGAGGACGAGTCCCAGGTACTTCATCGTCGACTCGACTCCGATGCGAACCCCTCCTACCGTTATTTGGGAACCCGACGGTGGCGCATTCCGAGGACCATGAAAACACATGGCCTCGGACTTGTGCAGGGCCACCTCGAGTCCCAACTGCCGGATCCTCTCAACGACTATCGCAACCCCGCGTGTCGCTAATTCAGCCGCCGCCTGGTGCGACCTCCCCTGCGCCAGGACTAGGGCTTTAAAATCCAGGATTTTCTCAATACCGGTACCAATACCGGTATTGAAATAATCAATACCGTGATCACGGTATCAATACCGGTATTGAACGAAAGTTCAATTAGGACATTAAATACCATTAAAATACGTGTTTTTATTTTCAAATCGGTCTTTATTGTTCCTATTTATTGAAAATAATAATACAAATACATTTTATACATAGCTATCCTAAATAACAATTTGTTATATTGATTGATTATTTATGTAGGACTAGAAATTAGGAACGTAATCAAAACTTAAACTTAATTTAGTCTTTTTGCAGGAAGGTATTTCACATAGGCATTGTGAAATGTGAAAGAAATATAAACTTCTTATGTAATTATCTAAATGACATCATGTCTCATGTAAATATCAACATAGCTATCAATTTGTAGAAATGTAAATATAGCTTAATTATGTTCATTGTGTGGTGTTCATTTTAGTAACATTCTTTCTTATTCAATAAAAAAAAAAACAATAAAAAATGTAAAACTAAACAAGTAACAAAATATATCAAATAGCCTTAATGAAATTTGCTGACAAACAAACAGTAAAAAATCTAAAAGTAAATAAGCACTTAAACTTAAAAGAATAAGGAAATACTTAAAAGAAAATTTACTGAAAATAAGACGTTTACATTTTTCTATTTTGAAAGTGTGATCGCAAAAACGAAAGATCGTTTAATGTTGAATCAGACAACGAACTTCTCAGCCTGCTACATAAATAGCCTACTGAAGAAAAAGCACGCTCAGCTTCAACACTTGTAGGTACCACAGACAGTAAATATCTGTAAGCTGCTGACAAAAATATCTCCCGACCACCCCCAGCAGTTTCGAAGACACACATCTCTACTCTTATTATATATTTAAAATCAGTGCTCGTCGTAGCTGAGGCAGCACTCTTGCTTTTAGGCAATTTGGATATCTCCCTCTCTAATTGTTTTTGTAAGGACGTGTCTTCATTTTCACAGCTTGTATTCAATGTAGAAAATGAAGTAGAAGGTTTTTCTATCGTCATATCATGTTGATGATCAGTTATTTTCTCACTGTCTCTTTGAGCGTCTCGTGTGTCATTGTTATATTTTAAACGTGCAACTAACTTTATGATAATATGTAGTATTTCATCAGATGTAGGTTTTGTGAAGGTACAATCATCGTCATCGTTACTGAAGAAAGTTTCAGGGTCGTGCAAATACTGTAACACTCCAGATATTAAAAGTCGCCGCTCCTTTATGCGTCTTCGAAGTTCTTTTGCAAGATTATTGCTCAAGTCACTAGCCTGACAATTAACTTTTTTAACATAAATTTTAGAGCAACATCAGCTTTCAGTAAGTTGGCATTGCGTTTGCAAAGTTCCAGTACTGTCGCTTTGACCACAGAAAGGCTGTTGTAAATATTGTTTAGAGTTTCTAAATCCAATTCATTAAATGAGAAATCGGAGTTTAATTTTAGATCAATTAAAACTTTTAATACACAATCCTTTAGTTTCAAAAAGCGCCCTATCATGTCAGCCATACTGCTCCATCTTGTTTTGCAATCTAGTATCAACGTCATTTCCTTTTTATGCACTTCAACAACATATTTTTGTAACAAATCATTCTTTGTAGGGGACTTACGAAAAAGTTTGACTAGTTTCCTCACTTTATCTATGAGGTTTTTGAAAATAAACTCAGGTCTTTCTGTTTCGAGTGGTTGTGTTTCAATATAATTCAAAGCATCGTCTCCACCTCGATTAGTCTGATCAGCGTTGTCGTCTTCGCTGTCGGTCTCAATCTCAATATCAGTATTTAGCGGTAAGGCGATTGAGATAGAAGGAACAGCAGAAAGAGTTCGTTGAAACTGATATTTATACAACACGTCTATAACCGCTAGTTGAATTCCATGCACCAGGCAGACCTGATGATGACCCTCAAAACTTTTTCCCATTTTAGTCATCACACTTGCACCATCTGTCGTAAAAGCTATGATATCTTCATGTAGATTAATGCCAAATTCTTGAAGTCGTTCTTTTAGGTATTGGTTACCTATATCTGCTGTCATGGAGCCTGTTATCCTGACTAATCCCAGGTTCACGTAACTGCTTTCTAAATCTTTATTATGTACATTAATATTCATGTATCTTTTATTGGTAGTTGCTGTATATTCATCAAAAGTTAACGTAAATCGTTCATCACTGGTCTTCGAAGTTTTGAACTGCATTGTTATTTGGTTTTTTAATTTGTTGCTTTGCTTTTGTACCATATGGGTTATAGAAGCTGGTGAGGTCGGTAAATTATAGCCAGAATTCTTAAAAAGTCTTTGCATATCTTCGGATGTGCAAAACTTGCTCAAAGGGATACCATCTAATGCTGTCTTGATGCTTTTTCTTTGGATGTTGAAGCTACTGGGTTTGACTCTTTTGATTTGGACGATGAAGCTGTGCTTTCTTGTGTATTTAATTTATGTATTGAGCGCATATGAGTGTGCAATCCGCTTGTGGTTCCACCAACAGTTTTTATGATTTTTTGGCATAGGTTACACTTTGCAGTGAGTCGATCGTCAGCTGCAGTGAAATTATCCCATATGCCAGTAGTAGTACGTTTATTTAAAAACTTTTTGTAAATTTTCGATCTCTCTGGAAACGACCTAAAACAAGAAAAGATCTTATTACCTTCGATTATTTATATGACAAATGACAATAGTTGTTCTACTATTTTTCCTCTCCTCTCCTGGCACCGCACGGCTAAACTAGTTTCACCTTACAAAAGTAGGTACTTATCGAATGTGCCAGTAGGTAAACAATAGGCATGGCAGCGCTGATTGGACCCTTACTGTAACTGCGCAAGAAATAAGTTTACTTGACGCTCGAAGTTGTTTATTTCCCGCAGACTAGTTGTACCAAGAAAATTTATACGAAACTAGGTAAGTAATTAGGCAAAATTAGCTAAAAATAAAATTGATATAAGAAACCATAGCCAAATCTAACATTTACAGGCTCTACTCTATATATGGCCCAAATCTGTTTCAAAAATAATCCTATCGCGTGAACCGTTGAGAGTTTGAGACAGACACAATTAAAGACGAGTATTAAGATCTACTTACATGTTGTTCGCTAATAACGTTCCAGGTAAGACACGAAGAGGCAGCAACGACGGTAGGTTAATTAAACTAGCAAAAATACGCGATAGATCACAAATTCACAACACAAGATACATACAGACAAAGTCTACGTGTTATCCCGTCGCCTTTGCGGAACTGACTAACAAAAACAAAAACGACAAGTACAGCTCGATTTCGGGCATTGTCTAAGGCGAGGCGCGGCGCTGGGGGTGGAGCTAGAGATAACAGCGAGACGCTTGCGCTGGCGAAAGTAAGTCGTGTGAGAATAAAATCACATCTAACATCTAATGTTTGTAATACCGTAATCACGGTATTGGAGCGTCAATACCGGTATTGAAATATGCCGATATAAAAACCGTGATCACGGTATTACGGGATCCCGGAATACCAGTATTGAAAGCCCTAGCCAGGACCAGCGTGTCGTCAGCGTAACATACTACACTGACGCCGCTAGGGAGGTCGGCGCGCAGCACCCAATCGTACCCGATGTCCCACAAATGCGGCCCCAGGACCGATCCCTGTGGGACACCGCACGACATCTCTCGCCGGTTCCACTCTCCCTGATGACCGGGGTAGATGACGGCCCTATCCGTCAAATAGGCCTCAACCATTCGACAGAGGTAGGTCGGCATCCGGTGATACCGGAGTGCCTCCCTGATGCAACTCCAGGGCAGGGTATTGAAGGCGTTGGCGATGTCTAGAGACACCGCCAAGACGACCCCACCCCGGGCCACAGCATCCCCCGTCGTGAGGGCTCGCACGCGCATGATGGCGTCCACCGTAGAGCGCCCCCTGCGGAAACCAAACTGGCTCTCCGCCAAATCCGGCCCCTCCTGCACCAGCCACCCGACGAGGCGGTCTGCAATAACTCTTTCAAAAAGCTTGCCCACCTCGTCGAGCAGCACGATGGGTCGGTAAGCGGACGGAGAGTCCGCAGGGCGCCCCGGCTTCTTAATGAGGACCAGTTTCCCCGTCTTCCAACGAAGTGGGAACTGGCCCCTCTCCAAGCATGCGCTTAGGAGCCCCCCTAGTCGAGGCCCGAGAGCCCCAAAGGCCAGAACCCAGGCTCTTCCAGGTAAGCCGTCGGGTCCTGGGGCGGCATTTTTGGCACTCAGCCTACGTACCGCCGCTCTCAACTCTACCTCGGTCACTTCCGGAGCATCGTCGTCGTCGTCGGTGATGTGGTCCGCAATGGGCACCGCAGGAAGCGGAGCCATGGGCGGGGGAGTATGTTCCCCTCGCGAAGGGAACAGAGCGCTCACCACGTCCTCCACGAGCTGGGGCCGGAGACTCTGCGTCAGCGGGGGCGCCCATGGGCGGAGTTTATTCCGCACCATTTTATAAGGGCGTCCCCATGGGTCCCTGTTTAGAGTCTCCAGCGACTCCTCGCGAGCCAGATCCCTGGCCCGCAAGATCTCCGCTCGGAGGGCGGTCTTCGCCGCTCTGTACCCCTCGTACAGCTCCGCCTGAATGGCTTCCGTATCCGGAGGGCGGATACGGAGCCTGCGGTGCCTGGTGTACCGGTGCCGCGCAGCAACGCACGCCTCGCGCAGAGCCGTCAGCTCCGGCGACCACCAATACACCTGGCGCCAGGCGCGACCGGGCTGGACCCGGGGCATTGCCACGTCACATATTTCGGACATGGCCTCCCGGAACCACTCCGCCTCGTCGTTGATGTCGGCAGGCCTGTCCGGTGGTGACACCCAGGCCTGCACGATCGAGGCTTCCAGGAGGAGCTCCCGGTCCAGCTTCTTCAGCGCCCACCGCGGACCACTCGGGGCCTGTCGGACCGGCGCGCTCGAGGTCTGGGCGGAGACATCAAACCGGATGTACCGGTGGTCGGAGTAGGTCTCCACCCCCTCTATGACGCGCCAGTCAACAACATGTGGCAACAGAGCGGGGCTGGCGAACGAAATGTCCACCACTGATTCGCCCCGCATCCGCACACACGTGGGGACAGAACCCCGGTTTAGGATGACCAGGCCTGTCTCCAGAGCCCAGTCCTCCACCATCCTGCCCCGTGTGTCCGTATACCGGGAACCCCAAGCCACATTCTTGGCGTTGAAGTCCCCGAGGACGAGCACGGGAAGGGAACGAAACCCGACGACGACGTTTTTCAACTCCGCAAGGGAGTTGTGGAACTCGGCGAGAGTTCGGTTCGGGGAGAAGTATACCCCTACCACGACAATCCCCCCGAACCGTGCTGCAACGCAACCCTGTCCCCTCTTGACGGCTTCGAGGGACAGGGTACCGGCGGCGGCCGACGAAATGAGGGTCACTGAGCCGCTCAGGTCCTCCACCCAGTAATCACTGGGCGGGACAAAGTACGGCTCAGCGACCACGGCGATGTTAATCGACCACTGCGCCTTGCTCTGGAGCAACAGATCCTGAGCGGCGACGCAGTGGTTGATGTTCGCCTGGAGGAGGCGTAATGGGGCCATTACTGGCACTCCATATTAGCCCCCCCCTGAGCCTCCTGTGAGGGCTCTGCCGCAGTGAGTACGGCGGCGACGGCAGTGGAGGCGGCAGCGACGGCGGCCGTGGCGGCGGCTGCGGCTGTGACAGCGGTAGCGGAGGCGGAGGGCTTGCCCCTGCCCCGGGCTTTGGTGGGTGGACCACAGCCCTTGCTTCCAGCCCGGTGATCGGCCGGCTTGCCAGCTGCCGCACATAGATAGCAGTGCGGCGTGGCATTGCACGAGCCGGCCTTGTGACCGGGCTGACCACAACGGAAGCAGTGACTGCTGCGATCCACCTCCGAGGTGCATTTTGCCCCCACGGCAACAATTACCCTAGAACCAAAATTAAAGCGCCAAACCAAATAAAAATAGTTTAAAAATAAATAATCAAAAATATTTTAAGCCAGGGTTTTCAATACGCACATTTTGAATACAATTTTGCAATGAAATTACTTGGGATTTTAGAATTACAGAAAAAAAAATTGATAGAGGTCTTTTCGAAATTAAATTCTACAGTGGAAATGTATCCCAATTGCGTTTTCCTTCAGTCAGAGTATTAATCAAATAGTTAATAAACATTATATCCAAAAATTAAATCCATAAATGCTGTAATAGTGAAATAAATCGATGGTCCCTGTTAACAATGTCGGATGTACATTTTTACCAATATTCACTTTTTTACATAAATCGAATTACAATAAAAATATTTTTTTTATTATCAAAACAAACTTTGAACTGAGGGCAGTTCAAAGTTTGTTTTTGAGGATAAAAAAAATCTTTATGATATTAGCAATGTCAGTTCTGCAAAAAGTCTACTGTTCAGTAGGCTCTGAACAGTAGTCTTTTTGCAGAACTGACATTGTTAGTAGGGACCATCGAAATGGTTACGAAAAACCCCCCAAGTTATTTTGGTATCGCCTTAACGGTTTGTAAAATGCTAAATTGCGTAAAAATACAGGGTGTAATTTTAATTACCGTTACTTTTACTATCGGACCAAACGACTTTTAATTCACGAAAAAAAATCAGCTCTTATATTAGCATAATCGTCAAAACATTTTGACGATTATGCTAATATAAGAGCTGATTTTTTAGAACAGCAGTTTTTTTTTCGCGATTTCAGGTTTGGTCCCATAGTAAAAGTTGTTCATAATGATGTGTACAATAATATCCTGGGACATTTCACACACGGTCATCTGATCCCAAACTAAGTAGAGCTTGTTGTACTATGGAAACCAGATAACTGATATACTACATATACTGCTTTTTTTTTGTAAATACATACTTATATAGATAACTACACCCAATGTCCCCTTTAAGAGGATAACGGTGATTAAAATTATACCCAGTATGCGTACTTACTTATGTGGCTTTACTTTGTCTGAATTTTTAGGATTTTAGCATGTGCATATTTACCTATACCACACATTTAGTTTTATTTTTAGTGCAGAATTATTCTGAATCTGATTAATGATTAAAGCTTGATAACATAACACGCCTGCTTTCCCAAAAGGGTTAGGCAGAGCTGTAAGTGTAGTATAAGTTACACTTAAACATAATTTCGCCACGTTGATACTTTTATTAGGGTTCCGTACCTCAATCAGTGTGCCAATTTGCTCCGAATCTAATGGACCGATTAAGTTGACATTTGGTACACTCATGAATTTCTGTGATCCAAACACGGACGGGTAACGTGAATAAATGCATTTTGAATATGGCGGTCACTTTTGGCGGAAATAAGAAAATTTAAAAAAAGAAAGTTTTGCAAACTGTACCGTGTGACATAACAAATAAAAGGACTTACTGTGAGGGCCTTAAATAGTTTATTTTTATTTTTTATAATTTTAAAATAGTTCTCTAGTATAGGGTACAGGAAAATTCTGAAAAAGTCTATGGTGTTAATAACATGGTAAATCTCTCAATATTGTGCGTATACAATCTTACAATTAACATGTTTTACATGTTAAGTTTGTCCTTGGGATATAAATTACGAACCCGACTACGGAACCCTTCATTGTGCGTGGTCTGACACACACATGGCCGGTATATTTGTAAAAAAATGTGACTTCACCAACCTTGACTCCTGAAGGTGGCTAAATGGCTCCACTAAATAGCTTGTATTTCGTGCATTATTTTTAGCCCATGTTAGCCAGTAACAGTAAATCGTTGGTAGCTCTGTAGCTAACTAGCAATACGTAAACTAATACATTTCTATTATCAGCTCGTTAAAATCCTTTCAGTCGCGCGATTAAGTTACGAAATCAAAATAGGTATCGTACAAATTGCTCGGAAAAATATGTAATAGAAAAGAACGAACTTTCAATAGAGTTCTTCAAATGCAACTCTATTCTTTACGATAGTATTCATATGTAGTAAATGTATTCACCTTCATTTTCTCTATTTTTAAACATCTCTGCTTTTTCTGTCTTTATTTTAGGTTCCGTTTAATTAAAATGTCATCATCCTCTTCTTCTTGAAGCAATAATAACACTAGTGCTATTTTTATTTTGTAAACACGTATTGACACTGATCGCTACCAAAGTAAATTGAAGGCATTGCCCGTCGTCTGCGACGGGTCTAAATGACACCGTCGGGGTCGGTCGGCTACAGCTACCGTCCACCGCGGCGGGTGGGTGAAAACGACCGTGGACCGTGGCGTGTATTTAATAACCGGGGCCAACATTCCTAAGAATGTTGGCCCGGTTATTAAACATACTAGGCACTTCTCGTACCAGTCATAAACCAATCAATCTGCGTAGCCTTTTCTCAACTATGTTGGGATCGACCTTCCAGTCTAACCGGATGCAGCTGAATACCAGTATTTTATATGGAGCGACTGCCTATCTGACCTCCTCAATTCAGTTACTGGGTAATACGATACCCCTTGGCAAGACTAGTTGTCAGACTTTCGGGCTTCTGACGACCCGTAACGACTGTCAAAGATCCACGAATGACAGCCGGGACCAACGACATATCGTGCTATCCGAGGCATGGAAAAGTCTCGGTATGTAAAGATGGTCACCCATCCACGGACCAACCCAGGCAAGCGTAGCTTAACCTGATGGATCGACCCGTGCGGCTATTATTACTTAGGCACGAGCTCCTCACCAGTCGTAAATCATGAAAGAAATAATAAAAATATGTATTAAAAAGTATTGTGATTAATATTTGGTTGGTCCTCTTTCTTCACTCCACATAACAAAAACTTTATAACAGTCTGGATTGCATTTATATCCGGCAATGCTGCAGCAGACATATTGCTACCTTGTGAGCGTTCATTTTTGTCTGCGCTTGTTATGCGGTCTGTATCCTGTTATGTATCTGTTTGTATATGAGTCTTGTTACTCGAATTTAAACTATAAAAAAGAATGCTCGGTTCCTTGAGTTTCGTTACAAAGATTTAAACATTGTATTTTCCACATTGACTTTGATAACCTTGGCTTGTAAGATTTTTTAATAAATAATAATAATAATAATATTCCACAACTATCACACAACGCCGTCTAGCCTCAAGCTAAGCAGAGCTTGTGTTATGAGTACTAGACAACTGATAAACATACTTATATATTTCTAAATACATACATATATAGATAAATTACACCCAGACACAGAACAAATGATCATGCTCATCACACAAACATTTGTCCTGGGTGGGAATCGAACCCACGACCTCCGGCATAGCAGTCAGGGCCACTAACCACTAGACCAACAGGCCAGTCAAACATGACACAAGCATGCATGGCTTGGGCTTGTAAAACATGCAGGAAAATTGGTCGTCGATCACATTGATTAATGATATTCCAACATTTCAATGTCGCAAGTCGTAACCATAATTTGTCACGTTACCTGACTCAGGCGGGTAGGTGGTACACTTGACAAGGTAATTCCAACGATATTTTTAGCCGCTTACATTTTTAAATTCCTACCCTACGTTACAGCGTAATTGTGATCCTGACTTCCACTTAGTTTTTTTTGTAATTATAAAGTACCTATACGAAAACAATGGCTTAATACGAGGTTGAATGTAATAAAGATAGATTTGACTTTCTTCTTTGCCCATGTTTATCTATGTTTTTTTTTTCAAAGTAAGTACTAGTTACTTACCTACTTAGTTCTTGTAAGTCCAATTTTAGGGTTCCGCACCAAATGGTAAAAAGGAACTCTTATGGTGCGACGCAGTCTGTCTGTCTGTCCGTCCGTCTGTCACAGCTGGATATTTCAAGAACTACTAATGCTATCAACTTGAATTTTTGAATAGTTTTAGATGACGTTTGCCCAACTATTTTGCAAATAAGAAAGAAATAAAAATATTTTTTTTCTTTTTTTTTGCGACAGGGACTGAAAATTCGAAGTGGGGCTACTAGGGCGTGTGGGGTATAATATGAAAGAGCGCTATTTGCACATTCTCAAACATTTTTTTATTTTTTTTATTTTAGGCGAATAGTTTTCGACTTAATCTGAAATTATTCTATGTGTATGTATGTAGTATTTTTCCTGCAATTTTTATATAAACTTATGTTTATGTAAAAATTACAGGAAAAATAAAACGATGTCTCTAAATAGCACTTCTTTTATGGTAAGGAACTCTCGGCGCGCGAGGTGAACTCGCTCTTGGCCGTTTTTTTTTACTAGCCTACGCTATCCCACTCCTGGTGAAAGGCCTCCCTCCACTCCTTCCAGTATTAGCGAACCCGCGCGTCCTCTTTCCAGTTTTGACGGAACCTATCCAGCTCGTCCCGCCATCTCCTATGTGGTATGCCGCGACCCCGCCTCTCTGTCTCAATCAGGGCACCAGTTCTGTGCTATTTGGGCCCACAGTTTGTTTGACAGACACGTCGTGTCCAGTCCCATTTAAGTTGGGCCTTTTGAGCCAGCTATCTTTGTTTCGGAGCGCAGTATTGTGTTTCGAATACGATACTAGTATACTGCGTTCCCTTCCATTGCTCGCTGGCAGACCCTGAGTTTGCACTTCTGTAAGTTAATACTTTAGTTTTATATTTGCCAATGTTATTCTTTTTATTTTCTTATCGTATGTATTGTAAACTTTACCTGTAGCAATAATAAATTATATTCTACTAGCTGACCCGACAAACGTTGTCCTGTCTAAATTTCAATAATTCATACAAAATTCCCACAGAAAATACACTTTTAGTTTTCCCGAATTTTCCAATTTTCCCAGCAAGTTTTAAAATATTTTCTTTCATACAATCCTAGTCCTGACAATCGCAAACACAACAAAAAAGAATTAGCCAATTTCGTGCAGTCGTTCAGAAGTTATGCGCGTACATACATTTCGGCGATTCATTTTAATATATATATACATAATTATTTTTAACCGACTTCAAAAATGGTGGAGGTTCTAAAACAGAGATAAAAGACACTGACTTCCGAAATTAAAGTTAGTTTTGACTTTGTGGGCGTTTTTTTTTTTGGAAGTCGGTTGTATTTTTTTTTTTTTTGTAAAAAGGTTTTTATTTTTCACTTATTCATTTCGTCGTATGAAATGCTTCGAGAAAAGGTGGGTAGTGCCCAACCCCCCCCCCCCCCCCGCTTTTTCTTTTAGCTGGTCTTGGCGGTGGCACTCCCGTGCCCCCAGGCAGACGTAGAGAAAGAGACACTAGAGAGCTCAAATTCTCAGGATAAGATGTAGTTTATAAAACACATTAAGTTTGTCTAGCTTTTATATTTTGGGTTTTATTAATAGTTAAAATATGCCGATTTCGTCACTGACTGACTGATTCACTCACTTACTCATCAAACCCTCTAGGGCACTTCCTTAAGTCCTAGAAAGCTGAAAGGTATGCAGGCTAGGCCCACAAACAACAAAAAAATAAGAATACTGTAACTTTCACCCTCCAGCTCCTTTAAAGGGAGGTGCTAGTCTGTATGTAAAATAAATGCTCTAGGGTACTTCCCGAAGTCCTAGCTTAAAGCTGAAATTTGGTACGCAGGCTAGAAATTGCACACAAAAGAAAATTGTAACTTAAATCTTTCGCCCTCCAACCACTTTAAAGGAGGTGCAAGTGTATATTTCTTACGCATAATAGGTTAGAACAATATCACCGCTAAAATAAAAAAAAATAGAGCAACTTATGTGTACATAAAGAAATTAAATCCCACCAAAAATATTTCATGTACTTAAAGTAGGTTGCCAAGACTTACATAACACTTTCACTGTTAAAAAGTTATCAGATCTAATGTAGGGCCAAGCCCCCAAAACCTGACTACATCTTGGTCCAAATGTATGGCTAGGCCGTTCCAATACTACCTAAACACTACTACTAACTATTGCATGACACAACATTAAAGACCAGTGATTTCATTTCTTACCATAATCCCAAAAGAGTGTCTGCGCGACGGCCGTGCACGGCCAAGCCGTACATTTTGACCAGAGTAATTACGGTTTGTCAAGTTAGGCCTTGTAGAGTTGGGCTCTACATTAGATCTGATAACTTTTAACAGTGAAAGCGTTATTCGTAAGTCTTGGCAACCTTCTTTACATGGAATGTTTTTGGTGGGATTTTGTGTTGTTGAAATGTTCTTCCCTAGGGAGTAAGTATAATCTAGTTGTCTCAAAGGCGACCGCTGAGCCCAGGACGTGGGTTCCCAAGATGGGTAGTAATATAATGTTTTACCTGAAAATAAAACAGTTATTATATACGGAACCTTATTCTAGATCTATACAGTGAGACAGCATCTTTCCGGATCTGACGTCACGACCTCTCTTGTTCCCCTCCCACCCGGCTCCGCCCCGCTGTGGCCGGGGGGAGGGGTCATGGAGCTTGCCCGAACAGGCGCGCTCTTCACATTGCATCTCACTTCCGGTGGATTATGAGTCCACCAGGCAGGATTAAAAATATAGGTCTAGAATAAGGTTCCGTATATAATAACTGTTTTATTTTCAGGTAAAAATTTATATTCAACCGTTATTCTAGACCTATACAGTGAGATGTTATTATCGCCTGGTGGCAAGCTAAGTATATGCCAATGTGTGAAAAAGAAATTACTTAGATATCTAAATAATTTTGTTTGATATAGCTAGGAGTATTTATATTAAACAAAATATAACTGTGTGAGAACATTATTATTAGAAATGAAAGTGACTAAATTATGTAAAGAAAAAAGTTTTTTTTTTATTTGAACACCAGGTACATACCACAGTGATAAGAACTTACTCCTACATAACTTTGCCATTCACATAACATGATTAACACCACAATGTATACTTTAATGATATGATATTCGAAGAATTAAGATTTGCGTTGAACTAAAGTTACATTAGTTATGCATAGCATACCAACTTAAATTAAATAAGTCAATTTAACTTAATATAACAATATTTTGCTTTGTACTGAATTATTTATTGAAATTACATTGATTAATAGGTAGGTAATCATATTAGAATCTACACAGCTTCAAATGTCAGAGATAAATTGTTACGACTTTGCGATGTGTTATTTCGGCTGAATAGAACCGTGCAAATGTTTTGGGGACACGCCAGTTCCCTTTTGCCATGATCTCGTCAATATTGTGGCACTCTAGCCAGTTGAGAGATGCTGCGGCACTTCGAGTACTACCAGGTGTAGCCTCTACTCCTGCCTCCTTAAGAATAGTTTTAACCCAACCTCCAATCACTGTTCGGGAGGCTGGCCCGACTCTGCCACGAGTTGATATAAATAAATGATTAATATCATTGTTAATTCTACGTGATGATGATACTTCTATCAACTTACGTATCCACCATACAGGGCATATGGATTTATCTGTGTGTGTGTGCAATTTCCATGATGATTGTCTGTGTGTATAGCTGTCTGTCTTTGAGCCAAATTCTGGGTGTAAAACAATATGATTAGAATTGTCTTCAAAATGTGCACTATCAACTCGTAACAGTGTCAGGTCATGAACTCTACGACTAGAAGCGAGTAGCAAAATCAGTGCTGTGCGACGAGATGCTTGGAATTAACTTGCATGAGGCGGCTGATTAGAGCTGAGCCATTCTACCACAATACGTGGATCCCAAATGAAAGGATTTTTAGGTTTGGAATCAACATTAGCAAGTGAAATTGCTTTTAACATTCTCTGAACGATAGGATCACTGCTTATGATTTGTCCGTTAGAACAGGCCAAAGTGGCCACTTTTGATTTATAAACTAAAATAGTTTTATAAGACAGTTTAAGAGTTAAGTGCAAGTATGCTAGGTACTTAGCGACTTGGGCACCAGAGGGGTTTGTATGGTTGAAATTATTATGAGTACACCAATTTAACCATTTTTTCCAAATACCAGCATACATTTTCTTCGTAGAGGGTCGCCAGCTAGAATTAAGTAGGTCTATTTCGTTTTGAGACCAATTTGTTAATTCGGCACACCACCCTTCACTAGCCATGCCTCAAGATACATCTGGTCCACCTGAACCGGAGTCAGATAAGTCCGTGTATCTAGTAACTGCCGATGAAGATTGAATATGGGTAGAGGAGCGCTCACCGCTCTCCTCTTCAGGTCTGGCCGCCAAAACACTTTGCACCAGCGCGGTACTATTAGGATGTATCGACCCTTGCACAGGTTGAGGTGTGACAGAACTCGTGGAATTAGGTGTGGTGGTGGGAATATCCACGCTCGACGGTATGACGACCTTCTGCTGAAGGCGTCGTGAAACTCTGCGTTCGAGTCTTTGCAATCTCGTGAGACGTAGCGCGCAAGCACGTGTGCGCAAGTCGATTTCGGGCATTCCGAACTTGCGAAATACCTCTTGACATGCCTCTTCTATTAGGGTCCACTCCCCGGGTAATTTGAGCCTTGACAGCATGTCTGCTTCTGTGTTTACCTGACCGGGCAGGTACTGAGAGACCAGGTGAATCTTGTTCTCGTCCACAATCTCGAATAACATGCAAGTTAGCCGGTAGAGGTTCTGTGATCTGAGACCCCCCTCGTTCCGCATGTAACTCACCACACTTTTGTTGTCTGACTGAACTAGCACGGTTGAATGACGTAGCGATTGCTGACAATTGGTTAAGGCCTGTATAACTGCCCACATTTCCTTTAAATTGCTGTGCCATTTTTTCTGCTCCGGGGACCATAATCCGCTCAGACAAGCGTCGTCTACTATGGCACCCCAGCCTCTGGCAGATGCGTCTGTCGTTACATAGTGTGAGACAGGATCTGGATGTATCGCTGTTCCTGTAGACACAGCTCGTAACCACCACATTAAGGCCGTCGACACTTCGGACTCGAGTGGGCGTTTTACGTGTGCTTGGTGCTTTTGAAGCCGATTGCAAGCTACTTGTAACGGGCGGCAATGAAGCCGACCTCTGGGCACAACGAAGGCTGCAAAGTTTAGCATGCCTAGCAAGCATTGAGCGTCGTCCAAACTCCATCGATTTACCTGTAGTATGTGGCGTATCATATTGGAGATTTTGAAAACCTTTTCCTGGGGCAAATACTTGGAATTCAGGACGAGATTCCATTTTATGCCGAGATAGTCTACTGCCTTGGTAGGGATCAATGTGGATTTTTTGTAGTTGATCATCCATCCCAAAGTTGTTAGGACACTTAGAGCTTCCGCAGCATGGTCCATTAGGGTTAATCGATCTTGGTTCACGATTAAATAATCGTCCAAATAGACGATAACTCGCATGCCCTTCTCGCGCAGCACGTCTGCTACCCAATTTGTCACTGTCGCAAATGCCCTGGGTGCTGATGACAGCCCGAATGGCAGACAAGTGATTTGAAGGAGCTTTGGGCTCGACTTCTTTTCTGTTGCGTATAATACTCGTAGAAATGGGTGATGACTGGGGCTGACTGCTAGGTGAAAATAGGCCTGTGAAAGGTCTATTTTGATCGCCCAGTCGTTGGGTTGCAAGAAATCCGGCACACGGTACATATTTATTTATTTATCCTGGGACATTTGCATTACATAGCGGTTTAGATTTTTTAAATTGAATATCGGGCGATTGCTGGTATCTGACTTTGGCACTAAAAACATCGGACAGACATAACTTCGAGATGGATCTACAAGAATCAAAATTTTCTGTTGTTTCAAAATCTCGATTTGTTCCGCCATCAAAAAGCTCGTTGGAGTTTGAAAACGTGTTAATAAGTCTGGACTTTGAAGTGGGGGTATTTTGAAAAAGGGAATTCGGTAACCAGATATCATTTTATAATGTTCTCTGGAGCACCGTAATTCTTCCAAACTTGAATGTAATTTTTTAACCGCCCGCCATAAAATATTTCTAGAGGATAGTCACTTACGATACTGATCGGATTTACGATGGCCGAAGGACCGTTTTTTGTTTTCATTATGCCTTGTATCGGATTTATTGTTTTCCGACTTTCGGCCTCTACTTTTGGGGGGCGCTTGAAAGCTCGTGGATGGCTGGGGATCGAACCCAGGATTGTCACCGTGAAAGGGCTTGCGTGGTCGCTTAGCTGGAGGGCCATCCTGTCTATTTCGCATAGACATGGCATGAGGCTCTTCCGCAGAGCGCTTTTGGGCAGAGAACAACTTACTTGTACCACCAGCCTTTTGTAAAAAGGTGGTTAAATCCTGTGGATTAAAAAGGTTATATTGTGTTGGGGGGATCTTTTGCAAGTCCACCTTTACATATTTGTCCTTGACACCCGACAAAATGCAGTCACGACGTCTTTGAATGACATCAGCACGTCTTCCACAACTCATTTGCAAGAGATCCTCGGACACTTTCATGTAAGATGAGTTTTCGGAAAAAGAAGCATTAATCTTTTCAAAAAGCGTTAAGTACACAGCCAGGCGATTGCGCCCATTCTATGATTTGCTGAAAGTTGTTTCTTAGCAGCTCATTTTGTTGTATAAGCCCATGAATAAAAGCTCCAAACGATCTGTCAAGTAATCTAAGCCAAGAAGAATTTGTATCACAATGTTTAAGTTCAGTGTTAACATCGAGTTCGTAAAAACCTGGCTTAGCGACATACTTTTTCTCAGTTTCTAGGTATCTAACCCTTTGCCAATCATCAGTATCAAAATGATGTAGTTTATTTAGCACATGTAATCTACCCTCCGCGGCATTTTCAACAGTAGGTTCTTTTAGGATAGTGGATACCGGAAATTCAAATACTTTAGCCTTCTGCGGTTTAAGGTAAGGTAAGGTAAGGGAAACCCTCAAGCCTTCAGATTCGGGCTCGGTTTCTTTGTTTGAAAAGTGATCGTTATTTTTTAAGTAGGATAATATTTCACTCACTTGATTGGACAGCAAGTCTAACCTGCGCTCGTTTTCTCGGGTTTCCTGTCGCAGCTGCCGGCGTCTCCGACGTGGGGCGGAGCTGCTCGGCGACGACGAAGAAGATGCCTGCGGTGATGCAGGGGGAGGCGGGCGACTCCCGTCACACTCGGCATGCGCTTTCGTGGATTTTTCCATTACGTATACAAAACACGCACTCGAAACTCTATTACCGAGTTTTCAAATAACCACTGAATAAAGTTTTTCCACGAACTAAAATTGTTAAACACTAAACAGCAGCGCTGTTGCCCGCACTAAAAGAGGTGTGATCGCACTGAAAAACGATGCCAATGTGAAGAGCGCGCCTGTTCGGGCAAGCTCCATGACCCCTCCCCCCGGCCACAGCGGGGCGGAGGCGGGGTGGGAGGGGAACAAGAGAGGTCGTGACGTCAGATCCGGAAAGATGCTGTCTCACTGTATAGGTCTATAATAACGGTTCATAGTGTATAATACTGGATTTTACCAATAAGGATTTGTCAGTAGCAGCCAGCAGGCCGAAATCTGAATTTAGGCACGGTTTTATAAACAAGCACTTTGCCCAAGACTTCGTCTGAGTGAAATTGTCGTCCGCCGGCGCTCGCGGCTGTCTTCGCTTAGCGTTCTTTCTTACTTTTTTCTTTTTGCTCGGTGCCTAATAGTTATAGCGTGATGTTATATAGCTTATAACCTTCCCCAAGAATTGGGCTATCAAATGCAAAAAGAGTTTTTCAAATCCGACTTGTAGTTCAAGAGATTAGCGCGTTCAAACAAACAAACCCTTCAGCTTTATGCATGGCTTATTTTATTATAGCATGGCGCGCTGCTGTTGTAGTATAGATATTGACTACTGCGCAGTCATTTGTAGCCTGCTTCAGAGCGGCAAACTTACATGACGCGACCTACCTATACACGAGACTGAAATATAACTGGCAGAATTTGTACCTAATTAAACACATTGCATAAACCTTTTGGGAATACAGGCTTATGTGAAGTAGGTACCTACCTAATGTTTGATTATGTAATTTTCATTAAGAAGTCATAACCATTCTCGGAACGTTTGGCTGATAGGTGGGACTCTCCGATCTTAGGCCGGTGGATACGACTGCATGCAGTCAAGTAGACATTGCTGGGATCGGCGTGCCTCACGCTGAGAATAATAATGTGACTAATACTACTTTATAAGTTTACACTGTTACTAACAAATATGGAATTGATTCTGAAATAAATGTTTATTATTATTATAATTTTTATATTTAAAAAAATCTTGGGACCCTGCGGTCCCGAACCTTTGGTAGGCGTATGAGGGGCCGAAGCCAACTCACAGAGGCCCGTTAGACGCTTTTAATGAACTGAGGCACCAACCGACGATTATCCCTGTAGGCACTATGCCTGCCCGCTCAATTACTAAAACTTAGTTTTTGCTTAGCGTTTTTTCTGACTTTTTTTTCTTTTTGCTCGGCTCCTAAGGGTACTATCGTGATGTTAAATAGCCTACATCCTTCCTCGAGAATTGGGCTATCAAATGCAAAAATATTTTTTCAAATCTGACTGGTAGTTTCAGAGATCAGCGCATTCAAACATACAAACTTTTCAGTTTTATTAGTATGCATTACCGTCAGAAATAGTGTTCTTTGCTCGGATGAATTTGAAAAGTCTTCACGGGTGGATAGACTGGCAGCCCCATCATCGCCTTGTTGACTGACGAACAGACGAATAAGTTACCTACGTGAAAAGAAGAAGAATTGGTCAGATAACGAATTTCGTTACACCTGCCACTGGTTTTTTTTTAATGACTTATAATTAAAAGAAAAGCCAGTTGGAGTCTGATGGTTTGACTCCATTACCGCTACCTACTCAGAATTAAATACCTGCTGCATGTAATCGTGTTGTGTTTGGGCGAAACAAAAGTAGATATCTTCGTGGAACCCTAAAAACTTCTACCCTGTCTCAGAAATGGCCGATTGTCAGTCAATATTAAAGTTTGGTATTAGGAATCCCTGAAATCTCTTCTAGTCGGATAATTTGTTTACTCTCATCTTGGCTTACCAGCAATGCTGACAGTCTTCTGGGTACGTCTCCGGATGACAGCCTTGCGGGCAAGTGCTTCGTGTCCTTTTGTTTTTGTATTTATTGGTATAGTTAGTTACATATTTAGTTTAGTACCTGGTCTAAACAGTTAGTTTTGTTATAACGGATGTTTTTTTTTAGAGGCGGAGAACTTTAAATTGGAAAAATGTTTTAAATATCCATGAAATTGGCTTTATTTGACAGATAACTTTATGGCATAAAAAACACCCTTTATATTGTTTATAAGCATTTTAATGTACTAGAATTAAATATAAAAATGTCTATAGCTCATCAGCTGAATCTATAATCTACCCTTTTTTTGTTAGCCTGCACTGTTGTGAGCAAAAGCCTCTCCCAAATCCTTCCTAGCATCCTTTTTCAGGGCCACCTCAATCCAACCCTTGCGGTACGCGTTCGCGACCTCTTCCTGGGCCGGCCTCGGCGGCTCCGTCCATCCTCAGGCACCCACCGTGTGGAGACTGTTGCCTAGCGGTTGCTATGCATGCGGCTGACATGACCCGTTAAATTCCATTTTCGCTTGGCAGCCCTTTTGCCTACGTCTAGTCGTCTAGGATCCCTGTTTTTGGAGCGCAGTGTGGTGTTTTGTATTCTGTCAGTTCGTTTTACGCCCAGAATGCTGCGCTCCATTGCTCTTTAGCAAACCCCAAGGCGATACTGCGACTAGGTGAGCACAAAATATAATCTACCACGGGTATCTATGTAATCTACCAATCAATATCAGTATACGGTGTGTAAATTAACGAAAGGCGTTCCCGTTGTAGTATAGCGTCCATACATGAAAAAAAATATTACCATTCAAAAATTCGCGAAAAAAAATCTGCTGTTCCCCACATTATGTTCGCATAACTCTTCAAAATGTAGGGGGAACAACAGATTTTTTTACGATACGATTACGATATTTTTTTAGCATTTATGGTATAAAAATATCGTGTTTACTACTGCGGATTTAACGGGAACGCTTTTCGTTAATTAACATAGGTACTGTATATATCAATCTATCCTTAACATAACTAATACTAGGAAGCTAATTACCTAAGTTCCTACTTATTACTTTTTCGGCCTAGCTATCTATCTTATATAGGGTTGCCATCTCTAAATTCTGCTAACCAGCACCCTAATAGCAGCACTCACTATCAATCAGAATCTGAATCATTTTCATCATCACTCACTATCAAGCAAATTGCTAATCCATTGCTTCATATGTTCGAAAAATTTATCCGCTCAACAACGTAGATAACAATGAATGTTGTTGAACTGTCAAAATGAAACCGATTCCGATTGATAGTGTGTTACGCAATTAGGGTGCAGGACAAGTGTTTTTTAATTACTCAGTAAAACGAAAAATAGTTTTAATTTTTATAAATCCACTTTTTATTTATTGCCAAATAATTTTAAACTACATTTAGTCTAAAGAAACTAAACCGAATCTTCTTAAAGTTTTAACAAACAATTAGATTAGTTTAATTTCGGTCGCGTATTTTCGGTAATGTGTCATCAGCCTAAAACCCAGACTACAAATGAAACCGCGCCCGGACATTCGCCGGACGCTCCCCGGACGCCCTCTAAACTAGGACAAATCCGGGGAAACCCGGACGGATGGCAACCTTAATCTCATACAACCACCATAAAAAGGGAAAGGCTTTAGTATTCCGTTTAATGGTCGCATTTTCTACGAACAGCCATTCCACGCCATGCCATAGAATTAAATGAAAGTCTCATATGAGCTGACGCATCGCTCCAGGAATTCATCGTCAGACTAAAAGCTTAATATGGAGATGTAATAACTCTTCAATTGTACTTTCAGTATATATAGGTTTATTGGTAAAACACCAACAAACTCTTAAGGGGTCATTGTACTCATCATTATGAACCACTTTTACTATAGGACCAAATCTGAAATCGCGAACACAAATCAGCTGTTCAGTACATTTTGACGAATTATGCGAACATAAATGTAGGTACTGAACAGCAGATTTTTTTTTCGCGATTTCAGGCCTAGCCTTTTCCCAACTTTTGGGGTCGGCTTCCAGTCTAACCGGATGCAGCTGCCTGCCTGCCTAGCCTTTTCCCAACTATGTTGGGGTCGGCTTGCAGTCTAATCGGATGCAGCTGAATACCAGTATTTTACATGGAGCGACTGCCTATCTGACCTCCACAACCCAGTTACTGGGTAATACGATACCCCTTGGGTAAGACTGGTTGTCAGAGTTTTGGGCTTCTGACGACCCGTGTCGACTGTCAAAGATCGACGAATAACAGCCGGGACCAACGGCTTAACGTGTTTTCCGCGGCACGGAGGAGTCTCGGTATGAAAAGATGGTCACCCATCCGCAGACTAACCCCGGCAAGCGTAGCTTAACCTGATGGATCGACCCTTGCGACTGTTATTATTTAGCCACGAGTTCCCTGAGGAAAACAAGCATTAAGTACCTATAATCTATTGAATTTTGGTGTCGCAGGCGGGGACAAACCAATAACCTGAAATATGGTGTAAATTTTGTTTTTGCTTGTTTTTCTCTTTTCAGTTATGTGTTTTTGTCGGGTTTTTTGTTTTTTTTTTTTAATATTGTTTTTATTACAATTTGACAAAACATCAAGATTTCTATACTTAATACTTATAATTTTATGTAAGTTTAATATCAATGTATCATGCACATAAGTAAACTTACCTACATAAACTCACGCCTTCGTCCTATAGGGGTTAGGGTATTTTCTGCCTACCCCTATAGGACGACCTATGCAAAAACCTATGTAGGGGTAGGCAGAAACTATAGAACGCCAACTGCTACGATTCTCACATACTCCTGTTGCCTCGTTTACGTTCATATGAACGTAAACGACCGCAACCGGCGCGGCGTGCGTGTATGACCAGATATATATCTGGTCATACATATGTATGACCAGATATATATCTGGTCATACACGCTCGCCGCGCCGGTTGCGATTACTACTATAAAAAGTTTAGTACAGCCCGCGGCACGTAAGTTGGCAAGGTTTTGGCGTAGTGGGGGTAAGTTCGCGCATGCTACACTTATTGCAACAAAAAAATGGTCACTTTTATTGCTTCTCATTATTCTGTGGCTATTGCCATAATTTATTTTTAAACATAACTATTTAGAAGAAAGTTAAAGAAAGGAGAAGAATTCGTGAAGTATATTAGGAGTAAAAAATAAAATATACAGGGTTATTTGTAAAACACCAACAACCTCTTAAGAGGTCATTGTACTCATCATCATGAACAACTTTTACTATGGGACCAAACCTGAATTCGCGAAAAAAAAATCAGCAGTTCAGTACATTTATGTTCGCATAATTCGTCAAAATATGTAACAGTACACATCATAAACCATTTTTCTGGCATGTCTAGTCTTGTTTGTGGCATTATCTAAATTTAAAAATTCAAACAAAACAATAACAAGAACTTGTAACAAAAGCTCAACAAAAACAAATGTTACAATTTTAGTGCACGCAAGTGTACTCGGGAGCGAATGGAACGTGGACGCGACGCGAGAGACAAGGGTCGACTGACCAACCAATCGCGCGCTCGGAATGATGCTACCTCATTCCCCGCGTCCCGCTCGCGACCAAAGAGATCTAAAAAATGACTTCTGCGCATCTAACGACTCTTGCCAACTTACGTGCCGCGGGCTGTAAGTAATTCGAGCCGCGCTGTCTGTTTTCGTGAAAACATATTATTGAAATATTACTATGGTTTCCGATACTGCAGTAGCCATTGTATTTACTCGACATTAGGCTTAGTTATAATAATAGATCTTTACCTGTGAAGTTGCCGTTTTACAATAGTGGCCATTTAAAACGTATGTATGGCTGGCAATAAATTCTAAATTCAAATGAATTTTACTTAAAAACTATGGAATTCTATTTTCAAATTCAGTCATTTGTTTATTGATTAGTGTTTTGTTTTCACGACATTTGTATCATTCATCAATATGGACACGATAAAAATACGAGTAATTATGGAATACGAGTTCCGTCGCGGTAGCAACGCCGCACAAACGGCTCGCAACATTGATTATGTGTACGGAGTGAACACTACAAACGAACGCACGACTCGTTATTGGTTTGCACGCTTCCGACATGAAAATTTTGATCTAAAAAATGAACCCCGTGATCACCCGAAAACTAAAGTCAGCAACGACGAATTAAAGGCGATAGTGGAAGCTCACGATACTCAATGTACGGCTGAGTTAGCAGCAGCTTTCAACTTTAGCATCAAAACAATATTGGTCCATTTGCGTCAAATTGGCAAGGTGAAATACTTGATAAGGGAATGCCGCACGAACTGAACGATCGCACTGACTTAACAGACACAGAAACGAAGGGATTTTGAACCGCATTTGTCACTTGCGGTAAAAAATGGATTCTTTTTGATAATCGTATGCGGTCATCATGTTAGTTAGACCCTGGTTCAGCGCCTAGACAATGCCCTAAACGAAAACTTACCCCTAAAAAAGTCATGATTACTGTTTGTTGGTCTAGTTCTGGTATAATTCATCACAGCTTCTTACCAAATGGCACCAGCACACCATTACTGCGGATGTGTACTGTGAGGAACTGGACACAATGATGGAGCGCTCGCGCTCCAGCCTTGGTTAATCGCTCTTCCCTGCTGCTCCTACACGACAACGCTCGACCTCATATGCCACAACAGACGGTCTCTAATCTACAAGAGCTAGGGTTGGAAGTTTTGCGTCATCCACCGTACTCACCAGACCTTGCGCCGACAGACTTCTACTTTTTCCAAAATTTGGACAACTCCTTGGCAAGGAAAAAAATTGAATACCCGAGAGGCAGTACAAAATGCCTTTGAAGAACTTGTTGGCTCCTTCTTCAAGAAGGGCATTGAAAAATTATCACTGCGCTGGCAGAGATACAACGATAGCATGGGTGCATTATTTGATTGATAGAAATAAAACATATATAAATAAAAAATAGTTTAAAGTTCTGCATACTAAACGGCAATTTCAGAGGTAAAGACGCTGATTCTGAGCAGATTTATGGCCGATATGAGACGACATCTTACATTATTTTGCTATTGTCCAACTTCATATTAATTTTTAATTCTATTTTGACCAATATTTGTGTTGTTTCTCTTTAGGTCTTGGTAGTGCTTTCAGTCAACTCTAGACAAAGACACTAAAATAACTGAGCTAAACACGTTTTTGCGCTATACGAATTGATATTTCGACACATAGTGAAAAGTAGAGGGTGACGTCACAGGCAAATTATATCCGGCCTTAAAATTGTTATAAATATGACCTATCTTTTGAATTCTCAACTCTAGCATTAAAAGTCTCGTAGTTATTAGCGGTTGAAATCTTACATGTTACCACCAATACACCGAGCGAAAAGACGTTTTCACGTCAATAAAACTTCCGGAATAAATTCTCTAAATGATCATAAAAAATCCGCTGTGTAGTTAAGAAGAACGACACGAAAATCGTCTTGAATTTATATAATATTATGTAGTAAGTATATATAAAGATTCATAAAGAGTCAGCATTAAGCCTCACGGTTGCCGATGACAGTATTACACCCGAATTTGATGAGGATGCGAATCCTTCGCATTTCATCGGATAATATTAATCTCCAGCTAACAGCCGAGCTTCATTCTGACAGGAAAAACTCATTTATTTACGCTCTTAAAAAACTTGGGATCAAAATTTAAAGTACAAATGTTAACGGACGGATTTGGTTTTATTTTTAAATTGTCGCCAACATCATCTTCTTGACTTTATCCCAATTTATTTGGGCTCGGCGCCATTATGTATTTATGTGCCACGTATCTCTATGAGTCGTCATCTTATTGTTTACTTCCGTTGCTCCTATAATTATCATCTTTCACACAATTTATTCATCTTGGCTTTTTTGTTTTGTATGTCTGTGTGTGTGTGTTTTCTATGTCCCAGTATTCCCAGTGTTTACTTACTTTCTTAACTGAATTATCACTCAAAATTTAATTCATTTTAGGGTTCCGGACCAAAAGGGTAAAAAGGAACCCTTATGGTGCGACTCAGTCTGTCTGCCTGTCTGTCCGTCTGTCACAGCTGGATATCTGAAGAACTACTAATGCTATCAACTTGAATTTTGGAAAAGTTTTAGATGACGTTTGCCCAACTATTTTGCAAATAAGAAAGAATTTTTTTTTTGTGCAACAGGGACAGAAAGGGGATCTTAAAAATTCGAAGTGAGGCTACTAGGGCATGTGGGGTATCGTATGAAAGAGCGCTGCTTGCACATTTTCAATTTCAAACATTTTTTTAGGCCGAATAGTTTTCGACTTTTGATGAAAAAAAAAAATACCGTTCCCCCCCCCCCCCTTATCTCCGAAATTTGCACAGAGAAACATCTGAAATTATTCTATGTCATAGAAGATTATGTAAAGATTAGATTAACACACTTTTTATGGTACGGAACCCTCGGTGCGCGAGGCCGACTTGCTCTTGGCCGGTTTTTTCTTAGTTCTGTCTCTTTTCTTTTCGATGCCTCAAAGTACTTTCGTACTTTTCTCTATTAACTTCATCCCATCAATGTCATCCCCGTGTTTACTTACATTCTTTACTGAATCATCAGCTTACAAAATTAATTACTTTTTTCCTATTTCTATCTCTTTTGTTTTCGATGTCTCAAAGTAACTAATTTGTATTTCTATGCATGTATGTCTTATGTCCTTACCATGAAAACCGAGTGCAATAATAAGCTTTCTGTTAACTCGAAATTATGTAGGTACAAGGATTACATGACAGCATTAGAGCTCTTTCAGTCGAAACCTTTTAATTGCATTGCGGTTGTAATGAGGTCGGTACCAATTCAACCCACATGGGGTACTCCAAACACAGGTCTATCAAAGCTAGCAGCCGTTCGGAACTTGGGTGATTTGATTATAGTCCCGGAGCGGCCGCAGCCGCATTATTATGTAACATCCGCAATAATCTCGACCTGCCTGGCTCCTGTCCTAACTAATGTACTTCTTCAATTGAAAAATGACGCAGTTTTATATAAAATTGTGGTTTGTAGAGATGGGCGGCGGTCGAGGTGGTCGCGGAGACCGCGCTGCTTCCTTGCATAATGAGGGTAATTGTGCTGTCTGTGCAGACATGATCGATGGGAGCGCGCGCGACGTGCATTCCTACGTATAATTACAATTGAGTGTATATCCATAGGTGTAGGTATGCAATGTATTAATCAAAATTGAATGAATTCATGACTTCCCAAACAAGCTGTACAATGAATAGTGAATTGAACTGAAGTGCGTAGTCGTAGTTATGAACTGAGCTGGTAATGGCGACAGCTCCGGTGAGAGGCGTCGGTTTTAATTGGAATTAATAACCGATAAGTAATTCCGTGGAGCCAGGGGTTTGTTTACCGGGGCGGGCGGGGCTGGAGGGGTGGGGGGGCGAGGGCGGCAGCGTCAGCTGGGTGCGCGCGCAGCGGTCGATAGCGGCGGGTGGAGCGCGCAGGCGCGGCGCTATCGAGCCCACTCGGGCCGCCGCCGCCGCCGGCCGCACACGTGATGCATGCGGGCACCTAGCGGTTGCACGCGCGCGGGCCTCATGGGCACCGTGCTGAGCTTCAGCCCGCGCGAGCGGCGCCCGCCCGCCGCCGCGCCGCAGCCCGACCGCGCCGCACTCGCCTACTCCTACGAGCGCCTCAACAACGCCAAGAACCGTGAGAACCGCGAGCTGCCGCGCGACGAGCGCCGCGCCACCCTCGACGACGCCGCCAAGATTATATCCGAGAAGACTGCGCTGGAGAAGAATCTGAAGAAACACTCGCTATTCATAAACGCGCTTTCGTGGAAGCGGTTTTCAACAGCAAACAATAATAAGAAGAAGCTGGAATGCAAGAGCAAGAGTGTGGCTACATTCCGGGCGCCGCTGACGGACAACGCGCCGCTGGACCGCAACAAGAATGCGCACGTGCCGGGCGGGTACGCGCGCCCGGCGCCGACTCCCGCGCCGCCGCCCGACGCCGCGCGCGCAAACGCGCTCAACAACAATGTGCTGTGTTACGACAAGCTGCCGGCTTCCTCCGGGCCTCCGGTGGTGGTGCCGCGCAAGACGGTCATCCAGGCCTCCACGTCGGAGCTGCTCAAGTGCCTGGGCCTATTCCTCCACACGCGCTGCCACCGACTGCGCGACTTCCAAGCAGGGGACGCGGTCATGTGGCTGCGGACCGTGGACCGCTCGCTGCTGCTGCAAGGATGGCAGGTAAACATAACACAGTCCCTAATTGTATCAGTATACATGTTCACCAACAACACGTGCCAGATGACAACATGGGACAACAGCAATAACTGCTGTCGTTGTCGACAGTTTAGTTCAGATTTGCATAACAATATTACGGAAAATTGTTTCCAACAAAAATCAGTGCAAATCAAATCTGCCTACACGGAATCAAATCAATTGTTTAGATTCAAGTTGTATGATGCTTTTCAAGCTACAAAACACATGAAAATCTGTATTTCTGTAAATGGCACGGTTGCTGTGGCCCTGATAGCTTCCCATGTTCTGTTCTATTAAGCTAATTCATACTGCACTGCTGTCCTCGCTCCAATTACAAGTGCTGTTTGCGACACTCATCCATTATATTGAATGCAAATCGTATGTAGTTATGGATAATTATTAATATGATTCATTGAATTTGTAGGAATGAGCCGTAAAATGTCACGCAAAGTATTTCAATTAACTACCTAGGTACGGTAAATTATTGTAGACTTGGAAAACATTCTCATACATTTTTAAAACAGTAATTACTGGCCTTCGCCTTACTGGTCCAAGTGAATGGCTACTAAACCTCACTTGAACCAGTGATTAATAAAATATTGAACTGAATGTTCAACTTTCCTTTTTCGCCTTTCCTGCTCGCAAATCGATTCTACAGCGTCAATGAATATTAAATGAGGCAGACGCCATTTAATAAAGAACGTTCAGTTTAAACCTTTCAGGCTTTTGTGATTAACTGAAGTGACTGAAACAAATGTTGACGCATCTCTTAAATTATTTATGTCTTCCTTTCGTATATCTGCGATAAAGATATCTTAGCCCTAACATAGAGCCTCCATTTTCTCGAAAACGTGAACAATTTATCCTTGCAAGTGCCCCGTTCTACGCAATACGCTAAAAGCCACATCTAATATTCAACGATACTCGGCAAAACATCGCAGTGTACTTTATTTAGTGGTCCGAATCATACACAAACAGTTGTAGGACGTCGCTTCATTCAATATAAAGGGACCAAAGCGTACGTCAGACGAAAAATCGATAGGACGTTATGGCATCAAAAATGTTATACCCGTGCGTCTGCCTTCGATTTGGGCTTTGTTTAGAGTGAGACAGCGATATCCATTGAGTGTTGCCGTGTTGCTCTATTCACGACGGTAGACGAGATTTTGAATTTGGAGTTTGTGCAATTAGCAGTGACGTAACAGTCAGTTCATTATTTTGGTTTCACAAAGCTTGTTCGAAATGTTGAAGACGAATCGAGATTGGCGGGTTGTTAACTTTTTGCTTATACGGATTCAAGGGTGTTGACATCTGATATTTAACTCGTCAATTTTTTTTTTTAAACAAGCCTTTGGTAGTCTCGATATTATCTAGGACCAGAATCCTTGGCAAGACGAATCAAGCGAGCCCAAACTCGATAAGATTACGTCGTTCTAACTGAGTTCCTATGGCCACGTTCCGGCTCCATCACCAGATCAGCTCCATTTCATAATAATATGGCATTGTCATCCGATTGACATATGCATGTAAACAGCAATCAGAAATCGGGAAGTGGGTCAAATTTAACTTGCAAGATTAGTCCTTAGTTGCATAGAATATTTATACACACAACAAATAGTAATCGTCTCACTTGGACAGATGATTGACCATGGCAATTGACAATTGGCTATTTTTTTTTCGTTCAAGACTGTTGCCTGAACATTGACCTTCTGATACATGTCAGTAAATAAATTCATTCTAAAAATAAATACAAAAATTCTTTACAATGGAAATTTCCATCACTATGAAATTAAAGGTTAATTTACAGACAGACAGACACAGGGACAATGAAACTATATAAAATCTTGTAAAAATAGACTTCAAGTATAGTTCTTAGTCTTTACTAACCACCTATAGCTACTTGAATTAACTTCATAAGTCAAACTGAAAGCCAAGATTTCATAGGTTTTGTCTCATTTTTGTCCAGAAATCGGAAAAATCGCAACGGGTCGCAAGGGAAAATACCCAGACATCAATAAACCCCGCGACCGGTATGTGGCGGCCATGTTGCCATTTCCGGAAAGAGGTGGAATGTTACGACGGCTTGTACATATATTGGCAAAGCAAGGGTTATTTATGAGATAGAATAAATTAATGAAACGTAATATTGGGTTGACACAAAAGTAATTGAGACACTCTACAAAACTCTACACATTTCCTTTTTCAAGTTAATTGTTTTCGATAATATTCTAGAATGTGTTGTTGTTAGGCCACAGTGCGCGGGCTGCGGCTGACAATATCAACACTGCATTGGGCGCTGGAAGTACAAGCCATGCGACGGTGTCCCGATGGTTTGACCGTTTTAAATCAGGAGACAGGAGACTTGTAAGTCAGCCACGCTCTCGACGACCACCCGCAGTGAATGATGACGATTTACGCCGCGAATTGCAGTCGAATCCGGATGCTACCACTCGTGAATTAGCGGAAGCACTTAACTGCAGTCACCACGCCGTGGAAAACCATCTGCATGAGCTTGGGTATCGAAAAGTTTTGGCTCGGTGGGTACCGCACATCCTTACAGACGCCAGTCGTGCAGTCCGTGTCGCTATCTGTCAATCACTTTTGCTGCGACCCCGACGTAAAGAGTTTTGGTCTGATCTGGTTACTGGAGATGCAATTATGGATTCATTACGAGAACGATACACGTCGAGTTTTTTGCTGCCTCCAGAAGAAACGCCACCAACTCAACCAAAGCTGAGGCAAAAACGCCGCTTAAAAGTTCTGCTTTGCTGTTTATGGGATGCGCAAGGCAAGCTGTTTTATGAACTATTACATAATGAAACAAATATTCAACCCAGCTCACCAAACTATCTGCTGCTATCAAGAAAAAACGACGAAAACGAGTCAATGCAGTTTTACTACACGATAATGCTCGACCTCATGTTGCATCTGCCGTTTGCCAACAGTTGGAGAACTTGGGCTAGGAGACGATACCCCACCCTCCTTATTCCCCAGACCTCGCCCCATCAGACTATCATTTGTTTAGAGCTCTGAAACAACATTTGCGGGGTAAACAATTTAATGATTTCTCTGATGTAGAGGCGGAGTTGAACAACTTTTTCGAGGCACAGCCATCAGAGTTCTGGGTGAAAGGCATCCAAGCTTTGCCGGATCGTTGACAAGAAGTCTTATAGATGCTGATGGTGATTACATCATTGACAAAGTTTTTTGTATTGTAGTAATAATATAAAACGTAAACCAAGTGTGTCATTACTTTTGTGCCAACCTGAAACAATGGGTCATGGGGAGAAGCCTTTGGCCAGCAGTGGGATGATACAGGAAATGGTAGTAACAGTAATAAATAGGAAATTTTAGACTAAAATACAGATACAGATTAAAAAAAACTGAGCGTGACATATATTCGTAAGTTGCGGGTTACTTATAAAAGAAGTTATGATGATTCATGAAAATCATTTAAATAAAATGGGATATTGTTGTATAAGCTTGCGTTTATTAATGAATGAATGAAATGAACCGACCAGCGTTGTTTGACCAGACTCGATTACTCGAATGAACCCAAAGATTTGCACTAGCCCCTGGAACCTCATGTTTCTTGGGTCTACAGAGACCGCTGAGTAAATCGGGACCAAGGGGACCGGGACCGGGGGAGAGAAGCGTGCCCTTAGGATATGGAAGGATGGGCACGCCACAATTGCGGCGATAAGTCCCCTCTTTGAGGAGTGGTTGGAGATGCGTCACGGCATCCTCACCTTCCGCCTGAAGCAGGTCCTCACTGGAGACGGTTATTTCGGGAGGTTCCTGTTCCGGATAAGGCGGGAGGAAACGCCCGGGTGTTACCATTGTGTGGATCGCCCGGAGGACACGGTGGAGCATACGGTGGAGGTCTGCCCGGCTTGGGCAGAGCACTGCCGCGTCCTCGCGAAGGCGATCTCTCGCGTCCGGCCCTGGTACAGGCCATGGTACGGAGCGAGAGTGCATGGGAAGCCGTCACCTCCTTCTGCGAAGCAGTAATGCTCGCGAAGGAGGAGGCTGAACGCGTGAGGGAGAGGCAATCTTTGCGCCCTCACGCCCCTAGTCACCGCAGGAGACGCCCTGGGCATCGGGAATCGGTAGCCGAATCCCGGCCACCGTAGGCGAGGGCTTGAACAAAGTGCCTATGTTCGACGATGGTAGTGCATGGAGCCACAG
Organism: Dicycla oo; assembly: GCA_948252095.1. Classification (NCBI taxonomy): domain Eukaryota; kingdom Metazoa; phylum Arthropoda; class Insecta; order Lepidoptera; family Noctuidae; genus Dicycla; species Dicycla oo. The sequence goes on from OX411728.1 coordinate 22,930,271, forward strand.
ACCCGATTCCCACTTACCCACAGTCAGCAGGCGCGCACGCTCCGCAGTAGTAGCATAGACGTGTCGAGTAAATTGTTCTGTACTCCTCTGCAGAGCGGCTCATCACCACCGTCTCTGGGAAAATGGGCAGAATTTGACAGTTTCGGGTAGCTTGACCTGCTGGCGTCTGTACATAACCTCACCTATTTTGAAGATTTTGAATGTTGTTTGACATTAACATTAATATGACACGTAACTTAATCTATTTGACATTTTATTGAAATTAATTGTATTTTAAATTGGTATTACGTATATGCATGTACCTGTTAATATTGACTTTATTAATAACGTGAAAGTTTACATATTTCTACCACCTGTTGATGATGTTAATCTACATATACTTAATTTTAAAGTTTGTTTGTTTGGTTGAACGCGCTAATCTCAGAAACTACGGGTTCGAATTCCAAAATTCTTTTAATCTTGGATAGCCCATCTGTCGAGGAATATATAACATTACGCTACGACCAATAGGAGCGGAAAATCAATGAAACATGTTGCAAAAACGGGGAATTTTTTTTCTTTTGAAAGCTTCCGTTGCGTGCGCTGCGTAAACGGTTAAAGTTATACGCAAAAATCATGTACGACGGAATGGTTTCTTTTAAAAAGTTCTAAAAAAAAGCCTGCGATAGCATATGTCTATCTTTTAAGGTTGGCTCGTCATAACAATCCTGACTGACTGACTGATATATCAAAACACAGCCTAAACCGCTGATCCTAGAGACATGATATTTGGAGGGTGTGTTCGTTATGAAGAGAAGGTATCCAATAAGAAAGGGTTTTTCGAAATTCTACCCCTAAGGCGGTAAAATAGGTGAAGAAAAATTGTATGAAAAATCTTATTCCTTGAGTTAAGATTATAAAGTTTAAAATTTTTATTTTTCCTAAACTACCCCTAAGGGAGAAGGAAGAATTTTAACGCGCGATCCGAGTAACTCGAAACTCAGTATTGATACTTGAGACCAAAAATAAAAAGTTACGTGTAACAGGGTGTTTCGAAAATCTACCCCTTACGGGTGAAAAGGGGTGATCTATTTTACGGGGAGAATTTTACTGCGGGGATTGATTAGCTCGAAAATTGGTGTAAATAATCTTTTAGTCAAGTTACGGTAAACAGGGAATACTTAGGTACATTTATTTGAAAAACCTTATTAATTTGGTTAATTAACTTGAAACTTGGCACAAATACTTGCCTAAGTAAGTAATAAAGTTTGTCATTATTCGTTTTTCAAAAGTACCCCTCAAAGGGGGGTTTAGGGATGTTAAAATTTGTATGGAAGTATTGTAAAGTGCGGTCCGATTAGCTTAAAACTCAGTATTTATATTTTTGACAGAAAATAAACAATAATAAGTTTTTGGGTTTTTTGAAAGTTGATCCCTGGAGGAAAGTCGATCCCTGAAGAGACAAAAAGGGGTAATTAAATTTTTAAAGGGACGATTTTACAGCGTGACTTTATTAAGTCAAAAAATGGTATAAATAATGTTTGAGTCAAGTTATGGAAACTTCCCAAACGAGTTTTAAAAATTCCACCCCTGTGGGGGTGAAAAGAGGATACAGTTTATAATTGTGAAAAATCTTATTTCTTTGCTTAACTTGAAACTTGGCAATATTTGCCTCAGTAAATAATAAAGATTGACACTAAGCTTTTTAAAATGACCCCTCACAGAGGATTTAGGGGGTGTCAAAGTTAGTAAGGAAAAATTTAAACGCATTGTCGGATTATATTTGATAGGCCAGTTGGCGTGGTTGGTTAAGATACCACCTATCACGCCGCAGGTCGTGGGTTCGATTCCCATCCAGGACATGCATGAATATGTCTGTTTGTCCTGACTCTGGGTGTAATTATCTATATAACTATGTATTTACAAAAAAAAAGTAGTATATGTAGTATATCAGTTATCTGGTTTCCATAGTACAAGATCTGCTTAGTTTGGGTGTGAAAATGTCCCAGGATATTATTATTATTATATAGAAAACTCGGTACTAATATAGTACGGCCGTTTGAGTAGGTACTTTTTTCGGCCTGCCCAAATGGCCTTGTCTGGTTTTAAGCTTTTTATTGAATAAAGTTATTTTTTTTCTTTGTTTGTTTTTTAAATTTTATTGTTATTATTATTTCTATTTGGTTGTTGTGTGCACTTATGGCATGTGCCGAATAAACATGTTTTCTTTCTTTCTTTTCTTTTCTTTCTTTGATATTGTTCCTCGAGCCGTTAAGCCCTTAGGTACTGAGTTGAGATATACGATTACTGACAAATGTTTGCACTGACTGGACAGGTCCATTAAAATCTGTGTGATTCTTTTCTCAAAAGATCATTTCAGACGCTCATCTGCATGGTCTTCACATAATCTGACGAAGATTATGTCTGGACTTTAAAAGAGACTGACCCCTGAGTTTGTTTCGCCATTTCTTCTCAGAGGTAGTCAGATAGGAAGTGTTATGACGTTCAAGAGTGATATCGACTTTATTATAAACATATTCTATAATAAATTTCATTTAATTTCAATGCTTAAAATTAAAAATAAAAAAGTACATGTTTCAGGGTTTTCCAAAAATCGTCTCCTAACGGGGTGATAAAAAAGGGTAATAAAGTTTAAGGGATGGATTTTACTGCTTGCTTCAATTAACTCAAAAATTGGTATAAGTAATGTTTAAGTCATACAATGGAAACATACCAAACGCTTTTTTAAAAACAAGCCCTGTCGTGGTGAAGAGGACACAGTTTATTTGAAAAATCTTATTCCTGTGACCTATAAACTTAAAAATTGGCCCGAACATTTGTTTATATAAACCTATACTAATAATAAAGCTGAAATTGTTTTCTTATGTTTTCTGTATAATGTGTAATTCTTTTTGCATTTGATAGCCCAATTCTTAAGAAAGGCTATAGCTATATTTAAAATCATGCAAGGACCCTTAAGTGCCGATCAAAAATAAAAAAAAGTCTGAAAGAACGCTAAGCGAAAACGAAGTAAGTAGAAATTTCACGCGGACGAAGTCACGGGCAGAAGCTAGTTAAATATATTTGTACGCCTCTGGGCAAAACATAGATGATGTAACTACTGACTAAAACCCACCCGTGTTCCTTCAGTTGCCTGTACCAAGGCGACGGTATTGAGGATCTACCTATCTGTAACATCTCGCACGCTGTTGTAATTTACCTATGTTTACAAATAAAGCATTCCGATTCTGATTCTGATCTACCAACCTGCACTGGGCCCGCGTGGTAGATAACGCCCCACTCCCTCTCACCGAGAGGAGGCTTGTGTCTCAACAGAGGGAACATTATAAACTGATTATATTTTGCTATGGGCCTAGAATCATATCTACTGAATTCATGGTAACAATTTGCGCGCCAATGTTCCTTACACCAATATACGTGTATACCTTTGTGATTGGTGGTTTTGATCTAACAAATTTAAGAGATGGTCCGCCTCTTTTAGTGATTACAACTAGACATAGAAATTTACCAGCCCTTCTATTTAAAGAAAAAATAATTGACATTCACGTTTATTTATAATGCTATTTCATAGCAGGCTTACTGTTTCCGTATCGATCGGCATTAATTCACCTGGCAATAACATGGCAGCGTGGAAATCAGATTACGATCGCGTGCAGGTATTAAAACCTTTATGGATGACAACCAGACAATAAGTCGATATGTCATTGACTGTTGACTATTGGGAAAGTATTCGAAGCAAAGGGAATAAAGTTATTTACTTTTCTAGCCTATATTATGTCAAAAACATTATCACATCAAATGGGCCCTTTTTTTGGATGGGAAATCATCAAATAACTTCTCCCGCTCTGGGCGGAGCGGGAGGGCATGTCAGATTTCTACTGACTAAAACCCACCCGTGTTCCTTCACTTGCCTGTGCCAGAGCCACGGTAACTCTTTGAATAAACCCGCAACCCTGGCAGGCACCGGCCCTAGCGGACCCCTTCAGCTAGCGCTGACATCTCTTTGAGGCGCGCGTGGAACACAACGCGCCGTCGACCCGGGCTTGGTACTTACCGGACGGCGAGCTACCCGTTGCTCGCCATCCGCAAGCCCGCGCCTACGGTGGCCGGGAATCGGCTATCGATTCCCGACGCCCAGGGCGTCTCCTGCGGCGACTAGTGGCGCGAGGGCAAATATTACCTCTCCCTCACGCGTTCCGCCTCCTCCTTCGCGAGCATTACTGCTTCACAAAAGGAGGTGAAGGCTTCCCATGCGCTCTCGCTCCGTACCATGGCCTGGACCAGGGCCGGACGCGAGAGATGGCCGCTGCCGATCGCCTCTACACTCCAGGACGCGGCGGTGCTCCGTCCAAGCCGGGCAGACTTCCACCGTATGCTCGGTATTTGTTTTTTTTTTTTAATGGGACCTGGGAAAAACAATTACCGTACAAAAGCGGACTTAATGCCTGAGGCATTTTCTACCAGTCAACCTTAGCGTGATGCAGAGAGAAAACATGGCAGGTGCAATATAAAGGATAGACACGAAAATAACTATATAGTACAAGAATATATACAGACATAAATATAAACAGAATAAACTTTGTCAGGAGAAATAACAATCAGTAGAGGAGAAAATGAATCCAGCAAATCGACTTTTGTCTGTGTTTCAACTAAGTCTGGTAATCGAATCGAGTATTATCATAATTTTGAAAGATACCATACTCACCACCAACTCATAAATTGTTGTAAATGATAATTGATTTTATTTCTATAAGTAGATTTGTACAAACACTTTTACAAGTCAATCATGTTCCTTTAACAACTAGATGAGGTCGGCGTTTCCTATCTGACTACTCTGAGAAGAACGGCCGAAACAAACTCAGAGGTATTCATTAATATTTCAATTTATTTTCATTTCTTTTGAAAATTCTGATTTTAAATATCCTAAATACCTACTACCTACATTAACATTGTACAAGGGAACGGTACGAGTATTATTATTTACATTTTTCATCAAAAGTCGAAAACTACGCGGCCTAAAAAAAAAAATTGTTTAAGAATGTGCAAACAGCGCTCTTTCATATGATACCCCACATGCCTTAGTAGCCCCATTTCGAATTTTTAAGAGCCCCTTTCAGTCCCTGTTGCAAAAAAAAAAAAATTTTTATTTCTTTCTTATTTCCAAAATAGTTGGGCAAAATATTCCAAAATTCAAGTCGATAGCAGTTCTTGAGATATCTAGCTGTGACAAACAGACAGACTGAGTCGCACCATAAGGGTTCCTATTTACCATTTTGGTAAGGAACCCTAAAAAGACATTCATTTGCATGGTCCTTACATTATCTAACTAAGATAATGTTAGGATTCTAAAAGAGACCTCCGAGTGTGTTCCGGTTTTTCTTCTCTGAGTAGTCAGACAGGAAACACTGAACTCGTCTAGTTTTTAAATATTCATATTACCTTTGACGCGTCATCATCTGCCTAGCCTATTCCCAACTATGTTGGGGTCGGCTCCAACTCTTACCGGATGAAGCTGAAATATGGAGTGAACCTTGTTACTGGGTAATACGTACGTTACGTAACACTGGTTGTCAGACTTTCGGGCTTCTGACGACCCGTAACGACTGTCAAAGATTCACAAATAATAGCCGAGGCCAACTAAGTTTCGTATGTAAAGATGGTCACCCATCCACGGACCAACCGTGGCAAGCGTAGCTTAACCTGGTATGGCGATCATTACTTAGCCACAAGCCCCTCTGACGAAAACCACTATAGTTTTTACAACAAATTTACAGAAATAAAATATTGTATCACTAATCATTTATTTTGTGCGAATTTCCTTAAGATAAAAACCTTTTTACAAAAAGACCCGATTTCCAAAAAAAAAAAGCACTACGAAGTGAAAAAATAATTGGTGGTTTTGTGTTATGGATAATTTCGAATTATTTTGCACTTTGTAGTGTTTTTTTAGTCTGTTGTTTTTTTTTTATGTAAAAAAGTTTTTACCCCACACAAATTCTGATACCCCTGCAAAATAAATTATATCATATTTGTCCCACTTAGTCTATACACAAACTACCCAAGCAAAGTTAATAGATTTTACAAAGGACCAACTTCAAGATATACTTTCCCGACAAAAACAAGAATCGTTCAAATCGGACTACTCTGTAAAAAGTTATGCGTGGTCATACATAAAAAAAATATATAATATCTACCTCGGCTTGAGAACTCCTCCTTTCTTAGAGTTGTTTTAAAAAGAACTCAAAAATACTTTGATATGGCAAGACAATGTTTCTAAAAGATACGTGATAGAATATGAATAAGATACAACTGTCTGTTCTATGTTATAGGAGGTATAGACTCCTTCTGGGGCGGGCGGCTTAGTCCGGAAAAACCGGAAGCGTAACGATCGTAGACAACCGGCTACGAGTGCTACGAATGCTACGCTCATTACGTAGCGTTTCGTAGCACTCTCTACGGTTGATATGTTTCGTTGTTAATTTTTGTGTTGTTTATTTATATTTTAGAAAGCTTTGTTCTATTACGATATTTAGGTTATTTAAAATAATAATAGTATGCTAAAACGTTACTTTTTTTCTACATCGAACCCCAAAAAAACCCAAACTTGATTTCCTAAATACTAATTTAATACGCTAATATATCGCACCTTGATAACAAAAGTGGCATTATTAAAACTATGTTTTCTAAATAACTCCATAATTTACTGGCATATTTTCAGTATATACAAAACTTAGAGTAAGAAAGTCAAATTGCAGTCTTTTATTTCAGTTATTTGCTAAGATATTGACCAAAATGTTGCGTCAAAAAAGCTTTAAATGGACATCTGAAAAATGTTAATTTTTGTATAACGCCACTTTTGTTTTCAAGGTGCGATATGGTATTTTTGTGATGCCTTGTAACTGAGACTAACTTAGATGTAACGCTCACCAGCAATCATAAACCAATACACAAAAAAACACATACATCAATAAATTTCCCTTTTGCAAATCGGATAGGTCTGAGCATTATTTCTGTGTATAACAATTATTTACCTGAAAAAATAATTGTACCAACACCATAAAACAACATCACGCGATCATATTTGCAAAATAAAACAAAACTATAAACAAAATGGACACTCTAATTCAGTAGCTACAGGCCAAATAACAGCTTTTCATAATATTCAGATTTAAGTAGCAACTTAACCTAAATATTGAAGGGCAATCTAGGTCTCTTGAAGGCTTTGACATGGTTCTATTTGGATCAAGTTCGCAAACCGGGTCATTGTTTTAATTAGACACGAAAATGTCCACGATTCTGGCACACAATGATACCATTTTAGTCAGAAGTGTACCTTTAGTACACCCACATTTCGCCAGATGGGGCGAGCCTATCGCCAACAACCGGACACGAATTCAGATTCACGGCTTCTTCTTCTCGTAAAAACATATTGTTGAAATGTTATATCTATGAGTTATGCCCAGTAGGGATGATTCCAGATTGCTACTGAGAAATTCCAGATGTAAATACCTAATAACACTTTGCGCAACCCAAGAATAGAACCTCATGATCAACAGTAGCGCTTGCGAGCACTAGATCAACGAGGCAGTCATTTTGTCCACCATTTTGGCTAGACTTGTCCATTATTTCGGACTCGCAGCTAAAGTGTATCCAATTTGTCCACACTCGCTGTCGCTCTAAACAATTGGATTGGTTTCCAATTTTTTCCAGAGAGAATCCAATTTTAGTGGGTGTTAAGCTGTAAGGTCGGGTTTCGAATTCCAACCCTGTTTGACTTTTGAGGTGAAGTTCGGTAGTGTTAAATGTCTGTATAATCTTTCCAACCATTTATGTTACTTTTGACAGCTCGAGTACTATGAAGTTCCTTATTTATTGACGGGTTACCATAGACGAAAAATAAAAACTGGCCAAGTGCGTGTCGGACCACGCACACAATGAAAGGTTCCGTAGTTGGGATGAATTTGTCCAAAGAACAAACTTAACATTGTAGGTGAAAAACATGTTCTCCCGTACATTCCAACTGCAAATGTAAGTTTACTTATTGAGAGATTTATTATGTAATTTTAAGACCACAGACTTCTTATAAGTTTTCCTGTAATATATAGGTTTAGAACTATTTTCAGTTTTTTTTTTAAATTTTAGGCTCAGTAGTTTCGGATATAATGGTAAATTTTCGACTATTTTCTTAAATAACTTCAAAACAGTTTATTTAAAATTACAGAAAAATATATTTGAGACTCTCACAGTAAGCACTTTCATTTAAGATGTTACACGCTACAGTTTGAAAAACTTTTTTAAAATTTTCTTATTTCCTCCCCAAAATTTACCTCTATATTCATAATTCGTTACACGTCCGCGTTTGGCTCACAGAAATTCATACGTGTACCAAATTTCAACTTAATTGGTCTATTAGATTCAGAGCAAATAGGCTGTGACAGGCGGACAGACAGACAGACAGACAATTTCGATCACGCCTGATGGAAAGCAATGAACAAGGTCTGAGATGGAATGAGCGTGTCCAGAAGATGCCTATTCACTCTTGCTTTGAAAGCAGTCGGGTAATATGTGGAAGGGAACACAGACGCTGGCAGAAAGTTCCACACTAGCTGTGCGCATAATAAATGTGGAGGAAAAGCGCTGAGTACCACTGGTCGGGATATCAACCAAGTGCGGAGGGTATCCTGCAGTACGTCTGGTAGTCCGGTGGTAAAAGGGCCGATAGTGGGATCAGGTTAGGGAGCTCCTGCGCACATTCTCCGAAGTACAGTTGTTTGTAGAAAACCAACAGGCAAGCAACATAGTGCCGATGAGCCAGGCTGTGAAGTCTAGCCACCAACGTCTCATCGCCTATAAATAAGCCTTATTGCTCTGCGTTTCACCGAGTCAAGTGCAGCAAGCTGGTATTTTGCTGAGCCATCGTACAAGTGGCTGCAATACTCCATACAGGAACGGACCTGTGCTTTGTACAGATTTAAAAGCTGTCCAGGTATCGCCTCACCTTGTTTAGGATGCCCAGCTTCTTCAATTTGTTAAATCGATTAAAACTTCCTTCATAAAAATAAAGTCGATAGTCATAAGAAATCGAATCGATAACGCATTAGGATATCACTATTTGATTAGTACTCGAGTTGTCAAAAGTAAAATAAATGGTTGGATAAGAGGTTGATATACAGTATGTTAGTTTAAACGAAGGACGTATTCAAACCCAATATAGTTCATGCTTACATGATACTAATAAAAATATGAACAAAAAAAAACTGATAAATAACAAACAGAACCATACCAGAAATTTTGCAAAGTCTCGCAACGTGTACCTAGGTATGCATCCTTGCGCTAGCGATCGCAGAACTAGGGAGTTTCATTACTCTACCAATGTTCATATACAGTATGTTAACCAACAGAGGGCGTTCCCGTTAACCCGCAATAGTATAGCATCCATACATGCTAAAAAAATATTACCATTCGAAAACAAAATGGTTTTTATTTTTTTTAATATTAAAATATTCACTAAAAATGCTAAAAATATTCACTAAAATATTCAAAAATTCACTAAAAATAAAAACTAAATTGCGATGTTTCCGTCCTTCAAGTACGCGTGTACAGAGTGTTTCTTTTACGTATCAATTTAACATTTTTAGTGAATATTTTAATATTTAAAAAAATAAAAACCATTTTGTTTTCGAATGGTAATATTTTTTTTAGCATGTATGGATGCTATACTATTGCGGGTTAACGGGAACGCCCTCTGTTGGTTAACATACTGTATATCCCCATTCGTGTAAATGTGGCTTCATCAGTAAATAAAATGTTTTGTCTAAATTAGAAAAAAAACAGCGGCAAAAATTCACACGTGTTTCGTGGTCGTTGACCCCGAGTTCTTGACAAGTTAATGGCTCCTCGCACACTATCATTAGATAACACGTAGGCACGAACCATATCCCAAAATTCTTCATTGGAATATTGATAAGACGACATATTTGTTTATTCAACAATACGTTTACAGGACACATTTATTGCGAAGTAAGCTGTTGATTAAGCGATACGTGGAATCTCAATTAGACATGCGGGAATAGCGGCGCGTCCTGTCAGTGCATTGGAGACAACACAAAGGAAAGGGGCGGGGTTTGCGCACGGGCTGGCTTCCTTTTCGGCAGGATTGGCACGTGTTTTGCCGCGTGACTACTTTACTGTTTACATTTACAAGTTCACTTCGTGCGCGTTCATTGTTCATGAATAATGATTTTTTTTTTGGACAATTATGTCACAAATTAAGGTTATGGGTTTTTTTACATATTTGGGACGGGAATCGATACTGAATACCCTCCCTCAATAAGTCCCTCGTTTAACTAACATACTGTATAAATAAGATGTCTCTTTTTGTATAATAAAATGCTTGTAGAGTTTTAGCAGTAACCTGTATTTCCAAAATTTAAAAAGTCCATGACAAAGAGAAGATTCTACTAGACTCAATGTTACCAGTATATAAAAACTAGTGTTAAAAATATGAATGTTGCTAATGCAAATTATTTATGTTATGATTATTCATAAATACTTGTGTATCTTTCCTATGTAATGTTTTTGACTCGAGATTTTCGCTCTACTTATTTATTTCACGGTTTTATAACCAGCCTATTATTGTCAAACTGCAGGGCAAAGGCCTCTGCTCACACAGAGAAGGCTCGAGTATTAAGCACCATGCTTGCTCAAGACGCATTGGCGATTACAGACTTACTTTGACTATACAAAGTGTCTGAGAAAGGTGTGGCAACATTAAGGGTGTGGTACAGACCATCAAACTGAACATCTTTCTCCCGGGGACCAACATCGTATTCATGATAAAAATATCAATCGTCCCATACATTTGGTCGAGTATATATTGAAGTTTTGTTGTTTTTTCTTTTTTTTACTCGCCAAACTTTCCAGTTTGATGGCGAGAAGCGCTTGTTCAATAAAAATAATAAACTAACCTTAAAACTACCAACCATGCACTATTTCACTCACGGATCAGTCACCCCGGCACGGACAGACCGCGGACGAGCCGCGGACATCGGACACTGATAGATTCAAATACGTACCTACCCATCTGTAGGTGTCCGTGATCGGAGCCGCGTCCGCAGTCTGCCCGCGGCGGCCCGACAAACCCTTGTAGTGAATCACAGATTACTTAATAAAACATACATATATATACACAAATTCACGACCTCCTCCCATGGGGGTAGGCAGAAACTACAGAATATTGATGATACTAAGTCTACTAAGTATGGGATGACTGATTTTTTTTACGAATTCGATGTTGGTCCCATGGAGAAAGTTGTTCACCATCAAGGTCACCCTTAATTTTCGCCACACGTTTCTCAGACAATGCTATACTATATTTGAAAAAGGCACATTGGTGCATTCAGTGCGGTCACTTATGCAACTATATGCCTCACCTCTATATGCCTCTATATGGACCTATACTATACTCTATAGGGACAAACCTGAATTCGCGAAAAAAAAAAATCAGCTGCTCTTTAAACTTCGACGAGTTTTTTTTTAAAGACATATTGTCGATGCACTTTTGCCATTTTAATGAATGTTTGTTGATGCCTCTTCTATAGGTATTCTGGGAACGGAAATCGATAAATACTTTAAAGGCCTTTTTCACCGCCTCGTTGGATTTTAAACATTTCCCCAGGGTTCATTGTTGAGATCAAATCTTCCAGAACGGAAGTACTGAACTGAACTAAATCAAAAATGCACCGTGCTCTCACTTGCGGTACCTTGTCCATACATTAATGACGCGTTGGTGCTACGACAAACTACGAAAAATCGAAAAATCGAATGGCGGGAAAACAAATGAACAACTGGTTTTTTTCTTTATAATAGGTTGGGGAAAAAGTTTCTTCGCATTTTTTAAGAAAATTCAAAACATTTTTTAATATAGTTTATTTACATTTAACTAAAGTATGTAGGTACCATTTTGTTCGATAACTTTTTGCCATCTTGTAGGTAGGGACATGATCCCATTGCTATAGAAATTTTGGGACTTCTGGTCAAAATACCGCGACAAGTGGTTTTGGCAGTCCTCTCGTGATGTTAACCTGACACTGCCTAAAGAATTCTGAAGAGACCGAAACAGGTGGAAATCTGAAGGTGCAAGGTCAGGACTATACGGCGGATGCATTAACACCTCCCAGCCAAACTCTCTTAATTTTTGCTGAGTGGCTAAAGATGTGTGAGGTCTAGCGTTATCATGATGAAAAACCAAACCCCTTCTGTTGATTAATTCCGGCCGCTTTCTCTCAACTTCTTGCTTTAATCTCATCAGTTGTTCGCAGTAGAGTTCAGAATCGATGGTCCAGACTGGTGGTAACAGCTCATAATGAATAATGCCCTTCCAATCCCACCACACACAGCATCACCTTGTTGCGAGTTAACCCGGGTTTCGCCACAGTCTGTGAAGCCTGCCACTTTTCATCACCAGTTATCAGCTTCTTCAAAAATGGTTCGGTTTCATTACGTCGTAATAAATAATCACAAATGAGTACACGGTTCATTAGGTTTCTTTCAGTGAGCTCGTGAGGTAAGCCAAATGTCGAGCTTTTTTGTGTACCCAGTTTTTTTCAAATGCGCCAAAACTGTTTTGTGGTCAATTTCCAGTTCTTCAGTTACGTCGTAACTACTGATATGCCGATCTTGCTCCACTTTTTCAAAAATGGCATCCATTTTATCCGTAATAGAGAGAGACGTGAGCGAGAGAGAGAGAGAGAGAAAGAGAGACAGAGAGACCAGAGCGACGTGCATCTTTGACATCAAAATTTCCGGATTGAAAACGCTTAAACCAAATTTGTGCTACTCTCACAGACACTACACTAGGTCCATAAACATCGCAAATTTTTTTCGCGGCTTGCGTTGCATTTTTACCTTTTTTGTAGTAAAATTTTAAAATGTATCGAATTTCTTCATTGGATTCACTCATCTTGACGGTACGAAAAACAAATGAAAATCACACATTTTCCTAATTTGAATTTGGAATTATGTTCTTTAAAATTTAAACTTTCCAAAACTTTACCAAAACCAGCCAGATACAAATCGATTTTAAAGAATTTTATTCCAAAGAGATTTTATTACAAGTTTATACATACTACTCGTATAATGCGAAAAGACTTTTTCCCCAACCTAATATGTCATGCTATATGTATAAAATTTATTTGAATTTGGAATTCTATACAGAATGAAATATATTGATCTCACACTAGCCGGTATCAAAAATCGGCAATTTCATAGGTAAACACCTATTACTCGTATCAGTTTAAAAATCTGATTCTTTTTTTTGTGTAAACTTCACAGACGTGATGGGTATCGAAATCTCAACACGATAAAACAGATTTTATCAACTCACACTTCAAGTAACAAAAGTACCAGCGGTCATTAACCAAAAAAAAAAAAATCATCAAATCTTTTTTTTTTTATCACGTTCAGATATCGATACTCATCACGTCTGCAGAGTTTCGCTAGCTAATTTAATTTGACCCTGTCTAAGCAATCGTAGTTTTATGGCTAAAGTTAGTGTTTGAATGCAAAGGCCATCTATTTACGACATTGAACAGCATTTTCTTTGCACAAATAGGGTTTCAGTATCATTAAATCAAGGTTTATGGCTTAGCTTTATAATGTTTGTGTAATGAATTTCTTTGCTACCTAACTTACTTTGAATATTTTCGGAAAAGATAAGTAATGGGCGTTTTGTTTAGTACTTACTTGACCGTAAAGCCTGAGGTACACGTTGAGTAACTACGTCATCATACGTGATTCGTGACAACGTATTTTTTTTGCACGAAATTAAACGTGGTGCTATTTAAAAAACCAGTCAAGTATGTGTTGGACCACGCACAATAAAGGGTTCCGTAGTTGAGATGAATAAAAATAAAAGTTTTTATTCTTTCTCAAACAATTGTTCTACAGCACAAAATTGAGGCAGTCCCGGTAAGTTATAAGGAAAGAAGAGAAATAATTATCCCAAGACAAAAAAAAAAAAGTTGAAAAATGTTCTCCCATACATTCTAACTGCAAATGTTAGTTTGTACACAAAATATTGAGAGATTTACCATGTTATTTTAAAACCTTAAGACTTTTTACAAATTTTCCTGTAATATATAAGTATTGACCTATTTTCTGTATTTTTTCAAAATTTTAAACTCGGTAGTTTTGGAGATAGGGGAAGTCATTTATAAGACCTTTCATTTGATATGTCATATATTATGGTTTGCAATACTTTTTTTTAATTTTCTGTTCTGCCCCCAAAAAGTGACATTCGTGTTCAAAATTCACACGTCCGTGTTTGCGTCACAGAAATTCATATGACTGTGTTCCAAATTTCAACTTAATTGGTCCATTAGATTCGAAGTAAATTGGCTGTGAAAGACGGACAGACAGACAGACATACGAGTGATCCTATAAAAGTTCCATTTCTTTTGAGGTATGGAACCCTGAAAATGTAGCTTCGAAAGTACAGTTCGGGCAATGAATTGTTAAGCATATTGACACTACGTCATTTTGCCCATTATGGACAATTTAAGTTGGTAATGACTTTACTAAAAAAATATTTTCCTGGCTTTACCCATCTCTGCCTACATCTGCCAAACCTTTTCCCAACTATGTTGAGGTCGGCTTCCAGTCTAACCGGATGCAACTGAATACCAGGATTTTCCATGGAGCTATTGCCTATCTCACTTCCATAACCCAGTAACTGGGTAATACGATACCCCTTGATGAGACTGTTTGTCAGACTTTCGGGCTTCTGACTGTCGTATTGACTGTCAAAGATCCACGAATGTCAGCCGGGACCAACGGAGGTGCGGAGGGGTCTTGGTTTGTAAAGATGGCCTCCCATCCACGCGGCAAGCGTAGCTTAACCTGGTCGATCGACCCGTGTGGCTGTTATTATTTAAACCACAAACCCCTCGTCTGTCCTTATCATAAGATAAAACATGGAACCTTTTTCTTTAAAATTAGGGCATCATTAAAAATGTATTATTACCAGCCGACGACGAAAAACTAAGTGGGCGAAGAAATATTGTACTAAGCCGACTATTTTCGGTAAATCAATACTGCTACGGATATTCGTAGCACTGACCAGACGCGACGGTTTCTCGTAGTCGTAGTCGTAGCGTCTACGCGGCCTAGATTCTGACATAGAATAATCTATTTGCTGTAGATTTGTAATCTAGATAGATTTAATATTTAGCAACGGTTGTTGATGAGTTGTTAATTATTCATTGGAGCATTATACCTTTATTCATAATCAGCCTATAACTGTCACTGCTGGGAACTCGCGGCAGATTCCATTGCTTACACAAGACTTCTCTCTGTGAGAGGGAGTGGTACCATTTTAATCCACCACGCGGGCCAAATGCGGATTGGTGGATGCCACATTCTTATGTCTTCAAATTTTAAGCTCTAGGACATTCCAGTTTCCTCACGACGTTTTCCTTCACCTTTTTGTGAATGTACGGGTCTTCAAAATATTTCGATGGGCTCAGTTCAATTTAATTGAGATGATCGCTCTATGTTGGTTGCGAATTTTGATTTGATTTTTCTATTATCATCGTCCTAGCTTTTTCATTTTATTGTAAAAATAGAAAATGAATATTGCTAATTTAGTATATTAATGAATATTCTTAAACAGCAGAAAGTTTTAACAGTAAAATAATACGGCTTGGAACTTCATTATCAAGTTTTTTTGCAAAAAAATTTGGTTTTATAAATGAGTGTTTTAACCTTTCAAAAATCGAATAGTAGGATTAAAAAGCAAGATAACGTAATTATAGCTCAGAGTCATAACTTAATAACTAGCTTCGTTAAGTACCTAACCCTGAAACTTGTAAGGTATCGACATTGCTGAAACGAATCGATAAAGAGCGGTGAGTCACAAGTTTACAAGTCGGTCATTTATAACCTGCTCCACCTCGTCGCACTTGTGAGTCAAAACAAAAGCAAAGTTACAGACTGCTTACTCTTTTATTTTTATATTATTTTGAAGTTCAGACACCTCTAAAGTGGCCACGCTAACTCTGCCGTGGAATAAATGGGCAACCCTAAAAAGTTTTCTAACATAAGGTATACGAGTAAGTACTAAAAGTTGACGTGTAAGATCTAATGATTTTGATATTTTGGCTTTTTATTTTTGCATAATAGATCATTTATCTAAGACAATCAATACTTTTTTAAAGTACTCGTATGCCTGTCCATGTTGTTTACAAGAAGATCGTGTCAAATTACAACATACTGAAGCAAACCAACAAACTTCGTGGTTATGCTGTAACCACTCACTGTGAAACTACTATAGACAGTTTTATAACAAGTAAATTCCAATCAATTCCATTTGTAAATTCCAGGTAGAATAAGTGAAGAATTTAAACCTAATATTCACGCTGAATATAAACAAAATAACCTACTTATAAAAAAAAAATAAAAAAAAAAACAACTAGTACCAAATTCTTTTTTCTGTAGTACAAACGGTGTTGCCGTCTATAGATTTTCAAATACCACCATTTTTTCACTTATACAGAGTTAGCGTGGCCAGACTTTATACATATACATATATTATTATACAGGATGTGTGTAAAGCACATGGACGCGCCAACGTTACCATGAATTCAACACATGATTCTACAATAGACCCATCAGAGTTTGAAATATTTCGTTGGATTTTAAAAAAAGAAGCTGTTTTATACAAAAGTGCAATACCTACACGGGCAAAATATATAGAACAGCATTTTTTTTTATAACCTACGAAAAATTTCAACGCTGACAACATAGATAGCTGGTAACAGCTATCTACAAACAAAATATACATGTATACGATAGGAGTGGCACAAATTGAACACCAAACGAAATAAGTAATTGGTTTATGCGTTAGAAATCAAAATACTAAGTTACTTTAGTCACAGATTAATTTAGTTATGATCCAAATGGAATGATATAGGTACGGCTATGCCTATGACTATGGCTGGTGCTATAGTGTAACTACGTACATATTATAGAGTATTATATTCTGTAATGTTCACATGTGTTTACAAAACTAGCCACTTTTACGCAAGGGACAATTTTTACTACCCCTCAGCCACCTATAAAAATAGGTATCATTGAAACTGATACTACCTACAAAACACATTCGAAACCTCTCTAACACCTTTACCTTTTGTTTCCAGGACGTGGCGTTCATAAACCCTGCGAACGTGGTATTCGTGTACATGTTGGTGCGCGAGCTGGTGGACGGCGAGCGGATAGGCCGCCCGCAAGAGCTGCAGGCCGTGGTCCTCACCTGTCTCTACCTCTCCTACTCCTATATGGGCAACGAGATCTCCTACCCGCTCAAACCATTCCTAGTCGAAGACTCTAAAGATAAGTTCTGGGACCGCTGCCTCCTCATCGTCGACCGGCTGTCCTTCAACATGCTTCGGATCAACTCGGAGCCGGGATTCTTCACCGAAGTGTTCACGGAGCTGAAGGCGTGCGGGACCGCGGTGGAGAGCCCGCCACCAGCGCCAGCGCACCCGGCCCCCGCGCCCCCCCTGGCCATCAGCGCCGCCTGACACACGGAGGTCGCCGTCCTCCGGTTGGCACTCACTGACCGCCCCAGTCGTGTTTGATGTCGGCTCCTGACAGTCCAAGATCTTGGTCAGTCGTACAAGTTTGAGCGTTTCGAGTAGCAGCATGTTTATTGATTCGTTTAGTGTTCAGAGTCAAGTTTGAGGTGTGGATAGTTGGAGGTCCACTCTGGTTGTCAAAAAAAAAAAAAAAAAACAATATAGACTCGTACAGCGTCGTTGGTATTTAAGTCCATGTGCGACATAGCAGCAACAGCTTATTTTTATATATATTCTGAGTCAAGAGTGCAATATAATCTAGTCACTTGTTATTTGTAAGTAACAATTTAGGAAGTCCACCTAAATTGCTCATTAGGTTTTAGTTAGTACTTCCTTTCATTATCAAAGATATCCAGGGTGTGATTGCTCAAAAACGCGGACTACATAAATTATGTGTACAAAATGGGAAAATTGCTACGATTGACCAAGATTTAAAATGTCATTGCAATAGATAGACGAGTGAAAGGTATTAAATATACGAATTATGTGTGTACCTTCGTGACTTTGAATTGATTCGAAGGGAGAATGTGATATCTAGTGGAATAACACGTTATTTCAAGACATTTTAGGGATCGGCAACATCTGATATTAACAAGATATTATGTGACTGGGACTGACAGAATAGGTACTGTCTGTATGTGTAGTCATTGTTTGTAGAGGAGATGGCATGAAGAAATTATCAAGCTTTAGAGTGTTCGTGCATTGGGCGTTCAGATCGCTGTAGCCAATATTTATGGCTGCTGTGGCTAGGGCCTAATTGTGCTCGCGTTCTTCCGAAGTGAGCGGTTAGTATGGCCAGACGTGGTCGCTAAGTGCGCATGCGTTCAAAGTTACTGATAGACCCTCGTGGCCGCCAAGAGCTGGCCAGAGGACTCCGATGCGCGTGGGCTGTAAAAGCTGCAGTATGTAAGACTGTTGATGTGGTATAACTGAGAACAAACACAATCACAGTTGTATTTCTAATTCAAAGTCAACGACAGAGCCCGAGAACGCAACGAGTGCCTCTCGCCTACAGTCGTTGCTGTTGAATTGCATCACTCTTGTCTGTGGTGTTTTATGTGAACCACGTTGTAGTTGACGCACTCTCTTGTCGTTCGTATGTTTACGTAGGTAATTGTCTGGTAATGTTATTTTCTCGTGCCGCTGGAACAAGCGGTGTTTTAGTCCAATAGAACAGCGGTTAGCTAGTATGTTAAGAGTTTCGTAAACGTAGTGAAATGAACGTATTGCCATATAGTTAGATGATATTAGAAAATGTCTGGCGGGCGGGAGGATGCAATAAAGCGGGAACTCCGTCATAATGTAATCCGGTGAACCCTTCTATGAAGTGTACGTATTTAAATAAAATGGCCGGCTCAAAGCGGGACGACATGATTGTTATTGAGACGATGAAGTGTATTAATAACAAATAGGTCAAATTTTGCGAAGGATTAAGCGTTTTGTACAGTAAAATCGAATAAAATAATACAGCTAAGTCTTTACCGTTAGCATAGTTTAGACAAATGGACGGCAGGCTCATGTCTGGGTGGCACTCGGTCCGGAACACCATAGACAACGTTTAACCTAGGTACAAACGCCAGCATATCAAGATACCCGAAACTGTCAAATTTTCCCCATCAACCTTGAACCCTTGTTCAGTAGTTCAGATTTAGTAATAAAGTTGAAAATCTAATATATAAATTTGACAGATTTTAGTAGCTTAATGTGCTGGCGTCTGTACATAATTCATTCATCAATATTGTTCTCGTTAGATTCGAATATAGGGTTGGGAGGAGGATTTTGAGCTTAGTTAACTATGAAAGTTCTAATTATCCGGCTTAAGTTTTGCTCTCTGGGGGAATCAGGTTCATAATTGGACAGCCTAATCAACGCAGTTAGGAATAAAGGCCAAAAAACAACTGGCCACACCGAGTGCCGTAGTTAAGATAAATTGTTTAGTCGAGTGAGTGTCTAAGGGTGATGACGTGTAAGTATTTAATAATATTAAATAAATAAACGAAAAAAAAAAGAATCTCATAATACGTTCCAGTCATAAACAATTAGGTATTAAAAAGGTAGTTGTCTGTGATTTATTGAATCTTAGCTTTGTTTTTAGTTGTTGTTATTTTTTTGTTACTTTTTATTTCATGACAATGAATTGTTACAATATTTATTATTATTGTATAAGATATTATGGTTACTGTATACGCAAAAAATTTATTTTGATTGGATATTTCCTTGAATCTGAGAAGCACGATATGTCGCCGTCTGTATGATATACAAAGTAAAAACTTTAAATAATCACTGGTATATTAAATATTTGGATTGAAATGCTTTTTGAGAATTGATGAGACATTTGAAATTGATCTTATTGTTATTTCTTTTTTTTTTTAAGTTAAGTTATTTGTTTTATAATTGTGCCGTACCTACCTACAAGTAGGTAGATGACCCGTTAAGTAGGTACTTTAAAAATAAATTGATCTCGATTTTAATGATGGGTAAGTAATTCGCCGTGGCTACATTCCAATTACTAGGTAATACATAAGTCAGGTATTATAGGGAGACTGGTAATTAGTGACCGATACTTAAACACATGATTGTACTCATGATAATAAACAACTTTTACTATGGGACCAAACCTGAAGTCGCGAAAAAAAAATCAGCTGCTCCCAACATTTTGACGAGTTAGGCGAACATGAATTTATAGCACAGCTGATTTTTTTTTCGCGAATTCCAGTTTGGTCCCGTAGTAAAAGTTCTTTGTTATCATGAGTACAATCATGTGTTTAAGTATCGGTCACTAATTACCAGTCACCTTCTAGAAGGTCTAAAGGCTCGTGTAGACGGCACCGCCACCGCGCCGGCGCCCCACCTCTGAGCTGTGTACACGAGTCGCGTCTGCGCCGCCGCCGCGCCTCCACTGCGCCGACACCGCGACCCCCGCCACCCCGCTGATCATCAGTTGTTATTCCATTACCGGCCGCTTGTGTACACGTGCTTACTAAACTTAACTTTTTATTAAACTATCATAGAAAATTTTGATTACGAAACGTTCATAAGTTTAGTAGAGGACAGAGAAGTGCTATGGGACAAAAATTTGGAAATATATAAAGACAACACTAACTCCTTTGTTTTTCATTAAACTGGGCATGTCAATGCGACACGTGTGATCTTCGTGGGTAGCAATCTATTACTAACAACCGTATATTGGTACGGTAAAATCAAGCGGTGGCGGCGCGGACGCGACTCGTGTACACATCAAAGAAGTGCGGCGGCGGCGTAGTGGCGGTGCCGTCTACACGAGCTCTTACGACCGATAGAATTCACTATCGAATTTCGAAGATCTCTCCTAAGTATAATAATAGTGTAACTTTGGTATTTGACGTGTGCATGTATCATTATTCCGAAGGTATACCTGGTCATATACCTGTTCTAACATTATTCATGTAATTCACGTTTGTTAATTAATCTATTGTAAATATACCCAATTATTAAAAAAAAAAAACTTTCGTATATATAATTGTAGTGTTTTATTTGATTTGTTTTTAATTATTTACCCCTTTCGGAAACATCAAGACCGATATGGTGATTGGTGAAATCAGAAAATCAAAATCATGATTATCCTGCCCTTATCTCAATCTATTTTGGCTCGGCGCAACATGTCCCTTTCTTCCATACTTCTATATTAGTCGTCATCTCGGTAGTCACCCCTTTTCTAGCCTTATCATCTTTCACACAGTCCATCCATCGTTTATTTGGCCTTCCCCTACTCTTATAGCTATCGTCATTCAAACTCAAAACTTTCCTGACGACATTTTCCTCATTCCTCCGCATCACATGCCCATACCACGACAACCG
The DNA here is from genome assembly GCA_948252095.1 of Dicycla oo. Classification (NCBI taxonomy): domain Eukaryota; kingdom Metazoa; phylum Arthropoda; class Insecta; order Lepidoptera; family Noctuidae; genus Dicycla; species Dicycla oo. The sequence continues at coordinate 22,951,741 of OX411728.1, forward strand.
ATTTCCGCACAACTTTTCAGTCACCGGTGCCATTTTCGTACTTCCTTTTATGTACTCATTTCTTAATCTATTCATTCGCGTAACACCACACATCCCAAATCTTAAAATCAAAATGTGTGTAGTAAATTGCTATTGTAGATTTATGGAACAGGACCCGATTACACACAGACGATGGACCAACGACTTTAAAAAGGTGGTTGAGACTGACTGAATGCGGAAGGCGAAGAACAGGGTGTAATGGCGCATCCTGGAAGAGGCCTATTTCCACCTGTGGACTGCGGTAGACTGAGTTGATTGACTATCAGACGACAACCTTTATTAGTTTATCGATAAAAAGTATCTACCTACCTGTAAATGAGCAAATATAGTTAAAACGAGAAGTATTGTTGTCCATTTATTTCTTAAAGGTCCCTATTCGCCCTATGTTACCTACACTTTTATCACAGGTCACTTCAATTCAATACAATTCAAAATATATAATTATAATCAAAATAGCAAAGTTGAAGACCGACGAGTAAGTATTACCTCTACAAAACGTATCATGGATGGATGAAGGTTTCGTTTTATGGGTCACAATTGCGATAGGTAGGGTAATTGTGATAGATAGGGCATGTTACCTTATCTCAGGGATACGGATACCTGCATCTTTATTATCTGTGGCCCTATGTTGGGCGCCACGCAATACTAGGTACGATGAACGAGGCAGTAGCACAGATATTACAATACTACGTAGGAACTATTACAATCCGGCCGTCAAGAAAATACGTTCTTGACATCTGTCAGCTTCATACTAACGCGTAGACAGCATTGAGATGGCATATTCTATCGAAGGAAGAAAGGTATACAAATATCTGTCATATCGACACAGACATGGCAAAAAGCGTTTTGTTTCTTTTTAACTAATCAAGAAATGTGTATGAAAAGAGAGACATCTAAATGTTTGTCAAGGACTAAATTTGAAAACACTCTTGTGTGACTTCAAAATCGTGTCTATGCGTGAACGGTCGCCATGTTAAGTGCTGAATTTTGTAGTAGATGAGCTGTCATATGGTTGCTTGCTCTCTCTCTTGCACTCGCAGTTTCAAACCTACGAAAGGCGGCCATGTTGAGTGCCCGATTTTTGTAGGTATGCACGCTAATTTTGTAGTCTTAACCACTGACTTGTAAACCTATGGACTTGCCCTAGCAAGTCCATAGGTTTACGAGTCAGTGGTTGACAGAGAATGCTATAGAAGTGGCTATAGACAACTACAAAGCGTATCGCAGAAAGAGACAAAAGAAAATAAGTTATATTTAGGGTTACCGTGTGAGGAAAAATTTACCCACAATTTGTGTGATTCTAAATGCACAAACCGTGCGAAGCCAAAGGTAGAAAAAAAATACAGTGTTCGGAGAATAGATAGAATTAGAAATTTGTAGGTATCTATGTAAGAGAAAGCCTGAAAGAGACACTGATAAATTGATGATCATCGGTATAGGCATGTGATGCCGATGAATAATAAAGGTGTATAAAAGAAGACATGCTGGCGAATCGAAACAAATTAGGATGAGGGCAAGAGGGTGAGGATGGATGATGATGATGTGATTCTAAATACCTATATATACCTATATAATAATACCTATATATAATACCTAGATAATAGGTTCTGGCTTTGTGAGTAAATAATAAATGAATGAATGAATGAAATGCACCGATCCCAGCGTGGTTTGACCAGACTCGATTAATCGAATGAACCCAAAGATTCACACTAGCCCCTGTTGCCTCATGTTACATGGTGCAACAGAGACCACTGCATATCAAGGAGTAGACCGGGGGGCGCGATAATGGTAGGGTAGACAGGCCCTTAGGATATGGAGGGGATAAAGAGCCTACCGAGTATGCACCCTTGAGCAAGCATTGGCTTTGTGAGTAAAACATGTTTATTTTTAATTAGCTTTGTTGATTTTATACGTTATTGTCCTTTACATTAAACAAGCTTCGTATGAATGTTTCTGACTTTTTGCTTGGGTTCAAATCTTTTTGTTGCGTGATGGCATTTTCTCAAAATGTCTGCTGCATATTTCTGAGATGACGGTTTTGGTGCCCAATCTGTTCGTCCTATAGCTACGATCCAATTCCGACGTAAATTATCATGTTCAAGAAAACTGCAACAAGCCATTAATTCTTTCAGATATAGGTACAATATGCCACCAAACCCGAATTCGCGAAAAAAAATCAGATCCCAACATTTCCCAGCTCCCTACATTTTGGCGAATGTATGGGACAGCTGATTTTCGTCCCATAGTAAAAGTTGTTTGTTATAATAATAATAATAAATTGTTTAATGATCTTGAAAGTGCAGATGATGAGAAAAACAAAACTTAAAAATAGTAACAATCAAGATATATAAAGTTATGTAACTACATTATTATGGTAGACCATGGTGGTGTAATTACACGGTACATCTGTTGACAATTTCTTATACCCTGTCTCTTAAACAAGGGTATACCTGTTTCTTAAGAGAGAGAGTGGATGGCCATAAAGTTATGTTCTAATATTAACTATTAATCAAGTGAGGACCCTGTCGATCTACCCACAATTAAACAATTATCAAAAATCATAAAGGAAGTAAAATTAAATAAGGTTAATAATGAACGTATTTCTTGTGTGTATGGTATGTGCGTGCATCTGTGTATGAGTGTGTATGTGTGTGTGTGTGAATAATGTATGTTTGTGCGTGTGTACATGAGTGTGCAAGTGCTAGGTTATGTAGGTTAATAAAGATTCTGTGTGATCATAGTCTTGTTGAAATTTGCCATTTTGTCAGATCAAGTGGACGTAGTTATGCTATAACGTTCCAATCCACAAGGTGGTCAAAATTGAGTTTTTGAAATATTAATAAATTTTAATGACAAGTATATAATAAAATAATGTTTATTTATTTAGTTGAAGTGGTACATACTACTTAGTTGTACTCGCTACCAAAAAAAAGCGTACCACAAAATTAAAAAAACGCGATTTACTTAGTTCGACCTGCGTGTGGATTGGAACGTTATAGCATAACTACGTCCAAGTATGTTTAGGTGTTTATGTATTTTTCTGTAAATGAGAGAGCTCAGAATATGATACTGATGTTTGGCAAAGGCTGTTCTATGAGGAGTACTTGGAGGGATAAAGGTTCGTTTTTCTCGGTTTGAAGGGGGTAGGGATGAATGTATTTTAAGGACTGAGTAGAGCACAAAGAGTTGACGTACTGTGAGTACTTTACAGTTGGAATACAGTTGAGATGTTGGGTATCTGTAGGGTTTTCTCGTCATTACTTTAAGTATTGCTCTCTGTGCTCTCTCTAGAGAAGGAATGTTGTACATGCCCCTTTCCACACCGTAATGCAGTATCCTAGTACCGATTGACAGGCCAAAGTACACCATTTTTAAAGTGTCGAGATTAGCGGATTCTCTCAGGGACTTAAATATATGTAAGAGACGGATGGTTCTAGTGGTGAGAGCATCTATTTGTTTATCCCATCTTAGTTCACTATCTATTTGTACACCTAGATATTTTACGCTGATTGTTCTGCTAAGATTAGGACAAGAACATGACCTGGGCGAAGTTGAAGCCTGACATGAGTGAGCAGTAATCGAGAAAGTGTCTGGAGGCAAGTTATTACGTCTTATAGCAAACGGTATGTTGCTGGATTTTGTAAATTGAGCGTAAGAAGGTTTGAGTTTAGCCATGTCATTATCATACTTAATGCAGACTCTGCTGCAGTTTTTACAATATCCAAAGTAGGTCCATCTACTATTAAGGCCGTGTCGTCAGCGTAAGTGAAAATTTTACATTGTGGGAGCTTTAGTTTGCATAGGTCATTTATGTAAATTTGGAACAAACTAGGCCCCAAAATGCTACCCTGCGGGACGCCGAAGGAGACAAGTTCTTCGTCACTGAGATAGTTATTGATTTTAACACTGAGTGCGGTTACTCAAGTAGTCTTTAAATATACCTAGAGCAATTCCTCGCACACCAATCAATTCCAGCTTAGAAATCAGTAATTATAATAATAAATCAGTGTTATCATGAGTAGGTATAATAATGTGTTAAAAGGAACAACAGGGTTTTTATTATATATTGTATAGATAATACACACTGCAGAATAGGTACATATCGTCGTTGCGACTTTAAGACCTCTTATGTGTCACTTTTGGCAAAATCACTTTTTTACGCCAGCCGATTCTACATTTTGAAGCTCTATCGAATGCAAAAACTCTCATGTGTATACGACGTTTCAATCGTAATTTGTTTACAAACTTCAAGATCTCCAATGTTCTTGCTAATTAAAACTGATACGACGGTTTTTATCGATTTTCTCACAAAATTGATTTTTACACATAAGAGGTCTTAAAGTCGCAACGACGATATTTCACATAATAGTGGGTAATAATTTAAAGAAAAGTTTTTATATCGATGAGTTTACTATATTCTACATAATGTATGAACACAATAAAATATTGTTGAAAGCCTAGTAACTGATAAAAAGTGGTATACTTACGAATGAAAAGACAAGTCTGGCATTTTCATTCCAGTACCTATCACTTTTACACCTACACGGCTACACCGCACCATGTTTTTTTTTATTGTTGAAATATTAAGTCCAGTGGCGTAGCTAACATGGGTGGCACCCGGTGCGCATAATTGTGGTGTCACCCAAGAATGAAATCTGTTAAAATGAATAAACATTCAATAAACGTATAGTATGTTTTTATTTAATTGTTATAAATAAGTCAATCATAATTACAATATAAATTTTGATAATAATAGTTACTAATTACCTACATTTGTTTATACTAATCTAAGTAAAAGCACTAAAATCTCTTTTTTCTAGCTTTAACAGCTGCAAACTCGGAAATCACATCATCAAAATTTATATTTTGTGTTGCCTCGTGTTCTATTGTTAATATGCCAAGATTTTCAAGTCGTGTTTTCGGTCATTGTTGCCCGCAAGTAATTTTTAATTAATTTTAGTTTGCTGAAACTCCTCCACATGAAGCAACTGATACGCAAATTGTTATAAATAACTTTGCGACCATAAGATTCGGAAGAGATTCTGTAAAGTCCCATTCCACGATGAATTTCAAAAAGTCTAGAGTCACCCAGCTAGAAACTGTAACATTAGCCGCTTTTAAATGTCTTCTCTACCTCGGTATCTCTAAAAAGAGTTCTGTTTCTGATATCTCATCATAAAAACCAGTAAATTTTAAAAATTTGCGAAAGAAATGAGCAATGACACAGGCGACAAGCAACGACTATTTCAGGGGAATCCCCAATCAGTTAGTGTAGTAGGGCTAAATAAAACGACAACATTTTGAGGAGATCCCCAATCGATCGCGCCATAGACCCATGAACATAAAAATAACAGTGTGTACACTGGCAAAAATCATGGTCTAATGTGTGGTCAGAGTGAATAATTTCTTGTTAACATTTATTTCAAATAATACGTGCATTTATAAATAATCACAATTGATAAATTAAATTATTTTGTTGGGATAACTTGATTCAAATAGCTTCAAACCCATATTATTTATCATTAAAAAACGTGACAGTTTGTGTAATTTTTTTTATACAATCAGGTGTCACCCCGGAACCGGTGACACCCGGTGCGGACCGCCCCCCCCCCCCCCCGTAGCTACGCCACTGATTAAGTCTGTCACATCAAAATATAACATAAATTAATTAACAGAAAGCACTTAAAAACTGTATTTTAGGAAGACGATATCTAGCTGCACGTTACCTGTCAAACTTTGTTTAGCAGTGTGCTAACCTTGGAAAAAGAAGCACGCGCCGCGCCGTAAAACTAAAAATCTCATCGTTCTGTTTCATTTGTTTACACGACAAGGCGTAAGTTGCTCTTTTTCTTTTGTGAATGCGACAAAAGATATCAATTTGTCTATAGCATTCTCTGTCTACGTACTAACGAATATGAGTTTTGCGAATTTGATCCTTATTACAACTAGAAATAGTCTAACTGACAGATGTCAGAAACGCATTCTCTCGACGGCCGGACTGCAATGGTAGGTACCATTGCAGTCCAGCCGTCGAGATAATGCGTTATTAGTTATTACCCACTGCTTCGTTGATCGCAACATAGTATTGCAAGCGCGACTGCTGAGCTTGGGGTTCTGGATTCGATTCCCACGTGAGGCAAAGTACTTATTGAGTTTTTTTCATCAGGAATTTCTGAGTAGCAGCCTGGAGACTGGATTAGTGACCGGTTGATGGCAATAGGCTTGCCCCCTATAACATGGGATTAAACGTAACTCCCGCATTTTGGGTGTAGATTCTGTACCGGTACCTGTTTTTTTTATATTTCTATGGCCTTTTGGAGAACACCTGCGGGCCCTGCAGGAAGGGCTAGTGCAGGCGTGATGATAAGTTTTGTAATGTAACGGTGGTGTACCTATTGGTTTGGGTATAGGTATATTGATTGAGAAGCACTAGGTACCTACTAAGGTGGCATCAAGGTAATTTAATATTTTATGTTTATGGTTTTCTTGAGGAGCTCGTGGCTAAGTAATAACAGCCGCACGGGTCGATCCATCAGGTTAACGCGCTACGCTTGCCGGGGTTGGTCCGTAGATGGCTGACCATCTTTACATACCGAGACTCCTCCGTGCCTCGGAAAGTACGTTAAGCCGTTGGTCCCGGCTGTCATTCGTGATCTTTGACAGTCGTTACGGGTCGTCAGAAGCCCGAAAGTCTGACAACCAGTCTTACCAAGGGGTATCGTATTACCCAATAACTGGGTTGTGGAGGTCAGATAGGCAGTCGATCCATGTAAAATACTGGTATTCAGCTGCATCCGGTTAGACTGGAAGCCGACCCCAACATAGTTGGGAAAAGGCTAGGCAGATTGATGTTTATGGTTTCTTAGGTTTTTTACAATTTGCAGGTCAGTATCAGGTTTTATGTTGATTTGAATATAATTCGCGATCGTAACATATGTGTTTACATAGATTTATAATCATTTAAATTATCAATACAACTCTCTAAGTTCATATAATCCTAATGAATGACTATTTCATAAAATCTTGATTTTTAGGATTATACTAACATACAGAGTTGTTATTAGTAATTTTAACGATTATAATTTTATAAATACATATATGTTACGGTCGCGAATCATACTTCAATCAACATGCAACATCACAGAACAGTCTGTTCTGTGTGCAACATAATACTGATTTGCAAATTTCAAAAAACGTAAGAAAATTTAAATTTCGCGGGCTACTTAGACGAAGCTCCAAGTAGCCCGCCCTAAGGTATTATATCTCCAATGGAAGGCATTTCGATTAGCACCTCCAACATCTACCTAGACTACCTTCCTTGAAAAGACAACACAAAACTGAATCACACACTTTGGGAAACTGGTGACAGTGACACTGATGGACAGTGTGCCCAGTTTACATTGGCCGTTCTAATTTTGTTTATGAAAACATTAAAAATACATTTGAATGCACGTGTTCAATCCTCACTAAAGACTAAAGTTCAATAGCTAAGAAAAAAGGATACTTACAGTTATATGTGACAAAAAAAAAAAACACTTTCTATAGAATAGTTATTAAAAAGCCTAGTATCAAAGCAAAAAAGGTAATGCGATTATGATTTTTTGTTTATGTTATGTAGTGTCAACCGTCTGTCAATTATTTTGACACATAAATAGTGAACAAAGTTTTGAATTTGCTATTTTGTGAAAACTTTTTAATTATCGGCTATAAAAAAGTTTAGAAAGCTATTTAATAGATAAAAATAACACAAACATAACTCAAATTCAACTTTTTCGTTTTGTTGTTGGACTTTCTGCCGGCAAAATGGGTGACTATCCGGACCCTGATGAAGAATACGAGTTGATGTACGCTGATGAGCTGGAAATGTTAAAAGCAGATGAAGACCCTGCAGGTAATTTAGGCGCCTATTCTCTACAAAGAACACAAGTGCTAAAATTAACAGTAACTTTTGTTGTAGGTTAGATTTTAGTAACAAAGTTTCTGTGACAATGTTTTATGTTTTTACAAACTGTTTTAACATTCAAATAAATATAACGATATTATGACTGATTTACTAGAAACACTATATACTAAGGTAAAAGTTTGGTCTGTTGTTAGCATTTACTTAATCATCAAAATATTTTCCATTTTTCAGAGCCAAACATAGTGAAAAAGAAAGTGCTACCAGCTAAACGCAGTCTCGACTTCTCTAGCCCCATAGGCAAGACGCCAGTCCCCATCACGGTCACAAACCACATACCACCACCAACCACAACCATATCAAACTCTATAACCACTGAAAGTACAGATATCTCACTCACACCAAATCTACAACCTTTAGAAGACTTAACTCCAATTTCAAGTAAAAGAACAGCAGAAGAACTATTTGGAGACATTGGAGACATAGACTTCAATGAAGTAGAGCTACCAAGTAAGAGGCAGAAGACTGATGAAGAGAATGACATGGGTCTGATTGAAAAAATCCTGGAAGGGAGACGGTTGAAGCAGATTTTGTTGGAGCCAACTGGTAGGATGCTTGGAGATATATCTGGATATAAGGCTAAGGATAATTTGTCACTTAATATACCAAGGTAAGGGGCAGATTTCTATTCAGTAACAATATTAATTGACATTAAAGGTAAATCTGGTTTGAAACTATTAATAATAATAATATACTAATCACATGTTTATCGATGATCTATAAACTTCTTACATCCCATAAAATGAGAGCGAAAATTAATATGCACATTGAAAGCAACTAGATTATGTCTACCTCTCAAAATGGATGTAGGAACGGGTCCCATGGTACTAAGGAGCTACTCCTCATCGACATGGCCATAAGCCAACAGGTTCGTCAATCCCGCAAGGATCTGTCGACATGCTGGATAGATTATAAGAAGGCCTATGACTCAGTGCCACATACATGGCTCATGAGGGTACTGAAGTTGTACAAGATAGATGCAACTCTATGCACCTTTCTTGAGTTGTGTATGGGGCAATGGAGGATGGTCCTTTGCTATCCTGGGTGTCAACAGATCTATGGGAATGATGAGCCTGTATGGATTAAACGGGGAATATTTCAGGGCGACAGTTTGAGTCCACTTTGGTTCTGCTTGGCCCTGAATCCTCTAAGTACACTACTAGAGGATTCAGGTGTAGGCTATCGGTTGAGGAGAGGCGGTCAGGTCATATCTCACCTCCTATACATGGATGACTTGAAAATCTTTGCCCCCAACAAATTGTGACTGATGAAGCTACTGAAGGTAACTGAAACTTTCAGTAGCGCCATCAGGATGGAATTTGGTGTGGACAAATGTGCAGTCCTGCACGTAAAGCGAGGTGAGATCATGGAATCCGAGGAAATTCAACTCTCGGATTCCATACACCTTAGATCCCTCTCCTCATCCGAAAGCTATAAGTATTTGGGTGTGTCGGAAGCGTTAGGCATCAACGTTGCTGACATGGAATAATTGTTGAAGGAGCGCTTCTTTGGCCGCCTGAAGAAGGTATTAACTAGTCTTCTTTCAGGTGGAAACAAGGTGCGCGCTTTCAATAGTTGGGTCATGCCGGTCTTGATGTACTCTTTCGGCACACTCAAATGGACTCAAACCGAACTTGACGCCCTAGATAGGAGGGTTCGTACACTGTTGACTGCAAACCGGATGTATTACCCACGTTCATTTGTGATGAGACTGTACATCCCGCGGAAGTGCGGGGGTCGTGGCTTTGGCTCATGCTAAAACCCTCTACAATCGCGAGGTGTGCAGCCTCAGGGAATATTTTTTAAAAACCGAATTGGGTATGCACTGTGATGTGGTCACAGTGGATAAGGGGCTCACCCTGCTCTCCATGGCTAAAGAGAACTGGCGCAAGCCTGTAGTACTTACTACTGATGACCGTAAGAAGGTATGGCAAAGCAAGGAGCTTCTATCGGGCTTCATGAGCCCAGTGTAGATTTCTTAGCGTCCGTATCCTGGCTACGTTTCGGTGACCTTTTCGGGGAAACTGAAGGTTTTGTTTGTGCAATTATGGACGAAGTTATCCTGACAAATAACTACCGGAGACATATTATGAAGGACGGGACGGTGTGTCGGGCATGCCACCGTCCGGGTGAGTCCATCAGACATATTATCTCTGGTTGTTCTCGTCTGGCTAACGGCGAGTAATTGCACAGGCATAATCAAGTGGCCAGGATTATTCACCAGCAACTTGCTTTGAAATATAATTGTTTGGATTCTGAGGTACCGTATTACAAGTATGTGCCCGACCCACTTCTCGAAAATGACCATGTCACGTTGTACTGGGATCGGTCTATCATTACTGACAGGACTATTGTCGCCAATAAGCCTGATATAGTGGTGATAGATCGATTAAGTGCGCCGCGCAATGATTGTCGATGTTACCATTCCACATGACGAGAACCTCGTGAAAGCTGAGAAAGAGAAGCAAATGAAGTATCTCGACTTAGCACACGAGGTTGTTGACATGTGGAATGTGAGCTCGGCTGTCATTGTGCCGATTGTAGTAACGGCCAATGGCTGAAAGCCTCGATCAACATCTCTCGAGGCTCTCGTTAGGCGGTTGGATCAAGGGCCAGATTCAGAAGGCAGTACTTCTCGATACGGCTCGCATTGTGAGGAGGTTCCTGTCTCTGCAGCCCTAACCACCGGTAGCTTGGACCTTGCTCCCGCTACTGGCGGATCACTATTTCTTATATTTTTAAATGTTTAAAAAAAAAAAAAATTTAAAAATGTATTTAATAAGTTTTAAAAATAAATAAAGGAAATAATAATATATTTATTCAAAGTAGTTTGTACATGGCATACAAAGTTGTCTTACATATTTAAATGTTTTAAAGAGAAACCAGAAACAATTATGGAATGGGTCATGGACTCCCTTTCCTAAACTAGGCAGAAAACCTGTCTGTATCTTAGGAAAGAGTATCCAATAAAAGTGAGTCTTATTTCGGTTACACAATAAAGGTACATGCAGTGGGCGAACAAATTACTTATGGAATAACACTTTATAGGGAAAGAAAAAATAATAATTTCAAATGTGTGTGTTTGTGTGTGTGTATGTAAGTGTTTGTGTGCGTGTTTGTATGTGTGCGTATGTATGTATTTATGTCAAACATATAGTCTGTATAAACCTATCTCGTTTTACTTTACAGCGGTTAGAAGTTACTCGATATCACTGTATGTTAATGTTCGTAGCCAGGAATTAACCTTGTGTTTTAACTCACCCTTAGTCAAGTCGTAGATATTTAATTGTTGTGTTTGTGGTTTTATTGCATTAGATACCTTTTTAGGGTTCCGTACCTCAAAAGGAAAAGGAGGAGCTTGTGGCAAAGTAATAACAGCCGCACGGGTCGATCCATGAGGTTAAGCTACGCTTGCCGGGGTTGGTCTGTGGATGGGTGACCATCTTTTCATACAGACTCGTCCTTGCCGTAGGGCTTACTGTGAGGGTCTCAAATGTATATTTTTTATAGTTTTAAAATAAATGGTTTTAAAGTTTTTTAAGAAAATAGACAAAAATTGACCCTTTCCCCCCTTATCTCCGAAACTACTAAGTCTAAAATTTTGAAAAAATACAGAAAATAGTTCTATACCTATAGATTACAGGAAAGCTTATACGAAGTCTATGGTCTTAAAATAACATGGTAAATCTCTCAATATTGCATGTACAAACTTTCATTTGCAGTTGGAATGTATGGGAGAACATGTTTTTCAACTACAATGTTAATAAGATTGTTCTTGGGATAAATTCATCCCAACTACGGAACCCTTCATTGTGCGTAGTCCGACACGGACTTGGCCGGTTTTTAACTTCACTTCAATTTCATAAGTTTATCAACATCAGGAAGTGTCAATCTGCCTAGCCTTTTCCCAACTATGTTGGGGTCGGCTTCCAGTCTAACCGGATGCAGCTGAATACCAGTATTGAACATGGAGCAGAGCAACTGCTTATCTGACCTCCACAACCCAGTTACTGCGTAATACGATACCCTTGGTAAGACTGGTTCGACTGGTACGACTGCCAAAGATCTACAAATGACAGCCGAGACCAACGGCTTTACGTGTTTCTGAGGCACGGAGGAGTCTCGGTATGAAAAAAAGATGGTCACCCATCTACGCACCAACCCCGGCAATCCCGGATCGACCCGTGCGGCTGTTATTACTTAGCCACGACCTCCTCAACATCAGGAAGTGTATTGTCTAAAAAATCTTTTGAAAAAATTGTTAGGAAAATTTTTACAAATGATTAAGGCACTTGAAGTGGTTATTTTGCTTGTTCAATTTGGCAAAGATTAAAATCTTTTCTTGTAACATTTTTTGCATAGCTCTAAATCTCATAATATGTATAGTATTAACTTCAACAAAAGTGAATAAAATAGCTTAGCATTCCATAGTGTATTTTACCATTCACCTATTTATTTTTTATTAGGTAAGAAAATTTTGTCATTAACTAAATAATCCTTTTTCAAATAAAAATGCTTATGATTCTTATATTCCAGATGGGCATTCCTTCCCCTCACAAATTCAGACGGTGATCGAGTGTATGTGAGACTGGAATCTGAGGAGTCATGGGATAGTTCCCTGGACACAGGAGCTGAGCAGATGTCCTTACATGCTACTTACGCTAGTACTTGGGAGGAGGCTAGGAAGATTGTAAGTTGAGTTTAACTAATCCTTACTAATATTATAAATGCGAAAGTGAGCTTTGTTTGTTAAGTTTTCACACTAAAATGGCTGAACTTTTTAATGTGATCTGGATTTGGATGCAATTGATCACATGGGTAGACCATGACCTGGGTTAGGATATAGGATACTTTTTATCGCGGTAGTCACATTCCCGAGGGATATTTTTTGACATCTACGCGCTGAACAGATTTCCCATCTACACGCCGGCGAAGTTTTGGGCAAAAGCTAGTCTTAAATATTCTTACAATTTCTACTATAAGACTAAATACTACTACTACTATACTAGCTTTTGCCCGCGGCTTCGCCCGCGTGGAGGTGGGAAATCTTTTCAGCCGTTTTAGCGTAAAAGTGTGACAAACAAACAATCATCATATAAACAAGCAAACTCACTTTCAAATCTTAACTTAATATTATAAAATAAATGCGAAAATAAGTTTGTTTGTTTGTTTGTTACTTTTTCACGCCTAAACCACTGAAACGATCATCCTGTTTGCATATACATTGTCAGGTGTACAGAAATGGACATAGGGTACATTTCATCCCGAAAACAAGTACTGTACCCGAGGACAACAACAATAACGTTCTTATGATAATAGATGGCGCCACATGTCTTTCGAATCGTGATTGAATTTTATTATTATAGAAACTTTAGTAGTGTGTTAAGAGTTTTTCTTTTTAATTTAGGTACCACATACACCGTACCGTAGTACATTTTGGGAGTCTAGAGTGTCGATAGACGGGTTTTTCATCCTCCTAACTATCCTGACTAATATTATAAATTAAGCGAAAGTGTTTGTTTGTGACGCTTTCACTCTAAAACTGCTGAACGGATTTGGATTAAATTTGGCTCATAGGTAGACCATGACCTGGAGAAGGACATAGGCTCCTACTCATCCTGGATCGCAGACGAAGTCGCGGGTAACAGCTAGTTTAATAAAGAACTAAAAAACTATGAGTCCGTCAACACTGAATGTGTTATTGTTTATTCTATGGTTCTTACATACTACCAATATACCAATGAACCCTAAGGTATACATATTAGGTTGGGGAAAAAGTCTTTTCGCATTATAGTATGTATGAACTTGTAATAAAATCTCTTTGGCTATACTATTTGTATCTGGCTGGTTTTGGTATCATTGAAAGTTTAAATTTTAAAGAACATAATTCCAAATTCAAATTAGGAAAATGTGTGATTTTCATTTGTTTTTCGTACCGACAAGATCTAAGAGAATCTAATGAAGAAATTCGATACATTTTAAAATTTTACTATAAAAAAGGTAAAAATGCAACGCAAGCCGCGAAAAAAATTTGCGATGTTTATGGACCTAGTGTAGTGTCTGTGAGAGTAGCACAAATTTGGTTTAAGCGTTTTCAATCCGGAAATTTTGATGTCAAAGATGCACGTCGCTCTGGTCGCCCTATTACGGATAAAATGGATGCCATTTTTGAAAAAGTGGAGCAAGATCGGCATATCAGTAGTTACGACGACCTCACGAGCTCACTGAAAGAAACCTAATGAACCGTGTACTCATTTGTGATTCTTTATTACGACTTAATGAAACCGAACCATTTTTGAAGAAGCTGATAACTGGTGATGAAAAGTGGATCACGTATGACAAGAACGTGCGAAAAAGGTCGTGGTCAAAGGCCGGTCAGGCTTCACAGACTGTGGCGAAACCCGGGTTAACCCGCAACAAGGTGATGCTGTGTGTGTGGTGGGATTGGAAGGGCATTATTCATTATGAGCTGTTACCACCAGGCAGGACCATCGATTCTGAACTCTACTGCGAACAACTGATGAGATTAAAACAAGAAGTTGAGAGAAAGCGGCCGGAATTAATCAACAGAAGGGGTGTGGTTTTTCATCATGATAACGCTAGACCTCACACATCTTTAGCCACTCAGCAAAAATTAAGAGAGTTTGGCTGGGAGGTGTTAATGCATCCGCCGTATAGTCCTGACCTTGCACCTTCAGATTTCCACCTGTTTCGGTCTCTTCAGAATTCTTTAGGCAGTGTCAGGTCAACATCACGAGAGGACTGCCAAAACCACTTGTCGCGGTATTTTGACCAGAAGTCCCAAAATTTCTATAGCAATGGGATCATGTCCCTACCTACAAGATGGCAAAAAGTTATCGAACAAAATGGTACCTACATACTTTACTTAAATGTAAATAAACTATATTAAAAAATGTTTTGAATTTTCTTAAAAAATGCGAAGAAACTTTTTCCCCAACCTATTATGTCACATGTGAGGTGTAGTAATAAATTAAATAATTTATTGGCTTTTTTTTTTAAATTGTAATTCAATAATATTTTGTTTTTAATTCTTCCAGCTGGAAGCCAAACAACAGCAGCTGATTTCAGAACAGGCTGAATCTCAACCACATCCAGACATAGATGCAGATATCAACAACAACATGCTCTGGGTAGACAAGTACAGGCCCCAGTCTTACCTGGACCTGCTGTCTGAAGAGCCCGTGAATAGGGCGCTGCTGCATTGGCTGCATTTGTGGGACATGGTAAAAATGGATAGATTTGATATGAATTTGTATACAGTAGATTCCGCTTATAATGACATCGAAGGGAAGTGACAAACATGTCGTAGTTACATGAGTGTAGATAGTGTATGAAACTGCATATAACTAGGTATTAAAACACTTGTGTGATACTATTATAAAACCTCGCATACGGCTCGGTTTTCAAATACACACCCGTGTTTTAATAACCCACATTATGCAACAGTTTCATACACTACTAACTACTACTATAATTGGCTTGGCAATTTTTTAAGCTTTTAGACTTTTTATAATATTGTTTGCACTCAAGATAATAAAAAAATCTAATCAAAACTCATTTATTCAAACTAGTCTGAGAATCGGCACTTTTTGAACGTCAAAATTTCATAAGACAGTCCCCCAAAACGCCCGCCCCCTAGTACTAGTTTAGCTAGGGAGACGTGGCGCAACAAACTCCCCAGCAGCACAGCTGTCATTATTTGCATATGAATACTTTTTAGTTTAAAAAAATATCTCATCATCCCTATTCTAGCATATTCTACTTGTTGTCGTATTTAGACTACTTCGATTAGACTATGACTGACTATGTTGATATTTATCCGTTCAGCTGTTTTACGGCGCCAGCGTAGCCGCAAAATTCAAATGATTCTTATGTTTTTTTGCAATTAGCAGTAAAAGAGGGTAGGTAATTCATATTTATCTGTAAAGCTTATTTCATTGTAAGAGGGTAGTCATACAATTTATCACTCGTAGTTAACATTCGTTTGCATAAATAATTTTTGAAGAGTAAAAAATGACGCAGTGGTCGAGAGACCTTCCCCTTAACGTGAAAGCGTAACAAACAAACAAACTCACTTTCGAATTCATAATATTAGTCAGGATTTATTTTATAAATAAATTATTTTATATTTTGGCAGTTGCTCCATGTAAAATACTGGTTCAGCTGCATCCTCATCATAGTTGGGAAAAGATTAGGCAGATTGATTGATTTGATTATTTTATATTTTGTGAATGTGAGAATGTTGTAGGCTTAATAGACTTACTTGTTGACAGGCGAGACTTTCCGCCCAGCCATGCCTTTTTTGTTTTTGTGGCTGGGAAATCATCAAATAACTTCTCCCGCTCTGGGTGGAGCGGGAGGGGGTGTCAGACTTCTACTGACTAAAACCCACCCGTGTTCCTTCAGTTGCCTGTGCCAGGGCCACGGTAACTCTTTCGAACAGCCCGCAACCCTGGCAGGCATCGGCCCTAGCGGACCTCTTCAGCTAGTGCTGACATCTCTTTGAGGCGCGCGTGGAACACAACGCGCCGTCGACCTGGGCCTGGTCCTTACCGGACGGCGAGCTACCCGTTGCTCGCCATCCGCAAGCCCGCGCCTACGGTGGCCGGGAATTGCACCGTAGTATTCGCGAGCATTACAGCTTCGCAGAAGGTGACGGCTTAGCCATGCCTTAACACTGTAATTTGTAAACATTGTAAAAGTTTCTTGCCGGCTCTTCTCCATAGGCAACGACCAATCGGAACTGTGTTCCACGCTTCATAAGTGCCCATGTAGGTTTATGTGAATTAAAATATTTTTGATTTGATTGTGGTAAGCTTTGACTAAGGGCCGCCATACACGGACCGCTCGAGCAGTTAGCCATTGATCAACATACACGGATCGCTCTTGCAGTCATAGGCAACAGCTTGAAGCTGCCATTGATAACGGCTGGAGCAGTTGATACCAACTGCTCGTCATTCAAATCAGTAGCAACATGGATAATTCCAAATAAGTTCTTGCGATTTAATTGCACTGATTGGCGCGTCACAATCTACGTCGTCCATTTTGCTCAAGAAACAAAGCAAGAAGCGTGCGGGCGGGAAGCGCGTGCGATGTGAAATGAAGAGTGCGGGCGGAGGTAATTGCG
This sequence comes from Dicycla oo, assembly GCA_948252095.1. Taxonomy (NCBI): domain Eukaryota; kingdom Metazoa; phylum Arthropoda; class Insecta; order Lepidoptera; family Noctuidae; genus Dicycla; species Dicycla oo. The sequence continues at coordinate 22,968,888 of OX411728.1, forward strand.
CGAGAGCAGTCGACAGCTCGAGCAGCGTATGCCTGGCGACTACTTGACCGCACGACCGCCCGAAGCAGTTGCAACTGCTCGAGCGGTTTCGTGTATGTGTGTACATAGAAGATTGTAGTTCACTATGCAGTCGCAGCTTAAAGCAGTTCATCCTGACTGCTTCAGGCGGTCCATGTATGGCGGCCCTAACACGTATTCTACAACAACAAACGTATTCTTCAACAATCCCCAGATAGTCTTCAAAAAAGAAGTAAAAACTAAGGAACCGCAGCAGCGTACAACCTTCAGCAAGAAAGCTGGCCAATTCCAACTAACTAACAAATGGAAAGGCAAGAAGGACGATGAACCAGAGATGGATGAAGATGGGCGGCCTCACCACAAGGTGGCGTTGCTGTGCGGGCCCCCGGGGGTCGGGAAGACTACCCTGGCCCATCTGTTGGCAAGGATAGCTGGTAAGCTTTATCATTGACTATCATTTGCCTGCGACATCTCCGCGTACATTTCAAATTTTCTCATACAAACTTCAACACCCCATTTCACTCCTGTAGGGATTGCTTCTTGGAAGAAAAACTACAGGGTCAAATTAATTAGCTAGCGAAATTCTTAGCTAATCGATATATATGTTATGGACCAGGTGATTAACACATTGTCTGCTTAATTCTTTATGCAAACGCTTCTTTATGCTACACCCTTACCGACCCTTATTTTACGATGTGTTCGAAACAGTAGAGATGCACAACGAACGCACAGGTGCGGCGCGCCGCACTTGATGAAAGTTATGTAAATTGTATGGACGCGCATACGCGCCGTCAAGCACCTGGTGAACGTCCGAAAACGCGCATGTGCGTCTGCCGCGCCTAATGTATTAATGCGGGCATTATACATAATGCCTGATCATTATGAATAATGTGTAGCTCTATCGGGCTAAGTGATTAATACTATCTTAATTCATATTTATTTATCACATTGCACGGTCATTATTATATTGCTACATGATAATTGGGCAATTTGATAATAAAGTTAAATTTAACGCGGTGTGAGGGCGGGGAGGGAGGGACGCATGGCGTGGCACGCTTTGACCAATCAGAGACCGCCATTCAGCGTGCGGCTCGTGCGGCGGACTTCAAGCGCTATTGTTTTTGTTTAGTTTTGCATTGTAAGCGAATTAGGTTAGGTTGTGGAAGTAAAGGCTGAGCCGGTTTCCCATGGCCCTCCCATCACGGCGATGTGGGAACACCGCTGAGTTTTAGTGGGTATACTGCCACTCTGGCAGGGAGTCCCACATACTCCGTGTCGTCCCCCGACGAGCGGAGATGCGTAATGTCATTTCTCAGCGACAAAAAAAAAAGGTTAGGTTACTTTACAATAACAATAAAAAAATAGTAATTAAATATGTTTGTATTACTCTGGCCAAAAGGTGATGGACAATATGTATAATGCCCGGTCAATTTGATTATTTGAATAATTCTTATCAAATTGCACTCTCATATTGGTAGTGTTGTTACCTTGTTACTTGAAGTGTGAGTTGATAAAATCTGCTTTATCGTGTTGAGATATAAATAATAGGTAATTATTAAAAAAAAAAAATATTGTAGCATTTATTTAACTTCAAAAACAGATTTTAATACTTCTTATTGTGCTAATTTCATTTTAATTATAACACAATAGAAAAATGTTTTTTTTTTTTATAATTACCTATTAAATTAATATTATTTATTAGTTTGCCAATTGATTACATTTTTTCAAAAAAGCATCTTTTCATTTAACATTCTTGAAATTTTGGTCCCGTGTCAGCGAGAGAGGTGACAAAATGTGACAGCCCTCATAAAGGAAGGTGTGAAAATGTCACACAAAAAAAAAGAATTCAATGAATTTATCTCAATCTCATCTCTCAGTGTGTGATCTGTTTTCTAACTTAATATTTCAGGTTACAGACCGGTAGAACTGAATGCATCGGACGAACGCAGTACGGAAGCCTTCCGCAATGCGCTACAGAATGCCACACTCATGAGATCTGTGCTCGACGCCGAAAGACGACCCAACTGTTTGATATTAGGTGAACAATTGCACTATACTATACCATAGCAGAGGTAGTTCACGGTGCAGCCGTGGATTACTCTGCTACAAACTCACTCCATGGCTACACATTGCCTCGCATTTTCTTTACACCATTTGCTTGACTTTGTTCTGTATTTCGATAAATCTCACATATTAGGTTTTGTAAATTAATTAATAGTTAAAATTATTTTATTTTCATTGCAAACAAACAGCCGGATCTGTACAATCAAGGTATGTAGACTCACATCTCAGTGGCACTACTTTCTGAAGCACGTTTCACTAATATTAGGTAATGAAAACGATTACAGACGATAAGCTATGGAATCAGGCGTTACTTTACGGAAATCCATGACATAAAATGTTGTATACCTTCTGCCAGATAACAGTGAAATAAAAGACGTTGACGCCCTTTAACAATGTATTCTAATATTTCAAAACGATACGAGAAAATGTTAAGGCAGTGTCGGTATGCGTGCCTGTGTGTGGCCTCATCGACTGCGACATAATTAAACACCTTGTGTTAGTCTCACGATTTTTGCCAATAATATAGTAGGTATTCAAGGTAACTTAGAAAGTGCTCAAACGCTAAATTGATAAATACGTGATTTAGGGGCCGCTTTAGGGCGCGCTTTAGAGCTCACTTTAGGCCTCGGGTTGTCTGCCAGGGTTGCGGGTTGTTTGAAAGTAAGTTCAATATTTCTGAGCGACAAAAGACTGGTTGAGTATTTAAAAGATAGGTCATATTGGTAACAAATTTGAAACAGGATTTTATTTGCCTATGACGTCAAATCGTGAGTGCAGGCGCATGCGCGGGACCCTCTATATTTCACTATACGTCGAAATTCCAATTCGTATAGCGCAAAAACGTGTTTTGCTAGAATGTTGATTCTAGCGTTATTGTCAAGAGTTGACAAAGCACTAAAGACCTAAAGAGAAGCAACAGAAATATTGGCCAAAATAGGGTAAAAAATACATATGAAGTTGATAATAGCAAAATAATTTCAGATGTCGTTTCATATAGCCCGTAAATATAAACAGAAATGTTAAAAAGCTCCAGTTGAGGTAAGCTTGCATCATAAGGAATGCAACAAGCCTAAAAAGTCCAGTGCCGAGCAAACATCTCTCACTAGGTCAGGTTAGGTTACAGCTGTGATCCAATGTTTTCATGAAAATAAACGGCGCAAACTCGAACTGCGAATACTTCATTTATTTTGTTTGCGTTTCGAGACCTTTTTCTAGTTTCGGGATTTAGTTTTTGCGGAAGTAAAATTTATATTTTTGCATAAAATTTTCCATTACAGACGAGATCGACGGTGCTCCTCTCCCAACAGTAGAGTTATTAGTACGATGGTGTACGGCCACTGCGACGGAAGGTAAGAAGAAGGCCAAGCAGCAGCCGTTGAAGAGGCCCGTCATCGCCATATGTAACGACCTGTATGCTACGTCATTGAGACCTTTGAGGTATTCAAATCTCTTTATTGCATTCATGTGTACATTTAGTTGTAACAATCTAAGTAAGTTCCAACATGACATGGCAACATAATAATAATTAAAAAAATAATAATAATAATAGCCCCACCGCTGTATCTCTACGTTGACGTCGTGGTGGGGCTTGCGCGCTCCAAACTTTAGGTCTGTGCCGGTAGAGTTTACTTTGCCGGAACGGGTCTAGGATGAGGAGCCAGACCAAGAGAGATACAGAAACCCGCAGGGCAGCATGTGGCGAGCTGCTGGGCATAAGCGACCCCACGGACCCAATCTCCCGAGAGAAATCTTGTCCTCATCTCTGGCTTGCCTTTATTGGCCGGCTGGAGTGAACACTGATGAGGAACAGAGCTCCCACCTCTTTCTTGCCTTTATTGGCCGGCTTGAGTGGAGATTCGCAAGAGCAAACGTGCTCGGAGGAAGGAAGTATTCCAGTAAGGTGCTGGTAGGGATCTTGACCGTACTTCCGGGATTGTCCTCATAGCCGTGGAATACCTCTCCACTCCTCAAACATCTCAGGAAGTGTTGTCCCCTTGTCGCTACGTCACTATGTGCTAGCGGCCGTTTCCGGGGGCCCATTATTGAGTGTGCAAGTCACCTCCTGCCATTTTATCCGTGTATAATATATAACATTGGTCAGGCAGGGGACATAGTTCTTCCATAGTTCAAGTAACCGAATAAACTTTAGCCACCCAGACCCATAGCCCAATATGTTTTGTTTCCATGTACAACAATAGTCCTGCACCAACCGGGGGTTGTCCTTGGGTGCACTTGCATAGTGCATACAGGGATAATCGTCGGTTGGTGCCTCCTTATCATTTAAAATTATTTAAGGGGCCTCTGCGAGTCGGCTTCGGCTCCTTGTACGCCTTCCAAAGGTCCGGGACCCCCGGGACCCGAGAAATGTAAAAAATAATAATAATAGTAAAAGATGTATTGTGTGCATTTTTTTTTTGTGTATTATTACATGACTACAATATAAAATGTAATTATTTATCTAGCTATCATATTTACTAAATATTTTGTAAGAAATTAAGATAGAATTGCTTGTGTAGAATCTATTGGGATATGAATGAATATTTACATACAAACAATAGAGGGTGTAAGGGATATTAACGCACAAACTTTTACTATGAATCCAACGCTGGTGGACTTATTAATAAAACATCAGCTGTCCCATACATTTTGACCGCGTGGGTATTGCAGTTTTTAACCGACGAAAAAATAGGAGGAGGTTCTCAAGTCGAGGCGTGTATGTATTTTTTTTATGTATGAACACGCATAACTTTTTAAAGAGTAGTCCGATTTGAACGATTCTTGTTTTATTCGCGGAGGGTATACGTCGAAGTTGGTCATGTAAAATTTATTAACTTTGCTTAGGTAGTTTTTGAGTTTCATAATATGTAATTTTATCCGAATTTGTGTGTGTGAATCACACAACTAAAAAGGGAAAAATAAAATTATTTACAAAAAAAAAAGCAACGCACTTCCAAAAGTAAAAAAAAAAACTACCAAGTGAAAAATAACTTTTATTTCGGAAGTCGGTGGCAATTTTTTTTTAAATACTGGTATTCAGCTGCATCCGGTTAGACTATAAGCCGACCCCACCATAGTTGGAAAAAGGCTACCTTAGATTGATTGGTGGCAAAACGAAACGAATGTACAAAACCAAAGACGGCGACATCCGAAATTTTGTATTCGTTTTGGAAAAAAATTATATATATGAGTATGATCAGCAGATTTTTTTTCGCGATTTCAGGTTTGGTCCCATAGTAAAAGTTGTTCATAATGATGAGTACAATGACCCCTTTAAGAGGATAATGGTAATTAAAATTACACCCAGTATATTCTACTGCTAGGCGTAGACTACTGTTTGATGGTAGACAGTAGCGTTCTTGTTAGTTTCTGCCTATCCTGGGAAAATGGCGTAAGTTTATGTATGTACCACTGTTAAATGATAAATGATTTTATTTCTGTAAGTAGGTTTGTGCATACACTTTTACACGTCAATCATATTTTGAAAAACTAGATGAGGTCGGCATTTCCCATATGACTACACTGAGAAGAAAGGCCGAAATAAACTCATAGGTCACAGTCTCTTTTAAAGCCCAGGTCTGATGTGGTCTTTTGAGGAATGAACCACACAGGTTGAGTGGACCTGTCTAGTCAGTGCACGCATTTGACAGTAATCGTGCATCTTAACTCATAACTTGAGGTGCTCAACGATTCGACGAACAATACCAAAGAAAGGACATTTGGGTAGGCCGCATAAATTACTCAAACTGCCTGATCATGACTAAAACTAACTGAGAGAGAAAAAAAAAAAAAACTATGACCCACGTAGTCTTCACATTCACAATAATTAAAATAATTAGTACTTTACAGGAAATGTTAAGACTGTCTCTAACGATACTAATGATTGTTTCAGGCCCGTAGCCCTAATTGTACAAGTAGGCGGCGTCTCAATTAGCCGCTTGTCGTCACGCTTGGCGCTCGTGTGCCAGCGTGAAGGACTGACGGTGAGCGCGCACGTGCTGCACGCGCTGGCAGCTCGCGTGCAAGGCGACGTGCGCGCGGCTATACAAGTGCTCAGCTTCATTAAGGCGAGGGCTAAAGCACAGGTGACTATTAAATAAGCAGAGGACAAAAATCTTTTTTTTTTTCATACCCGCGAAATTCAATTTTTTTTGCGTCTTTTACAATTTGCAGTTCAGTGTCAGGTTGTTATCGGATTGGTCTGATTTCGAAAATCTGACCAATCCGGAGCAAATCTAACTTAGGCCCACTTGCACTTTTAGTCGGGTTAAATGTATAAATGTAGAGTTTGTAAACTCGGAGTGATGTAGTTAACAACTTAACTCTTATTACGTGTTGCGCCACTAAAACTGGGTTAGTTAATCTGGCATAAGTGTTTTTTGAACTGGGAACATTGCTGTTCAATAGACGAAATACAAAAGAGATTTGCAATATCTTTCCCTGATTATGAAATCCGATCAGAAATTAATGAACGGAAATGTTATACCTATCTCTTGTTTACTCTACATTACAATACGTAATATACTTTCTTGTCTTTGCGTTTTATAACATTACATTTCATTTTAATCGTATTGTACTAAGTCTCCATGGAGACCACATACAATACGTATGTGGTTTCCATGGAGATTTAGTTTACTGATTGACGAAAACGTCAGATGGAAAAATATGTTTAAGGTTTTAATCATTTGTATTTATTTCTAGAATGAGTTCATGAATTATTGCCTGTTGGTATTGTACCGAATTTTCACTTACGTCGATGTATATAAAATACAAAATAAGTTATCGGTACCTCATAACGTCAATTTATTTTGAAATTACTTACACTAATTAAACCCAGGGTTTAGCGACTTAACTCTCCCACATTGGTGAGTTAAATATTTAGAAGTTTAACTCTGGGTTTACAAACCGTGCGAAGCCAAAAGAAAAAAAAAACTGGGTTTACCTGTAACTCTAGGTGGCACAACATGAATTATTTGATTAACCCTGAGTTAGCTGTTAACTCCGAGTTATTTAAGATAACCCGTAAACGCGCAAGTGGTCTTTAGAGATATATTACTTAACTTAGATATGTATTGATTATTCTAATGGTTATAATAATTATGTAAATACATATTTGTTATAGTGGCGAATCATATTTTGTACAAGATACAACCTGTCAATGCAAATAGCAAAAAAAAAAATCGCGGGCAACAACTGCGCAGGAGGTACATAGGTTGTATGTTGATCAAAAGATGATTCGCGACCGTAACAAGTATGTATTTAAAGAATTATAATCATTAAAGTTATCAATACAACTCTTAAGACTCTAAGACCAGGTAATCCTATTGAAAGACTATTTAATTAAATCTAGACATTTGAGGATTATACTAACTTAAGGAGTTGTATTACTGATTCTAGTGATTATAATATTCTGTAAATACATATTTACGGTCGCGAATCACACTTTAATCAACATACAACCTAATACTGACTCGCAAATTGTAAAAAAAACATAAGAAAATTTTAATTTCGCGGGCTACATTGGCGCTTCCCCCTTAAGCATAACTGGCGAAATGTGGGTGTACTATAGGTATATCTCTGCCTTACCCATCTGGGATTACACGCGTGATGTTATGTAGTGAAGTACACTATTATCTAAGTGTGTTCTTTAAAATTCTTTGAATTATAATTTATTCATTACTTAATGAGGGGTATTAAAACTTTTTAATAGTATCCACAAGAGTGTTTTAATACATAGTTATTTGCAGTTTCATACACTTTGTCTACACTCATGCAAAAGTTATACATATTTAAATAAAAAACCAAAGTTAACAAAAAGTAAACAAGCACAATAATCGCTCCCAAGCGCATGCGCCCTAGCGCGGTCTCCATATGCAATGATAAAAATGGAATTCAAAACTCCTTGGTCGATCAGAAGTGTACTTTACGGACGCGTTCTCAATACAGATAGGTATCCAATCGCATCACTACACTGACACGGCTCAAACACACACACATACGCAAGGTTAACTGCGGAATTAATAAGTAAATAAACTGATTTTGATACTTTAGCAAGTTTCAATATTTTCCTTAGATTATTGTTCATGTTTGTTTTAGTCCTACGTAAATATTCAGACAGTGACAAAATAAAATAACCCTTATAACACGTGAAGGTTCATGCGTAACAGCAAAATATGTGAAAAATAAGTCGGTTCGTTTTTATTTTTTTCTGAGATTATTTGTAACATTTTTGTGAATATTTCACCCATATTTTTCAAAATATTATATCTGATTACCTAGGATATTTTTTAAGAAGCAAAATTATGTACGTAATAGCAGAAAAATGATCCCGAACTAAGCTTCATATTGTCAATTTTGTGTGAAGAGGTAACGGAAAATCGTTTTTACGATATCAAATACAAAAATTTTAAACCAAAAAACGGCCATTATTTGGAGATAAAGAAGTAATCTATTTGTTGCAATTGTTATTTTAGTTTGATTTAGTTTCATTTCATCGCAAACTCTACCAAAAAAATAGCTTATTTTGGTCGGATTTGTAAACGCGTCCTTAATAGAAAAAAGTATTTTATAGCACTATTTTGTTAACTAAAAACTTTCTAATTTTGTTTGAGTCATTCATTCATGCATAAAGTCTGTCATTATGGTACTATTTTTGAATTCATAATCAGAACTTTACGATATGAGTGTAGATAAAGTAAGTTATTAGTTAAGTTATTATACAGACAAAAATTGAATTTTATTTAAATCAAAAACCGTATTATCTAATAAATGCATCTTCTTTCCAGCTAAGCATGGAAGACGTAGAAAATGTAGCGATTGGCACTAAGGACTGTAACAAGAGCATAATGCAGGCGCTACAAGCCATCTTTACTACTAACGACCGGGACCCTGAAGCTATTCGCAAGACTATTCAAGCTGCTGGGGAATATGATAGGTATTAAAAAAATATTGCCGGGAACGCATAGCCATATTTGTTCCAGTACGATACAGATGCAGCTATGTTTAGCGCCTTCTCTGTTCCGCACTGATGACTTTGACAGTTCCCTATAAGGTTCCTATATATTTTATATGCTAATAATAAAAAAAATCTGAATTATTATTAATCTTTATTGGCCGGCCTGAGTGAACACTCACGAGGAACAGAGCTCGCACCTCTTTCTTGCCTTTATTGACCGGCCTGAATGAACACTCGCGAGGAATAGAACTCCCACCTCTTTCGCAAGAGCAAACGTGCTCGGAGGAAGGAAGTATTCCAGTAAGGTGCTGGTAGGGATCTTGACCATCTTCCGGGCTCTGGGATTGTCCTGAACGCCGTGGAATACCACTAATACTCGAGCACTGAGGTGCTACTGTTATGTTGCCCCCTTGTTGCTATGTCACTATTATATCATAGTAACGTAGCGACTGTTTCCGGGGGCCCATTCATTCTTGAGTGTGCAAGTCGCCCCCTGCCATCTTATCAGTGTATGTTATATATCATTGGTCAGGCAGCCAACCAATCCACCATAGCCACCCAAACTCATAGCCCAATATGTTTTGTTTCCATGTACTGCAATAGTCCTACACCAATGCGTGTGTACGGAAATAATCGTCGGTTGGTGCCTTATTCCATTTAAATCTGCGGGTTGGCTTCCGCCCCTCGTACGGCTTTCCAATGGACCGGGATCCATGGTTCCGAAATTGTCTATAAAAATAACGACAAATCTGAAAGTTAGTGTGCAAAACAATTATATCTTGTAATCTGTCGTAATTTATTTGATTAATAAACAGTTGAAAACGAAACACTGTTGAGATATGACAGTACAATTACTTATTACAGACTTGATTAAACTTTCGGAAACCGAGAGTTTTCTGCTTTTGTGTATGACAAAATAAGCACAGTCAATCAAAATATGGTGCATAACTTTCACAATATTAAAAATAAAACTATCGAAACTAAGAGATTTCCAACCTACTTTTGACAGCTCGAGTACTAATCAAGTCCTAATGCATTACCGATTCGATTTCTCATAAAAATCGACTTTATTTATAAAGGAAGTTTTAATCGATTTAATACATTGATATTTTATTTTAAAGAAAAATGTAAAGAAAAACAGCGTCCATGAAGTATTGCATTTTTTCTTCTATGATTGCCTGTCAATAAATAAGGAACTTCATAAGCGTGCTTATCTCATAACTAAAATAAATGGTTGAAAAGAGTCCAGATGTTCATAAATAAAACCTAAAACTTGAACCTTTCACTTTTTGCGATTGTCCTCTTCTAACCTTTGATCATTTCTATCCATAGACTAGTAGACGGCATCTTCGAGAACTACCTCACAGCCCGAGTGGACGGGCGTCTCCTGATCGCCGTGGAGACACTATCCTGGCTGATGCTGTATGACGTCATCAACAGCTGGACGCTACGTCATCAGAATTACTCGCTGTACGGCGCCTTGCCACTGTGTGTGGCGCGCTGTCATGCTGCACTTGCTTCTAGAACACCTCCGAGGATTAGGTTTCCTTGGCAGACGCAAGAGGTTAGACCGTATTTGAGGGACTGTTTACTATAGTGCGCGCGCAACTGCTAGTCACCGCCTGAGGTATATGGTCGGTGAGATGGGGGAGGTAGACAAAGGCCAAGCTAACTCAGTCTGCCAATCTTGTCAATCGCGCCCTCTCGCGTCTCCCCGCTCACATACCTGAGACGGAGACTGCACTTGCGCGCGCGCACTATAGCAAGCTTAGTATAGTCTGTTTCCAAAATATATTTGATGAGAATGTAAACAAATGCATCAGAAACGTACCTGTGGATGCCAACTTGTAGTGTTACTTACAAATTGAGTGGTGGGATTTAATTATTTGAATACTTAACCCTGAAAATCTGATTTTAAGTCACCTTAATGGAAAGCGTCAGGGTAGCCCGCAAAATTAAAATTCTCTTACGTTTTTTGCAATTTGCAAGACAGTGTTAGCTTGTATGTTGATCAAAATACGATTCGCGACCGTAACAAGTATGCTTTTGCAGAATTATAATCAATAAAGTCATCAATACAACTTTAAGACCATGTAATCCTATTGAATGACTCAATCTGCCTAGCCTTTTCCCAACTATGTTGGGGTCGGCTTCCAGTCTAACCGGATGCAGCTGAATACCAGTATTTCACGTGGAGCGACAGCCTATCTGACCTCCACAACCCAGTTACTGGTTACTGTTACAAACAGACCAATCATCATGGAACTCAACACAATCGCAACCAAACAAGATATCCTTAACTCTGTCAAACGTCATAACAACTCGAATCCATCTCAAAAGCTCAACACCAAACACTTTGGGATAAGTGGCACCACCAACGCCGTTTACATAGGGGAAGACTTGACTAGCAGCACTAGGAAGCTCTTCTATTTAGCACGTGAGCTGTGCAAGGAAAAACAATACAAATTCTGCTGGGTTGCTCACGGAAAAGTCCTCATACGGAAAATAGATGGCCAATCAGCGATACTTATTAAAAACGTAGCCCAAATAGAAAAACTAAGACAAGAATGACTAGATTCTTCTTGTATGCTGTTAATAACCTCCTTTTTTCTCTGCACTTGCATGATCTATTTGTACATAATTATAAAAATTGTATACTACACTACTCAGATTACCATAAAACATTCTACTCACACTTCACTACAAACTACGACCACCTATACTCACACACCAATACCTGTCAATCAGACTCACTATACATACAATCACAACTCAATTTTCATTCATTCTAATACTAGCCTGTCAATTAAAATTATCGCTTTACCAAGCGAGTCCCGCTCACTTCGTCATACCTATGTCTTAGCAGGGACTATAGGGTCTAGTCTCATAATGATCCCCCAAAATAGACGAATCAAACAATATCTCTAATAGTGGATAAAATAAACGATATTATTAACAATATTGACCATCTCTCAGTCTCTGCTACGATAAACTGTATGACCGAAGAATGCTCAAATTATGTCACAAACCCGTCTCAACAACTAAAAATTATTACTCAGAACATTCGCTCTATTCACGCAAACATTAACTCATTCTTAACACTTCTTTGTAGAACAAATGTTGACTGTGATATACTCGTTTTGACAGAGTGCTGGCTAAATCGTTACAATGGTCTCATTCCTTCCATTGATAATTACACTTATTATTACACTAAAAATCTCCTCAACCAAAATGATGGCGTGGTGCTCTATGTTAAAAACATAAAAAACTACACAGTTGAGGAACCCGTTTTACATGACGCCAGTTGTCTAATACTAAAAATTGGCACCGATAAGGCAATAGTCTGCATTTACCGTTCTCCTTCCATCAGAGATATAAGTAAATTCCTCCAATCCCTAGACGGGATCCTAGCGGATCTAACTTCTTATAAAACCATAGTTATTGTAGGGGACCTTAACATTGACATTGCCTGTTCTCCATGTTCTAACCAAACCTCAGACTATCTAGATCTCATAGCCACTCATGGCATGTTACCAGCTCACACTCTCCCCACTCGTCAAACCGCCTGTCTGGATCACGTCATGCTCAAAACCAACCTCTCAGCTGTCACCATAGTCCTACACTCTTCTGTCACTGACCATGACCCTGTACTACTATGTCTCAGGCTAAAAAACCGCGTCAAACCACGTCCACTCACCGCCTCGAAGACGAACTTTATAACTCTAGACCACGCGATGAACACTACAGACTTCCAACCGATTTACCAGCTTACTGATGCTAATGAAGCCACAGACCGCTTAATTACTACCCTTATTAGACTCTTAAATAACCACACATCTATTGTCAAGCTCCCAAGCAATCAACGGCTGATCAAACCGTGGATGACCACCGGTATACTCCGCTGTATCCGTAATAGAGACGCCATGCACTATAAGCTCAAACAAACTCCAAACAACAGTGTTTTATCTATTACCTACAAAAGGTACAGAAATTTTTGCTCCAAAATATTAAAAAAACTTAAAAGAGACTATGACAGGACAGAACTGTGTGAGGCTGCTAATGATAGCAAGAAAATCTGGAAAATAATAAAGAGAGTAACTCATACTGAAAAACAAAATACACCCAATACTGACTTGTTAGCTCATTCCACCTCACCCCAACTCTCGGTAGATAGAGTGAATGAGTTCTTTGCTAGTGTAGGTCGGAATCTTGCTCAGAACTTTTCGTCTCCCCCCGGTAGTGAAAAATTGGCTACAGAATTAACCTCCTCACCTTCGACCTTACAATCATTCGTCATGTTGAGCACCGATGAGGCTGAGGTGGATGAAATAATCAAGTCACTCAAAACAGATTCTGCCACTGGTTGGGACAACATTTCGACTAACTTTCTGAAGCGCTACTCACAAATACTTGTTCCTCTGCTAACACACATTTTTAATATTTCCCTTAACACTGGTACCTTTCCACGGCACTTTAAGAAGGCCATCATCCACCCAATACATAAAACTGGGGACACACATTGTGTAAATAATTACCGCCCTATTGCAGTTCTGTCGTCCATTTCCAAAATTCTTGAACGTATTGTAAATAAAAGGCTAGTGAAGTATCTGGAGGATAAAAAACTTTTCGCTCCCAATCAATTCGGATTTAGGCGCGGCAAATCAACCAGCAATGCGGTTACGGAACTTGTCGATTGCGTCGTCAAAAATGTTGACAAAAAGAAAAAAGTATTGTCAATATTTTTGGACCTGAGAAAGGCATTCGACACAGTTCCGATACCTAACTTGCTTATAAAGCTGGAGGAACTGGGGATACGAGGTAAGCCTCTTGAACTTATGAAGGATTATCTTCAAAATCGTACTCAGTGCGTAAAAATACAGGAACACTACAGTAGAGATGCGCCCGTCACTTTTGGTGTCCCCCAAGGCAGCGTGCTTGGGCCAACCCTGTTCTTAATTTACGTTAACCAGCTCTGTAACATAAAACTGGGAGACGGAAATATAATAGCGTTCGCCGACGACACCGTCCTTACTTTTTCCGGCGATTCTTGGCACGACACCTTTAACTCGGCACAAAAAGGACTCAATACTGTTCTGCAGTGGCTTAAGACACATGCCCTCACTCTAAACACTGACAAAACCAAAATCCTTACCTTCTCTATGCGTAACTCCACACAACCTTCTGACACGCTAACTCTAACAGCACACTCGTGTTTACTGCCGGGAATGGTAGCTTGTACCTGCCCTAAACTAGAGCGATGTAGGGCAATAAAATATCTGGGAGTGACAGTTGACAACGGTCTGAGTTTTGCAGCTCACGTAGAGACTCTAACAAAAAGAGTCAGAAAACTTATTTTTGTCGTTAAAACACTTCGCCACGTTGCTGAACCTCAAATTATGAGATGTACCTACTTCGCTCTCTGCCAGTCTCTCCTAAATTATTGTGTATGCGCCTGGGGTGGTGCTCCCAAAACCTTACTCTTAAAGCTGGAAAGAGCTCAGAGAGCCGTGTTAAAAGTCAGTACCTTTCGACCTATCCTTTTTCCAACTGAGGAATTATATAAGAACTGTAAAGTCCTCACAGTCAGGCAATTGTTTGTGCTTAACACCGTACTACTTCAGCACCATATAACTCCCTACGAGGTAATCACCACAAGACGCAAAGACAAAATAGCCCAATCCTACCGTTCGCATTACTCTTTTACAAGAAGGTTTCCCTGTTTTCAAGGCCCCCATCTGTATAACAAAATTAATAAAATATTAAACTTCCACTCACTTCCAAATATATCTCTTAAAAAGAAACTATGTAATTGGCTCCAGACACTCAACTATAACAACACAGAGCTCTTATTGTCGACTTAAACAACTAGGTAAAATATAATGACAGGCAAACCCACACAAACACACCCACTCACACACACACACACTTCCACTCACACACACATCCACTCACACACACCCACTCACACACACCCCCACACTCCACATCTATCCTTTTTATCACTTTTCATTTTATCTTTTCTTGTTTTGCTAAATGATTTATTTGTTGTCCATATAACTCTGCAAAAATGAAAATAAGTTCTCGTAAATTAGACAAACTCTCTTTACAAGGCACCCATGAAAGGGTTGGGCCTAGCACCTTTAATACAAGTTGTCTTGTCAACTTAGCAAGGGTGCTAGAGTCTCCAAACATATAGTATATAACGACTCCATCTTTTTGTTTGTAACCTAATGTTGTTCAAATGTACACCTTTTTATTGCAAATAAATTATTATTATTATTATTATTATTATTATTACTGGGTAATACGATACCCCTTGGTAAGACTGGTTGTCAGACTTTCGGGCTTCTGACGACCCGTGACGACTGTCAAAGATCCACGAATGACAGCCGGGACCAACGGCTTAACGTGCTTTCCGAGGCACGGAGGAATCTCGGTATGAAAGGATGGTCACCCATCCACAGACCAACCCTGGCTGTTATTACTTAGCCACGAGCTCCTCAATCCTATTTAATGACTATTTCATGAAATATTGACATTTGAGGATTATGCCAACCTCAGGAGGTGTATTACTGATTCTAATGATTATTTTTTTTGTAAATACATATTTGACACGGTCGCGAATCATACATTAATCAACATACAACCCAATACTGAATTGCAAAAACCTAAGCAAATTTGAATTTCGGGGGTACCCTGGCACTTCCCCCTTAACGCAAAAACCACGGTCGAAATGTAATAGGCCTCTTAAACTTCACATTCTAAATCCTCACAGTAGGTACTTATTACTTGTTTCTCCTACAGATGTACCGCAAGAAGACAGAACTAGAAAGCATAGTATCATCAGTATTACGCGGCAGTTCTCCTGCAGTGTGCAGCAGTCGCGCGGCGCTGCAACTAGATGTACTGCCACTGCTGCCTTATTTATTAGCACCGCAGCTAAGAACGGCTAATGTGCAGGTAACGTATAGGATAGTATAGTATCATCAGTATTACGCGGCAGTTCTCCTGCAGTGTGCAGCAGTCGCGCGGCACTGCAGCTAGATGTACTGCCACTGCTGCCTTATTTATTAGCACCGCAGCTAAGAACGGCTAATGTGCAGGTAACGTATAGGATAGTATAGTATCATCAGTATTACGCGGCAGTTCTCCTGCAGTGTGCAGCAGTCGCGCGGCGCTGCAGCTAGATGTACTGCCACTGCTGCCTTATTTATTAGCACCGCAGCTAAGAACGGCTAATGTGCAGGTAACGTATAGGATAGTATAGTATCATCAGTATTACGCGGCAGTTCTCCTGCAGTGTGCAGCGGTCGCGCGGCGCTGCAGCTAGATGTACTGCCACTGCTGCCTTATTTATTAGCACCGCAGCTAAGAACGGCTAATGTGCAGGTAACGTATAGGATAGTATAGTATCATCAGTATTACGCGGCAGTTCTCCTGCAGTGTGCAGCAGTCGCGTGGCGCTGCAGCTAGATGTACTGCCACTGCTGCCTTATTTATTAGCACCGCAGCTAAGAACGGCTAATGTGCAGGTAACGTATAGGATAGCATAGTATCATCAGTATTACGCGGCAGTTCTCCTGCAGTGTGCAGCAGTCGCGCGGCGCTGCAGCTAGATGTACTGCCACTGCTGCCTTATTTATTAGCACCGCAGCTAAGAACGGCTAATGTGCAGGTAACGTATAGGATAGCATAGTATCATCAGTATTACGCGGCAGTTCTCCAGCAGTGTGCAGCGGTCACATAAGGTCCACATCGGTAACTTTAGCTTTTATGAAGAGTTATTAGAGTTCACTCGAACTGCAACAGCTGAAAATTACGCTTTCACCTGTTTATTGACTGTATTAACAACCACGGATATAATATTTTAATGTTGCGAGCGTTAATATAGGCGTACAAGTCAATGTCAATCAGCATTTAGCTATCAATAGTACGGTCTGCTGCAATATAGCATTTATGTGGACCTAAAAGTAGCTATATTCTGAATTGAAGGCCACATACGTACCCTTAAAATGGGGTATATACCCTTAAATGTTCTTTCTTACATTTTAAGAAAGAACATGTGAACTGCTACAACGCAATCAGCTATTCTGTGGCATCGTAATTTTTTTTATAGATATTCCATACATATTTCAAAATTCTGAGGCCGCTATGAACTAAACAACTATGTAGGTATGTACATACCTACATAGTTCAATTCACGAGATCGAAAAAAATGCAGTCGCGCATTTTATGAAGCTTTTGCTTCTGAAATTTGGATTTATATAAATAGACTAGCTGTTGCCCGCGACTTCGTCTGCGATCCAGGATGAATAGTAGCCTATGTTCTTCTCCAGGTCATGATATACCCAAGTGCCAAATTTCATCCAAATCCGTTCAGCCGTTTTAGCATGAAAGCGTAATCAACAAACAAACGAACACTTTCGCATTTATAATATTAGTTAGGATAGTTAGGAAGATGTAAAACCGGTCTATCGACACTCTAGACTCACAAATTGTATTAGATACTTAAATAAATAAAAAAAAACTCTTAACACACTACTAAAGTTCTATAATAATATCATTCAATCATGATTCGAAAGACACGTGGCGCCATCTATTATCATAAGAACATTATTGTTGTTTTCCTCGGGAACAGTACTTTTCGGGATGAAAGGTACCTTATGTCCGTTTCTGTACACCTGACAACCTACATGCAAAATTTCAGGATGATCGGTTCAGTGGTTTAGGCGTGAAAAGGTAACAAACAAACAAACAAACTTACTTTCGCATTTATAATATTAGTTAGAATGTAATTTCCTTCACAGCTATGCAGTGAAAGCGAACGCAAGGCACTACGTACGTGCGCGGGCGCAATGTGCGACTACGGGCTGCAGTACGTACAACAACGCACGCCGGACGGACTGTACGCCTTTGTGCTGGAACCGCCTATCTACAGGATCGCGTTCTACGGTCAGTGAACAGGGTAGTCATTTATGTTAGGGCTTGAACTTATGGCGAAAACGCCAGCGTTTTTTGCAATTTGCAGGTCATTATCAGGTTGTATGTTAATCTGAATATGATTCGCGACCTCAACAAATCTGTATTTATATACGTGTGCTGTTCCAAAAATTGTAAGTAAAATGAAAAATAGTTAGAAAAAGTTAATAAAAAATATAAAAAAGGAAAAAAGAATGAAAAAAGTTTATTTAAAGCTTTTCATAATACTCCTCTCTAACCCCAATACACTTATGCATTCGGGTGAACCAGATTTCGAAACATTGAAAAAATGTATCATGCAGGAGGTCGTAAAATCATAGCACGCTAAAACTTCCCGCGAGACGTCCATTGTCGCAAACAAAAGAAATTTAAAAAAGAACTACACACAGGTGGCCAATGATTTTCACTAAGGAGATTTGTATTGAAATTAGCCGTTAATTCAAAATAGTTTCAAGAATAAAGAGATTGTATTTATTCTGTGGCTAACAATTTTCGGAACAACCTAGTAATTATAATCACTAAAATCATTAATACAACGCTTATTTACTATCCCCTATTGAATGACCGTTTCATGTAATCTCGACATTTGAGGATTACCTATACTAACTTAAGGAGTTGTATTACTAATTTTAATGGTTATAATTCTTTAAATACATATATGTTACGGTCGTGAATCATACTTTAATCAACATACATCCAGACACGGAGCTGCAAATTGCAAAAATCGTAAGAAAATTTGAATTTTTCTGGCTACCTTAGCGCTTCCCCCTTAAGACAAAAGCGCTATTATAGCCCGCGAATGTTCTTACGTTTTTTTTCGAAATTGCAGCTCAGTATCAGGTCGTAATGGTATTAAAAAAAAATATACGTGCCTGTAACAAATATACGTGTTTTTTTTCTATATACCATAACTCTAGGGTATTAATGAGACCATCACTTTGAACAACATTCACTATGGGACCAAACCTGAAATCGCGAAAAAAAATCAGCAGTTCCCTACATTTTGACGAGTCTTGCGAACATTCTTGCATTTGCTTTTTTCGTGATTTCAGGTGGGACCAGACCAGATGGTAAAAGTTGTTCAAAATTATGGTCTCATTAATACTCTATAGTTATGGTATATAAAAAACACGTTGTATATTTACCGAAATATAATCATCAGAATGAGTCAAAATCATCAATACACCTCTCTACGTTCAAATTGCTCGATGGTATGACTATTTCATGAAAACCTGACATTTGAGGCCTACTCTAATTAACCATATAAAAAAACCTTATTTTGTAAAAATACCCTATTGAACCAAATGTGGTTAGAGTAGGTACTGTAAAAGTCATAAATCCCAAAAATAACTATTTCCAACCTATTATTTTTTACCCGAATTCAAGCCGTTAAAAACGATTTAATAAATCTTATAAAAGGATTCTCTGTGGTAAGTAAAATCACAAAGACAAACAAAACATACAGAAAATCACAGAAGCAAAGTTACGAGTTGTAGGTAGTCCTAGCTGCTTTACTTTGTGTAAGTTATTTCATCACCACTGCTCTCAAAACGATGACAGAAAACATCGTGAGGAAGCCGGCATGTCCTATCCTAGAACCAAAAATTTTAAGACATGTGACATCTACCAACCAGCACTGGACCCGCGTGGTGGATTAGGGCCCGCTCCCTCTCACAGAGAGCCCTGTGTCCTACCAGTGGGGACATGCCTGATTATGTTAAGTAAAACCACTGTTTAAATTATTCAGGTTCTGAAGAGAAAGTGCGTCCACCGCCGCCAATCAGACAAGCAATAGCACGCGAACAACAGCTTGAAATTATCAGACGAAACGAGGAAATGGTGAGATATCAATATTAATTTCATTGTTGGGATTTTGTGAATAGTCAGTAAAAAAAAAGCAGTCGTGGAGTCTGCCGACAGAAGTGAAAACTTAAAAACAACAAGAACTTACCGAGCAATAACAAGCGTAACACGTCATACTCATACCTAGTTATAGATGTACTGTTAACATCAGCATGTCGGTGATGCGTGACCAGACGCGAACCCATAAAATTTTCCCCTACCAGAAATCGCTCAACTCACCTAAAGATCTCCACTTCCATAATGTGCGTAAAATGTCTAACAATTTAGAATCATATGAATGGAGACACATTTTATATAATGAATCCGTCAAGCCACACAAACGAGACACCACCGTTTGTAGATTAGTGTAATTTGAGGTCTTAGCACGAACTTGTGACGTAAACTTACGTACATTCGAACGCTGTTTAAATCCAATATACAACTACCATAGCATCTTTTTTAAATTAAATTTTGCGACAAGCACAATCATTATTATTAGTATCACGCGTAGATATGATAAAAGGTTTAAGGGGGAAACGTCAGGGTAGCCCGCGAAATTTTCTTTTTTGGAATTTGCAACTCAGTGTCGGGGTGTATGTTGTTTAGGCCTTTTTTTTTGGATGGGAAATCATCTAATAACTTCTCCCGCTCGGGGTGGAGCGGGAGGGCGTGTCAGACTTCTACTGACTACTTCCTTCAGTTGCCTGTGCCAGGGCCACGGTAACTCTTTCGAACAACCCGCAACTCTGGCGGGCATCGGCCCTAGCGGACCCCTTTAGCTAGCGCTGACATCTCTTTGAGGCGCGCGTGTAACACAACGCGCCGTCGATCCGGGCCTGGTCCTTACCGGACGGCGAGCTACCCCATTGCCTCCTAAATCTACTCCGGCCGACGCCGCATGGCAGGTAGCCGGGGAGAAGACGAAGGTGGGTAAGGCAGCAAGGGCGGCCAAAAGAAAAGAGAGGCGGCAGCGGCGCAAGGAGCGAAGCGTCGCGGCGGAAAAACGTTCGTTCCGGACGAATCGAATTCACTGACATTCTGTAGAACCTTATTTTTGGATACGACTTGTCACTTTCCGTTTTGCGGTCTACAGGCGGGTTCACACCGGCGCGGCGCTTCCTATGATGCACGCGAATAGCACTGTTCGTGCGCGTGCGCAGGTGTGGACCCGCCTTTACAAGTATTTCAACAAACAATCTCTTTCATTAGGCGAACAGAGTGCCTGCTAGAAGCATTACCACCAGTACTACAGCTACAAAGTCGAATTCTGGCAAAGAAAAGGCTGCAACCAGCAAAGACAAAGAAGCGCGTTTACCAAACCACTTGCAAAGGTTGGAGCCTAAAGCAGTCAAGAGAAGTACTCCACAAGTAAGTTATTTACATGTTTATTATAATAACTAGGTGTTGCCCGCGACTTCGTCTGCGATCCAGGATGTAAAGTAGCCTATGTTCTTTTCTAGGTCATGGTTTATCCATATGCCAAATTTCATCCAAATCCGTTTAGTCGTTTCAGCATGGTAGCGTAACAAACAAACACACTTTTGCATTTTTATAATACTAGCTTTTGCCAGCGGCTTCGCCCGCGTGGATATTGGAATTTATCCCACGAGAACCGTACATTTTCCGGGATAAAAAGTATCCTGTGCTATTCCAGACTATAATACATCTCTGCTAAATTTCATCAAGATCCGTTCAGCCGTTCTGGCGTGATTGAGTAACAAACATCCAAACATCTTCACAAACTTTCACGTTTATTATATTAGTATAGCTTAAGTCCAGGTTTCTTCGCGATGTTTCTCCTTCATGAGGTCAGATATGTCCAGTGTCCTAGATATAGTAAATGATGACAGGCCAGTTGGCGTGGTTGGTTAAGATACCACCTATCCTGCCGCAGGTTGTGGGTTCGATTCCCATCCAGGACAAACATTTGTGTGCATGAACATGTCTGTTTATTCCGAGTCTGGGTGTAATTGTCTATATAAGTATCTATATATTTACAAAAAAAAAGTAGTGTATGTAGTATATCAGTTATCTGGTTTCCATAGTACAAGCTCTGCTTAGTTTGGGATCAGATGACCGTGTGTGAATAATGTCCTAGGTTATTATTATTGTTTTTTTGACATTTATCGGGACCCGGGGGTCCCGGACCTTTGGAAGGCGTACGAGGAGCCGAAGCCAACTCGCAGAGGCCCCTTAAATAATTTAAAATGATAAGGAGGCACCAACCGACGATTATCCCTGTATGCACTATGCAAGTGCACCCAAGGACAACCCCCGGTTGGTGCAGAACTATTGTTGTACGTGGAAAAAAAACATATTGGGCTATGGGTCTGGGTGGCTAAAGTGGATTGGGTAACTTGAACTATGGAAGAACTATGTCCCCTGCCTGACCAATGTTGTATATTATACACGGATAAAATGGCAGGGGGTTGCACTTGCACACTCAATAATGGGCCCCCGGAAACGGCCGCTAGCACATAGTGACGTAGCGACAAGGGGACAACAGTTCCTGAGGTGCTTGAGGAGTGGAGCGTTATCCCACGGCTATCAGAACAACCCCGGAAGTACGGCCAAGATCCCTACCAGCACCTTACTAGAATACTTGCTTCCTCCGAGCACGTTTGCTCATGCGAATCTCCACTCAAGCCGGCCAATAAAGGCAAGAAAGAGGTGGGAGCTCTGTTCCTCGTCAGTGTTCACTCCAGCCAGCCAATAAAGGCAAGCCAGAGATGAGGACAAGATTTCTCTCGGGAGATAGGGTCCGTGGGGTCGCTACTGCCCATCAGCTCGCCACATGCTGCCCTGCGGGTTTCTGTATCTCTCTTGGTCTGGCTCCTCATCCTTGACCCGTTCCGGTAAACTCTACCGGCACAGACCAAAAGTTTGGAGCACGCAAGCCCCACCACGACGTCAACGTAAAGTACAGCGGTGGGGTTATTATAATTATTATTCATACTCGTTTTATTTACCAGGTTGGCGGAAAAATATTTCACAAGAAATTGTAAATTACTAGAATTTTCCGGAATATTTAGTATTGGTCTGGGATACGTAAGAATATTGTAGAAGGTTCTCGAAGCTATCACATCAAGGGTCGAAGCTATCACATCAAAGGCGCGCTAGTGAGGATTTCGTTAGTTTGTGAAAATGATTAGTGAACTTCAACTTCGAACGATCATCTTTTACGAGTGGCGTTAGGGATACAACGTAAGTGTGGCTACCTATAACATCAGCAAAGCGTTCGGTGAAGGTGTTGTATCGCGATGGAAGATAAGCCGCTGGTTTGCTCGCTTTGTATCGGGAGATATAACTCTTGAAGATCACGAGCGATCTGCGCGACCATCCACCTTCGACGACGAGGAATTACTCTGCTGTTTAAAGGCTAATCTAGAAATTAATACGCGTGATTTGGCAGAGTCTCTTGGCTGTCATCATTCGACCGTCGAGGCTCATTTACACAAACTCGGCTATTGTAAAGTAATGGCACGATGGATTCCACATCAACTAACTGACAGTCATCGTCAAGTCAGAGTTAGTATTTGTGAATCGCTTCTTTTTCAGCCACATCGGAAAGAGTTTGTTGAAGATCTGGTAACCGGCGATGAGAGCTGGATTCTCTATGATAATAACACATGGCACGCCGTCTGACTTCCTTAAGACGCAGAGCCACCAACGCAGCCAAAGCCGAACCGTCACTCACGCAAGCATCTTCTCTCCGTTTGGTGGGATGCGAAGGGCCCACTCTATTACGAGCTTCTCCCTGCGAGAAGGACGATTATGATTTCTATTTATACTGAACAGCTTCAGAAACTGGCTGACGCAATAAGAGAAAAACGACCGAGACGTGTAAATGTTCACTTACTCCATGATAATGCGCGACCTCATGTCGCTTCGGAGACTCGACAAAAAATCGTAGATCTTAGATGGCACCCGGTTGCCCACCCACCGTATTCACCGGATCTCGCGCCATCCGACTATCACTTGTTCCGACCACTAAAGCTTTGCGGAATTCTGGGCGCATGGCATCAACAATCTACTTAGTTAGTAGATTGTTGACTAGATGGGCCAGAGTAATAGAGTTATTTGGGGATTACATTACTGATTAATTATTCTAAATAACGAAGTTATCAATAAATTCATTAAGTCTTATATCTTGGTGCAAGACTTTTCCGCTAACCTGATACATGTTTAACCTCTTTTGAGTGTCGCATGTCAGTTCATAAGATAAAGGGCTCAAAATGTCAACCGAACCTCATAGGTTCGCATCTACTATAAGCCCGCGGTCGCCATTGGACGATGGTATTTTACATTTATTTGCACTTGTAACACGATATCTGTTGACTTCGTGCGCTTTCTTTTATGAAACTATGCGGCATAAATGATAAATGATTTTTATTTCTGTAAGTAGGTTTCTACAAACACTTTTACAAGTCATCATACGACACACAAGCGAGTAGAATAAGAGTCTAGCTTACACTGGTTTTGTTCCCACTGATGTGCAGTCTACCGTACTTCCATAAATAAACAAAAGTACTGCTATAGTGTATACTGTGTATAGGTTATACTGATGGCGCCAAACCCGTAACCGAGTCCTGGGCCGACTCCATGTAGATTGCCATTGACACGCTAGGAAGAAGACTGAGATTTTAATAACACTACCAGTATCATAACAACAAACTACATCCATTTATCAACGGGCAACGCATGACTACATTCTAATTAATCCGCTATAAGTTTCCTCCCGGGCTTTTCACTACATGGCTCTAAATTAGACCTAAACATAAGTTTTTTAGCCTGTATTTGTACTTTGTACACAGTACGTATACAGGGTTATTGGTAAAACACCAACAACCTTTTAAGGGGTCATTGTACTCATCATTATGAACAACTTTTACTATGGGACCAAACCTGTAATCGCGAAAAAAATCAGCTGTTCAGTACATTTATGTTCGCATAATTCGTAAAAATGTAGGTACTGAACAGCTGATTTTTTTTTTCGCGACTTCAGGTTTGGTCTCGTAGTAAAAGTTGTTCATAATGATGAGTACAATGACCCCTTTATATTAGTAAGTTATCTATCTATTGAGAAATGAGCCCTAAGATATGTAGATATATCGTAGTCATCCTCGAAAATGGGACGCATTGTTGAGTTTACGGAAAATAGGTGCCGAAGGTTTTTTATAACCTCCTTCTTTTTGAAGTTGGTTAAAAAGGGCTTTCACGGTTTGGGAATTCTACCCCCCGTCCTCTTCCCATCCTCCAAAGAATAAACATTTACCCTCTCCTTGAGCGAAGACCTAGATCCGCGCATGTGCCTTGTGTCCAAGCAAAAAGCAATAAAAACCTCCACACAAATTCATATCACACAAATCAAAATATCATCTTCTCCCACAATACACGACTAGCTAACAGGGTTCCGTAGATAAAGAACTCGTTAACGCTTGAATAGCCCGCGAACAGATGAAGTTTACTCGACTGATGGAATATATTAGCGGCGTGTGTACGGAACTCTCACACGCTCGGATTTGATACTGCTTTTTAATTGGAAGAATTTTGTGGTGCCTCGTGGAAGGTTACTGGTTTTTTTTAGCTAGGGGATGGTAAAGGTAGGGGGTGCTAGGTGGTTGATGTGGTCTGTGGACTGAGGTGAGGTAAACAGTTTTGTTAGACACTTAACCAACCCTATTTTTTTTCATCATCGTTCCCTCAATGCTGATGATCGCGACCACTTACGACCCGTCTACAAGTTATGATGCGGTCTTCTGCACTGTGGATCGCTCAGTACATGCTGCCTCCAACAGCCTTTTTGATCGCGTCTGAACCTCTTGCCTAGGCATAAATTTATGAAGAACTATAAATTCGAGTTAAACCTAAACTGCCTTGGCGGTCAATTCCCTCTTGGAAGAAATCTTCGATTTATGTTGGTAATGTATCCGTTTACCAAAAAAAAAAAAAAATACGTAACCGTTGTGGCTAAAATAAAAGTTTGGTAACTTGACGTAGAAACAATGATAGCTAGAATAGTTTTTTTTTCGCGACAAACGGAACTCTTATCAGAATCAGAAGTCAGTTTGAGAGTAATAGAAATAGCAGAAGCGTTTTCATATATCCGTCTATCATATGTTGTTTTAATAATGCTCATAATCCCCACATTATATACTTATTTTTCCATCATAACTACCGTGTTATTAATAAAATATCCGCCTATTTCCAAGCACAGAACATTGTTTATCACAAGTAATAGGCACGACTACGTGGCGGAAGCACTCTGCGAATCTCTCCTAATTAAAACTGTGTTTGCTTAATCCGCATCGCGTATTGTGAGAGCGTGAAAGCGCTTCAGAGCAACTTGCCATAGATTATACGGAGGCGGAGAACGGATGTACAGTACGACAACGTTCAAAGGTTCCATCGTTTATTTTCGGAAAACCGAACTTTGCCGAATTAAATGTCACCGGTCCAATAAGGGAGTGACGGAATTCGTGCGACAGTATTCGATCAACAATACCAACTAGATAACGGGCCACGCACAAAATCAAAGCTAAATGCTGGCCGCGTGAATATATACATAAACAGTTATATTTGTTTACTAACGAATTGAGACAAAAGTTTCAAAACGGTTTCAAGTTCAATCGAATTACAACCAGAATTAAACGTAGTTATAAAGTCATAAATTTTCATAATATTATCCTATACTTACGATCATTCGTCACTTAGAAATGAAAAGACATAGGTTAAATAACATTTACTATTTAGTGTGAAATGTACCTTAAGTGGCAACAAATAAAGTACTTTTCCCGTTATTGCCTTGCGACCTACATCGTTTTGTTCCGTTTCCGTTGGCTTCTAGGCCAATATTGGCCGTATTGGCCAACCTTGGCCAAACATTTGTAGCGGTGGTTTAAAATCGTTAATTTTGTTCAAAATTTGATATTATTTGTTAGTTTCAAGCTTAAAATATAACTTATTCTACAAGTACTTACCTACCGAAAATAAGACACCGGCCGTTAAATTGCTTTTACGGGCATTATTTTTGCAACTTTCGAATACACATTGCGGCATTGTGAAACGTGTTTACATTGGCTGTGTTTCAAGCGAACCAAACAAAATAAGAGCTCATGTCTCAAGTGCGCTGTTATTTACCGAGACGTATTTTTTGCGCCGACCCGATATCTAGTTGTTATTGTTGATCGAAGGCGTCAATCTATAATCATTTAGATGGGAATATCAATCACTTACTATTGGTCGATAGTCACTTTTTCATCATCATTCTCTTGCCCTTATCCCCATGTTTTTGGGGTCGGCGCAACATTATCTTTTTCTTCCATACTTCTCTATAAGGGTCAGTTTCCACGGAAGAATCCTCGCGGATGCTCGAGTACTTTATAAATTCCACTGAATATAAGTAAATTCGACGCAAATATCACGCTTGATAAACGCTTGATTTCTGCATCGAATTTTATACTTAAAGTCAATATTGATACAGTTACTTCTCGATAATCACATTTTATTCACTATATTTCGGTTTTTTCCGAAGATAAACGATAGAAACTTTGAACTTTGTCATACTGTACTACGTGCTAGAAAATGTGAAGGTTGAAATTGTTTAAGCCTAAAACAATCTTGAGTGGAAATGTAGCTCCGCAGATAAATTATCATTTTATCTTGTTTAAAATGATACGAAGTCTTCCTATCAGCATTTTTTTTCGACAAAGGAACCATCTTAGTTCTGGCTACAGCACAGACTACAGTAAGATTGACATATAAACCTATCTCGAAGATTAGATGTTTAAGCAATGTTTCGAAGAAACCGCCTTAAAGTTTTGGAAAGTAGGACTCATTTCAAAACTCTCGAAACACCATGTGTGAGTAAAAGTCCTCCCAGAGTAAATTTCGGCTATGGCGACGAATCTCAGCGGAGACCAGCCTTCGGCGTGGGAGATATATAGTGCATGAGTGTCTGCGCAGATACAGGTGCACTCTCTCTTCCATCACTCTCATAGTCCGATTGGACGGCAATCCGACACGACCGGAGAGAGATCAGGCGCAGGGGTATCACAAAATTGCGTTTTGCAAGGTTAGACGTATTGAAGCATGGCGACGCATCGCATTATGTAGCAATTGGGTAGATGCGTTTATTTTGAGTGTTATATATATTTTTTTTTTGTTTAACACATTCTCTGCTGAATTCTTTATGCAAACGCTTCTTTATGCTACACCCTTACCGACCCTTTTTTACGATGTTTTCGAAACAATAGAGATGCACAACGAACATCCATGTGCGCCGCACCGCACTCGAAGAAAGTTATGAAAACGCGCATGTGTGTCTGCCGCACTTAATGTGTTAAGGTACAGTCTGCTACAAAAGTCGATTAACGCTTTAGTTTTATAAATCTTAATTTTGAGCAAAATGCTTTAATTCATTGGGCGCGACGGACGCGCATGCGCGTTTTCGGACGTTCACCATGTGCTTGACGGCGCGTATGCGCGTCCATACAATTTACATAACTTTCTTCGAATGCGGCGCGCCGCACCTGTGCGTTCGTTGTGCATCTCTATTGTTTCGAAAACATCGTAAAATAAGGGACGGTAAGGGTGTCTACACCCAATATATTTTTTGCACGCACCCGAGCGTTTGACACACAGGATTAGTGTAGCATAAAGAAGCGTTTGCATACATTTCGCTAATAATTAAGCAGTTCATGTGATTATGAATCGGAACAGAGGTAAAATTTTTAAAAATAGCTCAACCGTTACATGAAATGCTAAAAAGCAGATTATATAGTCGTTTTGTGTCAATTTATTTATGATGTGTAAAAGTAACAGTGTTAATCGACTTTTGTTGCTGACCGTACTTATTAAATTGTAATTTCTTATGAAGTAACGTATATTATTGTAGTAAGGAGAAATTTACAGTTAATTCTGAGCGTTTTTTAGTAGTTTTATGGTTTCGAATGGGATTTTTTTATAGATATTCCATACATATTTCAAAATTCTGAGGGCGCTATGAAATAAACAAGAGATATTATTATACAAGGTGTAACGTAAAATACGCAAAACCTGAAAATAGTTTGATCAGAATAACGAGCAGAATCAAGTGAACCACTTTTTAATATAGGTCACATTTTTCAAATAATCTTCATTAAAAACGTTGCCGTGTATATTTATTAATAGGTCAAGCCATCACATGCGCAAACCCACCAAAACAGGTAAACAAACACAAATTGTTGTCGACCAATTTAAATTTTCGCATACGCGGGATAATAATAGCTTTTATTTCAATGCAAGTACGAATCATCCATACAATACCATGAAAAAGACAATTTGAAGTAAACAATAATGCTACCTATCTTTTTTAACTTAAACGTAACCTAAGGGTGAGAAAGAGAAATGGCGATCTGCACGGAGAGGCGGGACGTGCAAAATACGTGACAGTGGCCATGTTTACTTCAGTCTCAGCGCCGCCGGCACATGCGTCACAGATGTATTGTTTTATCCCGTTACCCGGCGGCGCGTGCGCGCGAATTTCGTGACTACTTATGGCGTTTTCGTACACAAACATTCAATATTGTAAAATGGTGAGAATGTTGGCGCGTTGTAATGACAACGTTAACTTGGCAGTGCGACGGTTTCGAGAAGAGTTTGGAGTATCTGTATACACCGTTGGATTTTTTTGTGGGGTCGAGTAAAAGCGCTAGTGTATGACGATGGAAATAGACCAACTTATGTGTTAGCGTTTCAACAAGTGAAAAGTGACACTCAAGTGCTCGAATCGCTGAAAAATAACTTGAGAAGGCGGGCTGTGTTGTGTATTAAACAAAGTGTTAGACATTTTTAATCTTTGCTATCGCAACGAGCGGACCTGTAAGTAGAGATACCTAATTATCTACTTAATTAACTGCAAATAAGTTGATTACGTGCCAATTATTTGTAAATACAGTGATTTAAACACGCCAACATTACTTACGTAGCACCTACTTAGGTACCTACTTAATCAGCACGTCATAGTTACTGTAGGTAAAAAGCTAATTAGCTATTACTACAGTAGTCTTTGCTATTTAGTCTGAAAATGTGGGTTACCTAATGTTGCCAGTGCAAAGCTTGGAAAAGTGTGATGGAAACATTTAAATCACTGTTCAAAGATAACCTAAGTTCTTTATGACCGTAGATAGTAAATAATAATGCTAGCGCGGGCGCGGCGTAGCGGGCCGGTGTCGACTCCTCCTCCGATTGAGCGTCGTCGCAGACGCAAGAAACGATCAGAATTGCCAGCAAAACTAAAACAGCACATAAAACCTTTACAATTTCTTTAATGATTTTTTTTCTCTCTGAAATAGGTCAATTGAATTAAAAATCAGTTGGGGTGTCCGAGGTTTTGCGCAATTTACGTTACACGTTGTATATATAACATTAAGGTGTTCTTGTTAACGCGCAATAGTATAGCGTCCATACATGCTAAAAAAATATTAGTACCATTAAAAAATACGCGAAAAAAAAATGCTGTTCCCTACATTATATTCGTATAACTCGTCAAAATGTAGGAAAGCACAGATTTTTTTTCGCGAATTTTTAATGGTAATATTTTTTTACATGTATGGGCGCATACTGCGGGTTAACGGGAACGCCTTTTATTAATTAACATAGGTACTATATATATTTTTCATTTCATTCGCTTATGTACATACCTACATAGTTCAATCCACGAGTTCAAAAAATGCAGTCGCGCATTTTATGAAAAATTTGCGTTTGAATTTTGGCTTTATATAAATGTATAAGGAAAAATTGTGAAAAGCGAGGCCGCGTTGAACTACACTAATAACTATTCTCCACCACTCAATAAATCAAAGTTGTCGAAGTAGGTATTTCAGTTTTTGAGAATAAGAACGCCAAAGTGGGCCATTTAACGCAAAAATCACGGTCGAAATATAATGGCCTCTTAACGTGCGCACCGAGGCACGGAGGTATCACACCGCCAATTTCAAAACTCCGGGCTGCTACTATAAAATTCGCAATGGAAAAACTCAATAGCACTTTGCCCGACCCGGGAATCGAACCCAAGACGCCACGCTCAGTAGTCGCGCTTGCGACCACGGGACCAACGGCGCAGTCAATAAAATACGCCATGCGTGAATAATAAGCAGACAAAGTAATATTATAGTATGAATTCTAAAGTGGGCTAAAATGTTTTTTTTTTTTTTTTACTTTTTAGTGGGTCAGTTTGTAATTTATCTAAGTTACAATATCCTAATGTCAACTGCTCATCACCTTTTACAAAATATTGCTTTTCAGGGACTTTAATTGTTGAGGAGTTCAGAACTGGAACTGATAGTGAATTCACCATCAGGTCCACCATATACATTGTGACGAGCATAAATTTTTTAACAACCATTATTAAAGTACCTAATCGCTACCCGTGAAATACTTATTACTGAGTAGTTCCGGTGGCGATCTGTGATCTTCATCATCAGTTCCACTTCACCAAATGCTGCTTTCCGGGAGCAAATGCACGAGTTACTATAAAAAATACCCAAATCTCTATAGGTGTGCCTATAATATTTGAAGAGTTCCGTCGATTTCTCCAGGATCTCATCATCAGATCCTGACCTGATGACAATGGGACCAACTAGAAAGCATACCCTTAAACAAAAAAATAATTTTCCAAATTCGTCCAGCCAGTAATCGGGGAAAATACATTAAAAAAAAGTTAAAAAATTATCATTATCATAATTTTTCCCTGGTCCCAATTTATTTCGGAGTCGGCGCAATATGTCCACTATCTATTGGAATAAAAATTACTCGTATATATGATGAACAATAAGCTATGTACATATGTCGTGGCCATATCGTTATTTGCTCACTTTATGAAAATGCTCGAGAATTTCATGAAATGGTCACATTTCATGAATTGTTTCACTGGCCACATCATGATGTGGTTTGGGCAGATCAATGATAAGAAATCGTTTCTCGATATGGGCAATTAAACGCGCGATTTCTTCATGAAATGGTAAAGATTATTTGATCATATCGTAAAGTAGTTACATTAATTGCCGGTAGAGGCGCTGCAAGCGCTTTGTTATGTGTGAAGATGGCGGCCGCTGGCGACAATGTTGTTTCCAACCCAATAGTTATATCCAATCAATCCAAATAGTTAGATTATCCAGCGGTAGTGGCGTTGATGTCGCTTTGTTTTTGTTGTGCATCGGCCCTAAAAATACTAAATAGCCAAGTAACTGCGACCAACATGGATGTAGCGCTCGCAGGCCGCTTCCGCAGCACCGCTCGCTCTGCTCGCGCGTGGTCGGTTACAGATCTAACCTAACCTATAACCCATTTGGTCGGGGTGCCATTAGCGGCGTGACTTACTGTACTTAGCGATTTGCCCAGTGGTCAGATGGGAATGTCGATAAAAAGATTGCTTTTGTCACGATATGGCAATTTCTACGATCGGACGACGACAGTTACCCTACATTAGTGATATGGCCAAACATCGACTGACATATCATTAAACGTTGACGTTTAAACGGTTAATTTCAGCTGGTCATTTCATGAAACACAACCATTTCATGAAATGACCAAACACTTCATGAAATGATCAATTCTAAGATTTGTCCACGACATATATTCTGTTTCCTCGCTGAGGTTCCTACAGTTCTTAACACAAACACTGTCACGTCTGCCTCACCTCATCACGTCTAAACACGTTCGTAGCGCGAAGTCACGTAATCACAGCAATCTCGGAGCGAGGGCTCGCACAAAAAGAAATAATTAACCCATCCCCGTCGCTGCACTTGTCACGTCAAGTCGCAGCTTTTAATGTTGCCTCTGTCACGCTGCGCTTGGTAACACGTTTGGTGTTACTGTGTTTTTTGATATGTTACTTTAGTTGGAAACAAAATAACTTATACAGGTATTTTTAATTGTTATATTTTGTATTTATTTTGTTTTATTTTTTTAATGTTAATTTTGTTAGTTTACTATGCTCTTTTTTACTGTTTGTATTTCCTGTGCGTGTCCCAAATAAAATATTTTTCTTTCTTTCTTTCTATACGAGTGACGCTATAAATGTCACGTCATGTCGTAGCTTTTAATGTTATCTATTGTCACGCGGCGCTTAATAATACGTTTGATGTTACTGTGTTTAATTTGGTATGTTTCTTTAGTTGTAAAATATATAATTAAAGCATTGTCTCGTCAAATGGCAGCTTTTGATGTTTCCCGCCGTCACGCTGCGCTTGGATGTTTATTTTGTAGTAAAAGAAATAATTAGACGCTATACTTATGTGATGCTATGAATGCCACGTCAAGTTTTAATGTTTCCATTGTCACGGTGCGCTTGGTAACACGTTTGGTGTAACTTTAGTTGCAAAAGATATAATTAGTATTTAAACTATTGTAGATTCACTTGTCATGTCAAATAGCAGTTTTTAATATTTCTTATACCCTTGACGCTGCGGGTAGTAGGTAGGTTTGTGTAATTGTGTAATGTATTATCTGTAACAAAAAATACTTCTTGACTTCAGTTTGCTGTTAAGCAATCTAACAGTGTTTTTTTGCAACTCAGAAATAAATATTAAAAGTAAGTATTTAGATTTGGGCCAAAAGTTATGACGTAAAATTAAAAATATGAGGTAAAGTTAACGTCAAAACTTTTAAGATATTTCAAAATAAAATATCCCTTTTCTAAAGATAGTCGAGTTGTTTTTCCTAATTATAAATCCTCTATTATTTAAAAAGCCCGTCAGAAAAGAAGCGTAAATCAAAAATTATTTTAAAGGATTCAGTGTCAAAACTGAAAAGTTATCATTTTTAAATGTATGGCTTTGGATCCAGCGATTTTAGTAGAGGAGCGGGTTTTGTGTTTGTTCAACTTTGAATATTACGCCTAAAACGAGTATACGATAAGGAGCTAAATGGGAAAGAAAACTGTCAAATTAGTTACGCGTAGATGGCGCTAAGTGTTTGTTACAAACGAACTGTCAAACTCCAAAAAAATTAAACAATATTTTAGTTTTTGTGTCTTATATCAATATAATGGGTCGATGCATGCAAACAAATAGGCATTGACAAATTCCCAAGTAATTTTCACATGAAGAACAAGTGGGAAAAGGCACTGAAATTAATAAACTTCAAATCAAGTGATTTTTCGAGGCTATGTGGGAAACTTTTCAAAGAAACAGACTACTAGACCGCTTCTAAGACGACAGGTTGGTACGGTACTTATTATTAATTATGACTTTAAATTAATAATAGTATATAAGCTTCCAACCTGTGAAGAAAACAACCGTGGTTTCTGTTCAAATAACCATACATTTTATAATAAGTAACTTTCCATCTTGTTTATCATTAGTATCATTAAAAAGAAGAAAACTAATGAGTTAAGTTTATTTTATAACATATAAAACCATAATAATGTCCAGAGTACGGCTAAAAGTCGATAAAATGTTAAATATAATGTACCTTACGACAACCTTGGCATTCCTTCCTTGTTGCGATACTCCTATTTATGTCAACTTCTTCAACTAGGCGATACGCCAGTTAGAATACATTGTAAAGCAACACAACAGGTTGAATAAAAACACGCAAATACTTAAAAATCGTCCACACAATGCACACGTTTTTATCAAAGTTTTTTGACATGTAACAAACTCACAGCGGCCTCTTGCGGCAAAGCTTCCGGGAAAGAACCCCATTGAATAACAATTAGGTACTTATTAGTAATAACTTTTTATCGTAGGGTCAAGAAAATATGTACAGTTTTATCTTGCGAAGCGACACGCGCTTTACTTGTGGTTACCAAGTGTAAAAACACGCTGTGAATATGTGTGTAAGCGCAGGAGCTCTCAGTACCGTCCGAGACAATGGCAAAGTTGGAAGAGTGAGCGTGTGTGTATTACGTGCTGACGCTACTCGTCTTCACGCACACATTCACAGCGTGTATACGTATATACACTTGGCCCCATGGCTTTACCCCATGTAAAGCGCTCGTTGCTTCGTGAAATAAAAATACTATAACCAAAGTAATAATTTGATAAAATAAGTTGATATTATCCAGAAATAAAAAAATCCCAACTTGGCCATCCTTTTCGTCGGCTCCACCGACGAAAAGGAACAGGCCAAGGGTCTTAATATTTGGCCAGAACGTTAAACTAGTATGATGATCGACAAAACAATTTCAATGCCAACTGAGCCAACATTATTGGCCCAGAAGCTTACAAGAAGTCGCCTGCTTACTATCCCTACAGTAATGCCCATTAAAGTCTGCAGTCAGTTCCGTCAATATCCCGGGAAGGACAGCCTCCCCTCATCTTCCTTCCCTCGTAAATACAATAACTAATCACAATAAAAGGGTTGCGGCATTCTCTATTAAAAACTCGCTAAGAATATCATTAGGGGTGGTAAGGAGGAGCGCACACTCGTTGATGTCTTTGTTTCCACGAAAATCGGTGGGGTTATTTGAGTGTTTTTTTTTTAGTTTTCTGTTTTGAAAAAGACAAGACACATAGGGTAGTTTTTATGGATACTGAGTTTTATAAACCATTGAGATGATTATTTCAAATATCAATTACTTATTATTTATGTTTAAAAAATTGAAGGAGTGTGAAGGACAAGTATTTTTATGGTAAAAAAATTTCTAAGTGAGAAATTGTACCTTAATGAATACATAGTTCAGAACGTTTTTTGACACCTGCAATAAACTAGCCATTTGCCGATGCGTTTTCTTTTTTTTTTTTAAATTGGCTTCGCACGGTTTGTGCATTTAGCCAATGTCAAGTTGCCGATGCGTTACCGATGTCTAAACTATTATTATAAAGAAAAAAGATTTTTTGTATGTTTGTTTGTAATGGGTAAACACAAAAAATACTTAACCGATTTTAAAAATTACATGTTACATGCTACAATATCAGCGAGTAACATGAGCTGTATTTTATCGACTTCGTTCGCGTGGAAGTCGATAAAATACTGGCCATGTTTTTAAAATCGTTTAAGTATTTTTTGAGTTTATCCATTAAAACAAACATACAAAAAAAGTATTTTCTCTTTATAATATTAGTTTATATTAAAAAGAGTACTTATGTCTCTAATTTTATTGTAACTATAAAAATTCTCACATAAAAATTACTACACGCACTGAAATCATTTAATTGAACGAAGCTTGTACATAATATTTTTATCATTGTACGGTGAAACCTTACACAATAATTCAACTATCAACATTCAATATATCAACTAATACAATTAAGTCTAACTCTGAAATTGTGACCCCTCAGATAGCAGAATTAAATCATATCGTAAATATATCGTTGTCTCATTACACCCCTTACGAAGATCCAATAAACAGCACATTAGTCGATCTACTATTATTATTATTATAAAACTAACTAAACTAATTAAACTAACTAATGAAACTAATTCAACTATTATTATAAAGAAAAAAGTTTTTTTGTATGTTTGTTTGTAATGGATAAACTCAAAAAATACTTAACCGATTTTAAAAATTACATGTTACATGCTACATTATCAGCAAGTAATATGGGCTGTATTTTATCGACTTCGTTCGCTATCATTGACCTTGATTTGAAATGCATAATAAGAAGTAACGAGTTTACTTTGTATTCTCATGCCCTATCAACTAATACAATTAAGTGTAACTCTGAAATTGTGACCCCTCAGATAGCAGAATTAAATCATATCGTAAATATATCGTCCATCTTCCTAACTTCAACAATCATTACCAATTATTTTACCAGATTATGTACTAAAATCAACCCAGTGTGCGTTGAGCACTATTATTATGATTTTTCTCGAGTTTTCCTCCCGCTAATGGCGTTGCGATGCTGAAGCCAGCGGCAGCGTCGATTCATTGCGTCACTTGCCATCCCTTCTGCGTTCATTATTTATTTATCATGTTGTAATGTCGTGTCTTCACCCCTTGCGTTTGAAGATTTGGTTTGTTATCTTAACCAGCTGTTAGCAATGGTTTAACCATTTTATTTTTAATGAAATCGTTGCTCGTACTTTAGCAATGGTCAAGAATCTCACATGTGACGACATGCATTAAAATTGAGGTGCTGGCGAACCAATCCGGACTTGTACTGCAATTGATTTTTTAGAGGTCAAAAACAAAATTAAGCTAATCAGGTAGAATTTTAAGCTTTAGTAAATGAATAGTGTATCAAAATTTAAGCGCGGATCTTCTTTCGTACAATAGAAACCCTAACACTCCTTATTATTATTATTTTTTTTATTTTGAACAATTCCAATTCTTCCAAGTAGATAAGGAAAAGTACGTTTATAATTGAAAACACCGTTTTTAAAATTTTTTTAGGCATTTAGAGCCAGTTTTGATTGAAAATATTTCTTTAGTAAGTAGTGTGAGTAGAGAGTGCATAAAGAGCGCAAAAAAATGAAAATAAAAAATGGAGTGTGTGGATAAGTCCGGATTTGTTCGCGAGCTCCTCAATTGAAACCCCGAATGGTAAAAAATCGACCCAAATTCAACAAGGCTTCTTTCTTTTATATATTTATTCATTTCACTTGTTAGTAATGTTTGTAAATGTTACTATGGGTTCCCAGTGTTCCCACAAGCTAATTTTAACAACTTCCTTCCAGCGGGATTAGCATGACCACTGTCTATCTCTACGAAGAGTAGACACATCTATTTCTATACAAAGTGACATTTCGTTTCGCCATTTTTGACATCGCACCGTAGAAATGCTTCTACAATTTGTCATTTTGTCTTTCGTCTCTAACGATCTTTGTATATGTCCTTTTTTAAGTTTTCTACTGTCTTTATCATGACGATTACAAAATCAAATTGTCTTCACTACAATTTGATTTTGTAATCGTCATGATAAAGACAGTAGCAAACTTTCTACTCGACGGCCGCAAAGTATGATTATCTACAGAATCAATATATTTTTCTCATCTTTTGCTTATATATCGAAAACGGTGTCCTATCGCAAAAAAAATGAAAATTCTGCCCCCTTTATGAAACCCCATAACCGCCTAAAACTCTACGTGTAATAATTTTTCATATTTTCCATACGAAAAGTGAAAAATTCCATATAACACGTTGAGAAACGCATCTACTCCGGAGCTATGGGCTCGCCTCCGCAGTTGTATTTATCTACGTGACTTAATATTTGTAAAAATTGAGAATGAAACAGAAAAAATAATCCTATGAAAAAAACAAAGAATTCCGAGTCGAATTATGTAAAAAAGTGAATTTCGTAAAAGTGCAGTTGACTCTTTCTACTTTGTTGGCGTCGTACTGTCTACACGGTAACGTCATTTTGGTCTACTCTTCCGTCGACGAGACGCTTCTCTACGGTTCTCGTGCTAAGCCTGCTGGACGGTATGAATGATCAAAGTTTTCTTGGTCTGAGTAAATCAGATTTAGAACACTTTCGACACACATTTTCTGCTTCTTCTTGTCGCTGGCACACAGTAAATACTGTATTTTTTATTCTTTTTTAATTAAAACTTGCTGGCTCAAAACTTTGCAACTTCCACGGCGTTGTCGGTGATCACTTTGGCTGCATGTTTTGGGACACAAAAGGCAGGAGAGGGACAGACATTGACAGATTTATAGGGTGACTGGTAATTAGTGACCGATACTTAAACACATGGTTGTACTCATGACAACAAACAACTTTTGTCAAGGAACCAAACCTGAATTCGCGAAAAACAAATCAGCTCTCTTATACATTTATGTTTGCATAACTGGTCAAAAACTAGGGAGCAGCTGATGTTTTTCGCGATTTCAGGTTTGGTCCCATAGTAAAAGTTGATTGTTATCATGAGATCGATCATGTGTTTATGTATCGGTCACTAATTACCAGTCACCCTATATGCGGCCAAAATAAACCATCATATCTCCAACTGTACCCCAATTTTGGTAAGAAAATTTAGTTAAAAAAAAGTAAAAACCTACTTCAAAAACCTTAAATTGAAAAAAACTTTCATAATAAAACATAACAGCTTCTGAAGTCGCTGCCAAGCTAAGGTGCATTGAAGAATTGAAGACACCCACTTCAGAAGCTGTTGTTTTATTATGAAAGTTATTTTATTCGTTTTAGGTTTTTGAAGTCGGTTTTTACTTTTTTAAAAGTAAATTTATTTTTCCATTTTTAGTTGAATGCCTATTACACTTACATAAGCCCAAGATGAACGAAACGAAGAATCATCAAAATCCGCATAGAAACGCCAGTAATACAGTACATTTATGTATATAACTTCTTACATAAGAATAATTACCTAATGTATTATATACTAAAACCTTCCTGAGAGTATGTAGATCACGTTAGTGACAGTATCATCAAAATTGGTTCATTCGTTTTTGAGAACATCGCGGACATACAAACTTACATACAATTCGAATACAGAACCTCGTTATTGAAGTCGGTTAAAAATAACAGAAGAGTTTCCAGTTGTGCCACAAAAGTGGTTGAAAGCGATAGTTAGCAATTAGTACGGGCAGACGCGGCACTTAGCCGCCGCGGCGCCTAATGTTACTCGTATCACAGTATTTATTGCGATGTTGCCATGTGAGTGTGTGGGGTTCAATTGTGCAGGAGTAGGTATTCAGTGCGTATTTACTGATGTCGGCGACTGAGGAGCTCCTCTCAGTTAGTGAGGAAAAACAAAATCTCTCGAATTTTTTTTGCTAGATACTACACAATAGAGCGACACCTATAAGCTTTTGGTTACAATACATTTTTTCCTCTTCTTAAAACATAAGGATTTCCAGAACACAGTTGGTTCTCATAGATTTTGTCGAAAACGATAGACAACCACAATTATTATAAGGTTTATACAAGGTGTAACTTAAATAACGCACAACCTTTTAAGGGGTCATTGTACTCACCATCATGAACAACTTTTACTATGGGGCAAAACTTGAAATAGATAACTCGTCAAAATGTTTCCTACATTTTCGTAACTGATTTTTTTTTCGAGATTTCAGTTATAGTCTCATGGTAAAAGTGGTTCATAATGAGGAGTACAATGACCCCTTAAGAGGTAGAGCGTTATTTAAGTCAGGTTGTATATTTTCTGCGGTACGAAAAGCCTGGATAAAATTGACTTACTGTTGTAGGTTTGGAGATTATCTCTATTCCCACTAAGTACAGACGCCAGCACATCAAGCTACCCGAAACTGTCAATGTTTCCCAATCATCCTTGAACCTTATGCTTTAGCGATAAAGTACAAAATCTATTGAAGACATTTGACAGATTGTAGTAGCTTGATGTGCTGGCGTCTGTACCCCTTAATCAAAAAGGCACACCGATAAAACAAACCCTACAAAAAAAAAAAAAATACAAAAACCCCATTCGGCCAGTTTATTAGCATCTATTAGAGCAAGCCCCGACCTTCCCATTACACTGGCGAGCACAAAAATGTGTAACGCCCACCTAATAAATTTACCGGCAGTTACGTCGCGCACGCGACCCAAAGTGGATGGTTATCTGGATCCGCTGAGTGCTTTGTACGGATTTTATGTTCCGCGATTAGGGCATTTGATGCGATACACTGTAGTAATGGCTGGGTCAATTAAATGGACTTTTGTGTAGATTTGGTGTTGCATGGTTAGTTTGTATGGGTTTTCAATGAAATTTTTTATTGGTTGAAGCACAATTTATCGTGTACTATGGTCACTTCTTATTGGTCATCAAGCTCTAAATAATGACATGACTGTGGAGGTCAGTGATCCAAAATCTCACTATTTCATAATCATAATGATTTATCTATTGGCGAATGTGGGTACAAAAGAAAGGTCTTATACAAACAATAGTCTCTATTAACCATATCCTACCATAAGTCATGAAAGTTTACAAATTCACAGGTATCTACGAAACTAGAATTTAGCAATAAAAATACATTATTTTAAATATCGTATGGAGTATAATTATATAAGTTTATCCTGTAAATATTTAGTGACAGAGTAATATGCTTTTTTTCACGTGAATTGAGCTGTTTTAGGATTCACAAACTAATCCCTTAGAAAAAAAAATCCGATAACTTGTTTAAAGACAAGTTATCGGATAACTCTATTACGAATACTTACTAAACGACCGATAACATAATAACTTACCGACTAAAACAGAAAAAAAAAATCGCGTTACATTACGCCTAATAACTAATGTCGGACATTAAGCACTCGACTCGCTCGTAATAAAAGCAATAACACTCCGAATAGGAAAGAGTGCCTCTATAATGCGCGGGGTAAACGAATATGTGGGGAAATTGCTCGGGAGCGAGCGTAGATGCGATTGAGAGAGCCCGGATACGGGCAATCATCAATCTACCCCCTACGTCGTAAATCACGCGTACAATGAACGAGGGAAGTTCTTAAGAAGAAAAACTATAGGTTTATATCCTTCCGGGGCTCGGCCAATCGGAAGCGAGCGCGCAATGCCCCCCTACGCGGGAAGGGTTAACTCGGATTGTGTTAAGGGGAGATACGGTGTAATTGGTCAGTGATGAGCGTTTGTGATGGTGATTTTTGGTTTGAATATAATGGATTCTCAAGATGTATTTTTTACGAAAGTCGCAGATGGCAATCAGCGCCGTATCTTTTAGCTTTAGTTTCTAAAAGATTTATTTATTCTGGTTTTCTATTAACTTTCACTGTTTGGTTTTAGTTATGCAATCACAGCAACTCATGCAATTTTACAAAGGATTTATTGTTCTGGCTCTCAGGAATCGGCTGCAAGACAAATGCGTTATAGCCTTTTAAGCATTACAGTAGGATCTAAACTCTGATTTTTTTTATTTTCTAGACCAAAATGACAGCTGCGATCTGCCTTTTTTTAATTTTAGTAATTTTATGTTAGGTCATTTTAGGCTAACAATACAAAAAATTATATTGAGGCAATCAACGAAAAGCCATTTACAAGCCTCCACAAGTCGAGCAAATTAAAAATCAGAGTTTAAGTAAAGGTGCTGGGTCACTAGGTTACCTACCTACCTTTAGAGAGACTTACCTATCTAGATTTTAGATCTGATTTCAGTAGTGATCATTGATTGTATCAATGACAGTCGTCCTGTAATACGGACCTAAGATTCCAAAAAAAAAAACCTATTATTATTCAGATTTCAGTTAGCATTCTCGCAAAACAAACCACCAAAAAAAAATACTCAAACTTTTTACATATAAAACAGTTCTACCCAAGTGCCTTATTCCGGCGTCGATTACATTGCCCACTCCTTCCCCCTTTCTCGATCCCAAGTTATTCGGTTAGGGGTGAGATTTTTCCACGTCGAGCGACCGCTGGCAAACCGTCCGTCATCCGCAAGGATTACTGGTAATCCTCCAAAGGCGATAGCGTAATGACTCCTGATGTGACGGCTTCATTCCAATTATTTATATTGATAAGGTCGTGCTTTGGGACGCAATTGGTTTTTCACGATACGTGATTGAGATTGACGGTTATAAGATTGAGTAGGTTTTATTTTTGTGATTTACGGTTTTTGTCGTGTACATGTTTAGGGATTGCATGACTACTTATTCGATCAGAGCTTGCCAATTAAGAAACATGACTAATTTACATTGCTCGCGATCAGGATAAGCTTCGCTTGCTGCGGTCGGTCCGTAGATGGGTTACCATCTTTACATACCGAGACCCCTCCGTGCCTCGGAGAGCACGTTAAGCCGTTGGTCTCGGCTGTCATTCTTTGACAGTCGTTACGGGTCGTCAGAAGCCCGAAAGGCTGACAACCAGTCTTACCAAGGGGTAGCGTGTTTATTTATTTATTTATTTGGGACAAACAAACAGTAACACATTATATCTGCGCAAGTAATATAAACAAAGATATTATATAAATGTGAAACTCACAACGTTATCCACAGCATATACTGGGATGTGTTACCCAGTAACTGGGTTGTGAAGGTCAGATATGCAGTCGCTCCATGTAAAACACTGGTATTTAGCTGCATCTGGTTAGACTAGAAGCCGACCCCAACATAGTTGGGATAAGGCTAGGCAGATTGATTTTTTAATTTACATTGCAGCCATCTCAGGCACTAAGAAAGGTTTAGGTATGCACGTGTTTCTGAGACAAGTAAACCTATTTTTAATATGATCTATTATCCAAGACTTTCTTTCTAATATGATCCATCTAGTTATTCTTTTGATTCAATTTGTTAAAATAATGTAAAACCGGATCACCTCTAATTACGTTACAGAATTAGATTTCCCCAAAGCATATAACATTTGAACACAATTTACTTTTTCGAACGAATTCATTTGCGGCTGGTAACACGTTGGAAAATTTGAATTTAGAACGCGTTCGGGGAGCGCGGGCCGCCGCGGCAAATTGTGAATTAGACCGCCGCGGGCGCACCGCACCACCGCTTGTTAGCTAGTTTTTACGCTGGCAACCCCTTTGTCAGGGAAATTGCATCAATGCCGTATTGCACTGTGTAGTCGGTTATTTAGACGGCGCGGAAAGATTGCTATGATATTCCTTTTATTGCGGTATGCAAATTCGTAATTTTGTGTCGTGTATTTCGAATATTTTATTTTATTCTCTTTCCAACTTTTGCATTGTAAAACGTTGTTTTAAACTACAGTAAATGGAACACAATTATTTAAAAAAAAAAGGTACAAAAAAGCATACAACAGATTTATCTTCAGAATGTTTTTTGAAACTCATTAACATTGTAACTCCTGTCGATTGTGACAATGTTACTAATTGCCCTTAGGGGTAGTGGGCCGTTCGTTTTGAACATTCAAATGATAATTATTATATAACACGCCCTGAGAGGGGGTCGCTAGCCTGCCGCGATGCAATCATACTGCTAATGATCCCTTAGCTTAGCTAGCATTATTACACAGATTCATTAACAGTTGCTTTTGAAAACATGTTCATTCTAGGATTATCAAGGGTTCCAAAAATGTTGTCAATACTGATAAGTCTCAAGAATTTTCCAATATTGAAAAACTATTGTTCCAACTTTCTTTTGACTCCAAATTGATGAAAATAGTTAGTAGGTCCTTGTAGGAGAATCTTCTAGAGAGTTCAAGAAACGCCAGATTTACTGTAGCATAAGTTTACCTATATGACATACATACTTTACTTGCTTAAAAGAGTTATTGGATGATGCTATAAGTAAACTGGTAAGCATTTTACTGACAGCATCGTTTAATAAAACTCCTTTTTCCACAGTCAACTCGGTACACTTAACCGCTGAAAATCGTCGCAAAGCGGAATTTGTAGATTAATTACGAGAAACACACTCATTCATTATTCTCCTAAATTATTTATGAACATCATAAATAACACTGTAATTTTCATTTCACTCCGCATTACAAGGATTACGTTCCATTTTCCCTATTCCCCTTTCTATTATTGTAACTAATCTTGTCACTAAACCCTAGTCCGATTATCCGAACGTAGCAAATAGGCTCAAATAATGCGGTTCCAAATTTAAACACGCGTATAATTTTCAAAAGTGGATGCCATATGTGTTGCTAGAGGCGAAAAGTTTTTTTTGGCGCCAGAAAGTCGCACTTGTTCGGATACGCACTGCTGACACCCGTTAAACGAGCATTAAGAACACAAATGTATTCACGGGTGGGGTGAGCGGATAATAAACGGTT
Source organism: Dicycla oo (assembly GCA_948252095.1). NCBI lineage: Eukaryota > Metazoa > Arthropoda > Insecta > Lepidoptera > Noctuidae > Dicycla > Dicycla oo. The sequence continues at coordinate 23,013,346 of OX411728.1, forward strand.
TTATTGGCTTTATTCCGTTGTGTCTGAGCCTGAGCCAACATTGTTACTCGGTTTCTTTTTGGGTAAAGTAATTTGAATATTTTATTAGAGAATTTTGGCTGATAAAGCGGGTTCGTACAGATACTGTTCGGGGACTATTTTTATTGTAGCTTAGTCATACGAATGTCGTATATTAACTGTCATCGTTATAATGGCTTATGACGGATTTTGGTGTTTATGCTTTATACTATGTGTATTATATAGGCATATTTCACAATAATGGGTTTTCATTGAAATCTATTGATTCATTGTTTTATAGAATTCCAACTGATAATGATGAATTCTTTGGCCAGTTTTAACATTATGTCTTCAATTAATCTTGCCCAGGTTTGCGATAAAACCATGTAGGTATCATCAGTTATTTTCAGTCATCTTAATTCAAATTTTCCACATATTACACCCAATAGTAACCCTTTAACCATCCACACAACTACCCTTACAAGAGCAAACACCATACTACCCACCGCAGGCTAAAAAAACACATTAAAACCGCGCATTTGTCTATAAAGCTGTGCGGTAATCATCTTTTGTGCGTAGTGCAAACATGTGGCATATTGCGGAGCCCTATCTGATTAGCCAAACAATTTGCGGAGTACCCTCCTCCCGCCGCGGCTTTGAGTCAGGCTACCCACGAGCTAAATGACTCCACGCAGGATATAAGGGTTAATCGCTATGTTTGTAAATGGACCTCGTTTATGTGGTTTTTTTTCTTGATTGAAGTTTTGCGTAGGTGTTTGACTCTTAAAGAAGACTAATCTAGAGCTTTTTATGCTACGCATATCTAAGAAAGAAAGTAAAGAACAACAGGGAATTAAAAGTTAACAAATTAAAAAAAAAAACACAAACCAAAGAATTTAGGCTCCTATCTCAGTATAGTGCTGCGAAAATTATGGAGCTGGTATTCTGTTACGGCCTATGTGCTATCTCTTAAGCCAAAATCTTGGTGTCGTTCAGATTTCACCCAAAATCTAAGTACAGGCACGAGCACGAATATGTATACACTTATGGAAATTCAAAAGCGATTTTCTCATGAAATAACAGTAGCATTTTAGACATGCCTACTTATTTCATAATTCTATGTATTCCAAAACGCTATGTTCGTAACAACATACAATTATAATCATTACAGTAGAAGAAAATCAGTTTTAAAACTGGCTAAGGGTATACATATTATTGCTCGTGACTGTACTCAAGTTGTTAGGGCCAACACTTTTAGTGCAAGATGCGATGAATCTTTTCCTTTTTAATGTGCAGGAAATATAAAAGCAATCATACTGTACAACAAGGCAGCTTTACTTGGAAGTCGTGAAGAGTATCAACTTAAGAGCCTCATGGAACGGTTTTCTTGAAACAGTCTCCCTTGTGTAGGAAGCTGTGAAATCATTTACTAGTGCGCAAAAAACCCAAGTATCTTATAAGTAAACGTCTTTAAACTAAAACGATATTGATATGACAGCCTCTTTGGTCAAGACCCGGTTCAGGTAAATTGTTATTGGATTTTCACATCTGGATTTTCTCAGTAGCAGCCTGGAGGCTGGATTTGTGCCCGGTTTTTTGGTACACATAACAATTTCTGTGACCCAAACACGGACGTGTTACGTAAATAAATGAATTTTGAACATGGGGTCACACAAATAAGATAATTTAAAAAAGTGTTGCACACTGTACCATGTGACATATCAAATGAAAAGGCTTACTGTGAGGGTCTCAAGTAAGTATATTTTTAAGTTATTTAAGAAAATTTACCACTTCCCCTTATCTCTGAAACTACTATTTTGAAATGAGCCTAAAATTTTGAATAGAATACAGAATATAGTTCTATACTTATAGGTTACAGGAAAACATAAAGAATTCTATGTTCTTAAAATAACATGGTAAATCTCCCAATATTGTGCGTACAAACATTTGCAGTTAGAATGTATGGGAGAACATGTTTTCCAACTACAATGTTAAGTTTGTTCTTGGGATAAATATTGCGTGGTCCGACACGTTTTTTCCGATTTTTCGCTTTTATCTATCTATCGCCTATATTTTTTCACTGTTGTGCAAAAGCCACCTTATCCCTTTGCTCCATACTTCTGTTCTCTGCTATTGTAGGTCAGTCCTATCGTTTGGAGCCAAGTTCGTCCCTCCATCTCGTGTTGGTCTTAATATCCCACATTATTTTCGCATTTAATATCCTATAATATTCCTCCCATATTTTCTTAAAATTACGCCTTAATCCAAGTTATTGACAGTGATAGGCGATCGATCACGCTCCCCGGAGAGTATCAATACAATTTTAAGTTTAACAAATCGTTCGGCGCTGAATGTAATTTGCGTGAGAGCATTGGCTTGCCTTCGTTTATTATGTATTTACGAAGTTGGGAAGGTGCTGGTATATTAAAGCAGGTTTTTTATGGTTTTGGATCGAGTTCCTGTTACGAGAAAATTTTAATATGTTAAGCTACTTAGGTGTTGATTGCTTAAGTGACTAATCCAAAAGCCTTGTTGTCATAGATTTTACTTTATTTGTACCCCTGGAAATGGCTGTTTTGTATAGCCCTGGCATTGGTCTATAATAATAATAATAATAATAAAATAAAAATGTTTATTTCTGTACCAACTCGTTTACATTAGTTTCGATTGGAGTCTCCTTTTAAGCATGATGACGCCTGTGTTAGGAGACTCCGCACTTCCATACCTTTGGCTGTTTGTACATCTTACAATTTAAATTTTTATGGCTAGACTAATAAACAGAATGAATAAATTAATATAGGTGTGTTGGGTGTGCGAAGTGTGTGATGTGCGTGGGGTGTGTAAGGTGTATCGAGTGTGTGTGGTGTGTGATGTGTGTGGGATGTGTGAGGTGTGTGGGGTGTGAGAAGTGTGTGGGTGGTGTGGATGTATGTATGTCTATGGTCTACTCATTTCTTTATTTGGCTAGGTTTTCCACCAAATTAATAGATGAATATTTAATTATTTCTGCACCTGCATCAATACTTTTTACACACGAAATTTCCAACTACCAGCTTTACTTTTAACACCCCTAACAAAATCATTTAAAAGCCAAACAAAAACAGATTGTTTAACAAACAACAAAGTGTAACACAAAGTAGAACATTACTCCCCCTAACGACAGGAACCTCTTCTGAATACTTTATGGCCTTAAAGGCTATTTAGCTGCCCTGTCAACTGTTACTTTTATTGTCCTTTCGCTCCCACTATGAAATAAAACATCTATTGTAACTGTATCAATAAGGCTTTTAAGAACAAAGGACACAGTGATGTAAGAGTGTGGTGGTTGTATATAGTCTTAGTTATGTAATGTTTCGTGATTGGCCGTTCATTTATGGTAAAACGCTTTGAATTCTTAAAGTATCTTCGACAAAAGTGTAATTTAAGGTACGGCCAAACCTCCGGGTCGGCGGCATTCGCCGTCCGGCGTTCTGGCTGCGTTCAATTGAATTTCGAATTTGTGATCGCGGTTATCGCAGGTTGAGCCTGGTGTGAACCTGTACCTACAATTTTATAATAAACTAGCTTCTAATTCTTTTTTTTAACATTAAATACATCCTATGACACTCGGCAATACAGTGAAAGAATTTATGGAATCGGATCAGTAGTTCTGTAGATTTCCCTCTATTATAGATTATAGACAACTGAGCGCCGCTTTGGACGGACAATGGTGGCGGATTGGCCGCACCTTTATCGATGAAACAAAATACTAATTTTGCCTTCAAGCAATCCCTATTGAGGTTTAACGTCTATGGTAGTTTTTTACACCCTACCATTTTTACAAAAAAGTAATTTGCCTACTTTAATCGTACCATCAATATAAATAGCCTACTTATTTCAAAAGTAGGTTACAAGCAATCATAGATTCAAACTATTACCGATGCTGCTACACCGCACTCCGCAGTCTAACGTCTATGTCTACCCGTGGACCATTAAATAAATATCGAATAGGTTAGCGTAAGGAGGCACACGATGTATAGTCGGCGTTACGAAATAAATGGCCAATTTGTTTATAAATATATATCTGCCAACGTGAAATATTGTATTGGGATATAGTGGGCGTATTATAAGTATATATTGTAACAGGCTTATTATACAACAATAAGAGTCGACCGACGGAACTGAGTTTTTGGTAGGCAGAAAAGTCATCTTAAGTTGTGGTAACGGAAGAATAGTTTAAAAATACGGATATAAAAAGAAGGAAAGAAGATTACAGAATGCTGAAAGATAACAGAAGAAGCTTTAATAGCCTTAGGGCAGGTGATCTGCAATACGTGCGATTGGCACTGAACTGGGATGCATAGCACAACCAGCAGACCTGTACACCAATGGGTTCACACACAAAGACCAAAAGACCATTTCAGACACCAATCTACATGGTTTTCACATGATTTGGCCAAGATTATGTCTGGACAAGGCTGGACTCACACATTCTGAATTCAGAGTCGGAATTCATATTATTAATTAAGAAAGCTCGGAATTGCATACAATTTTATTCTGAAAAAATGAGAATGTGTGTGGAGCGTAATTAAATTGTATGCAATTCAAATTAATAAAAATTTGACTCTGAATTCAGAAAGGAATTCAGAATGTGTGAGTCCAGCCTTAAAGTGACTGTGACCTCTGACTTTGTTTCGGCCTTTCTTCTCAGAGTAGTCAGATAGGAAATGCCGATCTCATTTAGTTTTTAAAATATGAATAAAAATCATTTACTCGCATCACAACGTCTGGTAATTATGATAAGTAGGCGAGTATTATAGTGTACATTGTTGGATTCCTACTACTTCTGTGATTCCCTAAATCCCAGTTACTTCCGGAATTTCAACCACCAATCCCATAACGCCAAACAAAAACTCTAACAAGCAATCATACCATAAAGCCTTTCAAATTCTTTTCTATCTCATATCGGTGCGAGTCGTAAACACAAACTCTTCTTTATCCGCGCTCTATTTACGATACAGAACAAATAAGTATCGGAGGAGGGGCGAGAGGGGCAAGAGGACAGGAAAACAATGAGAAATGACCGGCGGAAAATTGCGCGGATTCTGAACGCAATCCGAGTGGGGACGACGCGATCGCTGCTTAAGGAAATGTGCAGGGACGGAGCGGATAGAACTGTTTTTTATGATTTAGTTTTATGAGGTTTTGAAGTGCTTTATGATATTTTTCTTTTGTTGGATTTTCTGTCTGGTGTTTTGTGGAGTGCCGAGAAATCTTTGTAAAGTGGCGCCTACACGGAAATGCAACGATCTGTGAAAGCACTACCTGGAAACCTATCGGCTGTCCCATTTCAAAACCTAGTAAGGACTTAAAAGGAAATTTTACTGGAGAGCGCAAAAACGTAAAGTGGCCACGGGGCAGTGCTTATTAAATATATCTGCTTATTTGTGAGTTTTTAACGCTGTGTTTTTGTATTTGGTAAGCTAAGCTAGTAAGTCCCACTAGCTTAGCAAGATTATGCAATAAAACGAATTTTGTAAAAAGTGTCCCTTACTAGGTCTTGAAATGGGACAGCCGCTATGTGTGCCAAGCAATATTTCTGTTTGAAGGCTTAAGGGTATGGTCGCAAGGGTTGTCGTTGTAAAACCAGGCACATAAGGTATTTGAACATTTTCTGCAAGTTTGGCAACACATCAGAATATCCTTTGGTGTTGAAGGTTTATATGCGGTGATATCCGCATTCCACCTAGTGGGCCGTCCGCCTGAACGGAACCTATACAAAAAAAGTTTGATCAAGGATAGTGGAAGGAAGTCAATGGCGTTGACTTTCGTATTTTGACGTCCTTGAGTAGTCTCTCCTGACAATGACTGTGATTCATCACGAAATCTCAAGATTTCACTGCGTCTTTTCGTCCCTTAATTTTCGTAAATCCTTGATTAAAAAGCAGCATAATCACCCCTCAATTATGTAATCCACGTTCCACGACCGGATTCAATCGTCCCATGCTCACCAGCGGCATCCCAGTACTCGTCTGTACTCAAGCCTGAGGCGTCCCTGTGTTGGCGCGCACTCTATTTTCCTATTTGCGCGGCAGATTGGCTCTGATTGTATTGTTTGCGGCGGGGCGGGGCATTGATACCCGGGGCCCTCTCCCCCGCAGCCCGCACTACCCCCGCCGCCCCACAGGGTGCAGCGGAGCGGAAAAATGTTATCTACAACGTGAAATATCGCATGTTTGCGATAAATATTTGATAGGAGAATGGATTTTTAAATTTGTTTCGTGCGGACATTAGTTTTGCGGTCGGTTCTCCAGAGGTTGGTACGATTTAGGTTTTTGTTTGTTATGTGTAGTCAGTACTGAGTAGGGCGGCTGACATAGTTAGTGATAGTCTACACAATTTTCATATAAACAAGACACCTATAATGGCCAACCGCCAATAGATCAATAAATTTTACGCACATAAACGAATATTGAAAATCATATAGTACCTATCTAAAACCGACACCAAACATGTGTGTGATTGAACATATTTTCCCTAAAAATGAACCTTCTCAAACCCCTATCATAAAAAAAATCCTTTTCCCATCAAAACGATATAAAGTAATCAAAACAATACACCTCCCTCTAGATAGGTAATTGACAATATCGGCACATCTGTGTGTAACACCTCCTGTATAAGGTGACACCGCCGGTAACTTTTATGAGTGCGAAATTGTGTTTATGCGACGTCGGAGCGCGATTTACCGCCGCCCGCGCCGCTCGTAGACCGCGTAATCGGAAATATTGCACGAGAACGAAGTTAGGGTGTGCTGTGAGGTATAGGAGATAGCGGGTATGTATAAAGCCAGTAGCAGAAGTCATTTCACTGACCTAGAAATAGCTTAGACCTATCATTTGGGGGTGTGTGAACTATTTATGTACAGGATGAATCTTGTAAGAAAATTTAAGTTAATGGTAAAGCAAGATGAAATTATCAACTTTAGTCATAAAGTTTCGTTTCATTGAGCACAAACAGGACGAATAACTTGAGTTCGTTAGTTAACTTTGGATTACCTACGCAATGAACCAATTCATAAATAAAATATCTAATTTGGTATTGATCATTTAGACGCTTCCGCGTTTGACTTGCATGCTACTTGTAAACATAGTTAAGATTCTAGCTGTTAGAATGTCTACAACAACTGTTATGGTTTGTTTTAGCTAATGTAAGTAAAGACCCCTGCTCGTCTGTTCCATATGCACTCTCATACCCACTTACAATATAACTAGCGCTTGTTATTTACCATCAGAGCAGTTGTGACCCCGTGGTAACCGCCCCGACGGACTTACGTATGGTCGTGGGTTCGACCCCAGGCAGGCAATTTACTTTCTGTAATTTATTTCATCATCACTCAAAACGGTGAAGGAAAACATCGTGAGGTAATATCCTTTTTTTTCCGTGGAGAAATGCTCATGCATACCTACTGCACTACCACGGGGAGACAGTGCAGTTATGTAGGACTAGAACCCACTAAAACTCCACGATGTCCTCCTTCGCCGCTTGTGGCGGGAACACGGGCACGCGTTAGCACTCACCGCGAACCCGCTGCGGCTGTCCGTCACCGGACCCTGCTCTGGGGAGCAACCCCCATTGAGGAAATGTCCTAGAACCGAAATTTCGAAGACAATGGTGCCGATTGTGTTATGCACAAACTAAACTTAATTTAGGCTATTGCTAACTTTTGCTCACTAATAATACAAGAAAGAGACGGACGTAAATTAGAGCTGTTTAGTTGAACTAATATTCCTATACAAATTTAAACGACACGTATGTCGACTAAAAACATGGTGAAGCGCAAGGCGTAAACTAGTTTGACATCTCTAACTTAGTTCATAGCTATAGCCGTCCTTTTCTCGCGCTGCCTGTTAGTAAAAGATAGCGATTCTCTAATGTGACATCCACCAACCTGCACTGACCTGGCCTGTGTCTCATCAGTGGGAACTTTATAGTCTAATTATTTATTAGGTTGGGGAAAAAGTCTTTTCGCATTATAGTATGTATGAACTTGTAATAAAATCTCTTTGGCTATACTATTTGTATCTGGCTGGTTTTGGTATCATTGAAAGTTTAAATTTTAAAGAACATAATTCCAAATTCAAATTAGGAAAATGTGTGATTTTCATTTGTTTTTCATACCGTCAAGATGAGTGAATCTAATGAAGAAATTCGATACATTTTAAAATTTTACTACAAAAAAGGTAAAAACGCAACGCAAGCCGCGAAAAAAATTTGCGATGTTTATGGACCTAGTGTAGTGTCTGTGAGAGTAGCACAAATTTGGTTTAAGCGTTTTCAATCCGGAAATTTTGATGTCAAAGATGCACGTCGCTCTGGTCGCCCTATTACGGATAAAATGGATGCCATTTTTGAAAAAGTGGAGCAAGATCGGCATATCAGTAGTTACGACGTAGCTGAAGAACTGGAAATTGAACACAAAAAACTGGGTACACAAAAAAGCTCGACATTTGGGTACCTCACGAGCTCACTGAAAGAAACCTAATGAACCGTGTACTCATTTGTGATTCTTTATTACGACGTAATGAAACCGAACCATTTTTGAAGAAGCTGATAACTGGTGATGAAAAGTGGATCACGTATGACAAGAACGTGCGAAAAAGGTCGTGGTCAAAGGCCGTTCAGGCTTCACATGACTGTGGCGAAACCCGGGTTAACTCGCAACAAGGTGATGCTGTGTGTGTGGTGGGATTGGAAGGGCATTATTTATTATGAGCTGTTACCACCAGGCAGGACCATCGATTCTGAACTCTACTGCGAACAACTGATGAGATTAAAGCAAGAAGTTGAGAGAAAGCGGCCGGAATTAATCAACAGAAGGGGTGTGATTTTTCATCATGATAACGCTAGACCTCACACATCTTTAGCCACTCAGCAAAAATTAAGAGAGTTTGGCTGGGAGATGTTAATGCATCCGCCGTATAGTCCTGACCTTGCACCTTCAGATTTCCACCTGTTTCGGTCTCTTCAGAATTCTTTAGGCAATGTCAGGTTAACATAACGAGAGGACTGCCAAAACCACTTGTCGCGGTATTTTGACCAGAAGTCCCAAAATTTCTATAGCAATGGGATCATGTCCCTACCTACAAGATGGCAAAAAGTTATCGAACAAAATGGTACCTACATACTTTAGTTAAATTTAAATAAACTATATTAAAAAATGTTTTGAATTTTCTTAAAAAATGCGAAGAAACTTTTTCCCCAACCTATTATATACGTATATATGTACGTGTTATTTACGTAAACACGCTCTCGCTTATGACTTGAACCGCACAGTGCGACAGCGGCCGCATCTGCTGGTATTGTGGATAGTTTTACTATGACTCCGTAACAAACTAGTAATTGGTTTGCTATTGCCAGTTGATACCTTTTGTAATATCATAGTTTATGACTGTAAATGTATTTGTTATTTTTATTGGAGCACTCTTCGTCATTGAATGCATTTTGACCATATTTTTATTTTAAATACTTTTTTTTTTAATATGGTAACTGATGTCACACACGTCTGTCCCCGGGTATCATTGCAGGCCAGTCCTTTCGGTAGGAGTCAAGTTCGTCCCACAATCTTCGTCTTGAACTAACTTCAAGTCAACTTACTAACGAATAATAATTTAGCAAAAACGTAATGAATAAACTATTACTACTACTTACTATGACACTCAGTGGTCAAGGGTGCTTGTTGAGTAACAAGCACCCTTGATACCCGGGGACAGACGTATGCTTTGTGAGTACAAAAGCTGATTAATAATAAGACAATACAGTTACTGTTACAATTACAGTTTAGAAGTATTATCGATATTGACTGAACGCTACGAAACAGTGCTACGGTATTTCGTAGCGCTACGAAATCTGCTACGCTATTTTCCTACGTAAAAAACGGTTCTTTCTTATTTCTTTTAAGCCAAAACTCGTTGCCTCATCTCGTCAGTTTCCACGTTAGAGACACAAGTGCACCAAGTGTTGTGTACGCGGACGAAGTCGTTGACGAGGATGCGGCGAGACGGCGACGATACCTATGTCATTATCTGAATGTGCACTGGGACTAAACTAGGTACTACTAACTTGTTCTGATAGTTTAGGCGTTGGTGTTTAAGGGAATGTAGATTTACCTGTGTTGTAAAAGAAATATTTTAATTTTTTAATTAGGGATTTGATAAACAAAAAAACACATCCTAGATAAGCACAGCAATCGAAGGAAACCTTTTTTATAATTTTCTACAAAAAGTTGCTAGCGTCTAGCCGATTAATCGACGCTGTTTGTATCTACTGTTTGTTTTAACACTTCAAGTATTTAACACCCATGACATTTGCAATTCTATACAGGGGTATATTTTGAGGAGCTCGGGGCTAAGTAATAACAGCCGCACGGGTCGATCCATCAGGTTAAGCTACGCTTGCCGGGGTTGGTCTTTGGATGGGTGACCATCTTTTCATACCGAGATGCCTCCGTGCCTCAGAAAGCACGTTAAGCCGTTGGTCCCGGCTGTCATTCGTGGATCTTTGACAGTCGTTACGGGTCGTCAGAAGCCTGAAAGTCTGTGACAACCAGTCTTACCACGGGGTATCGTATTACCCAGTAACTGGTTTGTGGAGGTCAGATAGATAGGCAGTCGCTCCATGTGAAATACTGGTATTCAGCTGCATCCAGTTTGACTGGAAGCCGACCCCAACATAGTTGGGAAAGGCTAGGCAGATTGATTGACAGGGATATTTTTAAACCACTAGCTAAATTTTCACAAGATGTCCTACCCATGAATATGAACAACTTTCAATATGGGACCAACTCTGAAATCACAAAAAAAAAATTATATTTCATCCATTTTGTTCGAGTAGGTATTGGGGTTAACCCTAAATCCCTTTATAACTATGCATTTTCCCAACGATGTTGGGGTCGGCTTCCAGTCTAACCGGATGCAGCTGAATACCAGTATTTTACATGGAGCGACTATTACAAGTGTTGGCACTAATTGGAGTTGCTGAGTGTAACACATAGCGCTATGTGCAACAAAATGCGGTTTTATTTTTTTAATTGTCCCTTAAGAGTAACACCTTCGTAATGACGACTGTTAACGGCAAGACAAAGGTGTAGGAAGGTAAAGAGAGGTGTGTGTGTGTGTGTGTGTGTGTGTGAGGTAAGTGTCGTTAGTGTCTTTGTGGCAACAGTTGTTTTTTACTTGTTAGTAACTGGAGAATCTTATGATGACTGTGATGAGATGTGACGCTTCTTACTTGTCAAAGTGAGATATTAAACTGCGGTCCGTTTCAAATGTTTTCTGTTGCGGTTACAATACCTACATACGCCAAGGGCAGCTCGTGGCTAAGTAATAACAGCCGCATGGGTCGATCCATCAGGTTAAGCTACGCTTGCTGGGGTTGGTCCGTGGTTGGGTGATCATGTTTATACAGGGTGTAAGGGACAGCCCTCCGCAGACTGTTGGAGTGAATTCAATATATCATACTAAGATGACCGGTACATGAAATAATTTCAGGAATGTTATGGGTATCCAATAAACCTGACTTGTTTGTGTTTTTGTGCACAAATCGGAGCGTCTGTTACTGGTTGGGAGGGGTAGGTAAAAGGTATGCGGTGAGTTCGATGAACTCTGTAGCTAGGCAGAAAGTGAACAGCTGATTTCACGCGTCGTTCTTTAGAGTCAACATCCATTACTGATTTTATTTTTTTATTTTAGCTGTTTTATTTACATAAATTGAGTGCTGCGTATAGAGAATGTAATTTTACATTGAAATAAAGGAATAGTAACTAAAAAAAACCATTAACAAATTTTAATTTTCTTGAGAAAATTTCTGATGGAATATGATTCAAAATAAGGAGCTGAATGCACCCTGTTAGTTTGCGGAGCACTGTCCCTTACACTCTGTATATCGAGACCCTCCGTACCTCGGAAAGCACGCTAAGCCATTGGTCCCGGCTGTCATTCATGGATCTTGGACTGTCGTTACGGGTCGACAGAAACCCAAAAGTCTAACAACCAGTCTTACCAAGGGGTATTGTTTTACCCAGTATCGTAAGTTGTGGAGGTCAGATAGGCAGTCGCTCCATGTAAAATACTGGTATTCAGCTGCATCCGGTTAAATTGGAAGCCGACCCCAACATAGTTGGGAAAAGGCTAGGCAGATTGATATAAGCAAGCTACTTATATACGTGTAGACATTCCTAGTATTTGTTCCATGCGAAAAATTTATCAGCGGCCCATTGCAATAACTGAACTGCTAAGGTAATCATTGCTGTTTTTTTGTTGTAGGTACACAAAGACTTCTTCGGTCGTATAGTTCCGCTGTCACAAGTACAAAGAAATGGTGAGTTAGCTTACAATTTTCGTTTAATTATTTCAATATCATGAATTCATCTTCATAGCTGTAAAGTTTACATCTCCGAGGCCTCTTAGGGCCGGTTTTTTTATCCGTAGTTAATTCAAGCAATGGTTAAACATAGTAACTAATGGTTGGATCTTGACTAAATGGGAAAGGCTAAAACATAACACACAAATACATTTAGCCAAAATCCAACCACTTACTTACTTACTATGTTTAACCATTGGTTGTGTTAACTACGGATCAAGTTTATTTTTTTTTTATATTGGCAACTTAATTTTAAAATATAATCTTGTCATTGTGATATTCTAATTGTATTTTTGTGTTGTGTTATATCTTTTGCACCAAATAAATGTTTTATCTATCTATCTAAAAAACCGGCCCTTAATGCTTCAAAGAGCAAGTTAATCCGTCGGTCTCGGTTGAAATACTAATTAATACCTGACCAGTGGTATAAGTCAGAAGCCCAAAAAAGCGACTACTTGGTACAGTACGACAACGGTCAAAGGTTCCATCGTTTATCTTCGGAAACCGAAATATAGGGAATAAAATGTGACTATCGACCAATAGAAATAGATTTATATGCCCACCTAAATTGTCCATAGTTAAACGAAAAGGATCCAACCCAACGAAAATATGTAAAATAATAACAACCTTCGTTAGTTTGTAATAAGTCTTAATTTTGTATGAACAACAAATGTGGTTTGGATCCTTTTTGTTTAACTATAATAATAATATTCTGGGACATTATTCACACGTGGTCATCTGATCCCAAACTAAACAGAGCTTACTATGGAAACCAGATAACTGATATTCTTAGTGTTGTAAGAAACTCGAGTTTTTAGTTCGTCTCTTTTAAGTTCCTTGACCTAGACTGAGTCATGAACTTGAGTTGGTGTATTATAATAGGTAATACTGGGTGATTTTATATAGTCCATATTTATTTACTGATTGAAAATAAATCGAACAATAAAAATTTGTAACAATTAAATTGCATTAAACGCAAATAACCTAATCAAAAGTATCCACCTGAAGACTAATGATTTGCTGAATCAAAATGCGAGTTAGAACGTCTAAATAAAATAATAAACACACATTATACCTTCTACTTATAATAAATAAAATAATTTACACAGCGCCATCTAGCCCAAACTAAGCAAAGTTTGTACTATGGGTCTACACAACGGATAGATTACTCACATTACATTTATAAACGCATATATATAATAGTTACGTATTTAAAAAATCAATAATTTGTTCATTGCTATTTTATTTACTTCAAACTACAGCTATAGATTTAGAGGACTCAGTCTTAAGTTCTTTTAAAAAGACTTGGTCTTTGAGTACTTTTTGGCAGGACTCAAGTCTTTTTACAAAAGACTCCAAATTCTGTAGGACTTGAGCTCTAAGTTTTAATTATAAGACACGTGTCTTCAAAAATAGCTCAAGTTTTATTAAATAAGACTCCAAGACTGGAGTTTCTTACAACACTTGTGTTGAAAAAAAAAGTTTTTTTTTTGTATATATTTATTATTATGTATATATAATATTATAGATTGACGCACTAATTCCGTCATTCTCTTATAGGAGCAGTCACATTTAATTCGGCAAGGTTCGGTTTTTTAGAAAATAAACGATGGAATCTTTGAACGTTGTCGTACTGTATAACTTTGGGTGCTCGTACAGTATCTAATTGGATACGATATTTTTGATTGATACTGACATGAAGATCCAAGTGCCGACGGCAATTACTATTAAAACGTAAACTTCCACCGGACGATTTTCCAACATTTTTACCCTCATCTCAATATACCTAGGTAACTCTCTTATTAAATAAAAGGAAGCCTTTTTGAATAATTTAATCAATTAGCGAACTAGTAAATAATATTAGTTTAATAGGTAATTATTAAAAGCACATTTCTAAAGAAATCAGCTCAAAAAGTATTATGATCTGCTTTTGATGTTTTTGAAATAAATCACAATAAAAATGTGATTTTAATCACCTATTAAATCAATTTAACATTCTTAAATTTCAAAAAAAGCATCTTTCCATTTAACATTCTTAAAACTATGGTCACGTGTGAGCGAGAGAGGTGACAAAACGAAACAGCCCTCTTAACATTAAAACAATTAAAATTCAACTCGAACTTACCCACACACGTACACCCAACCCATTTAATAGCACTTCCCCAGCGCTTATCACATAAAGTTAATCACACGTTCCTCTATTATTTTCAATTACTACCCCCGTTTCTGCTCAAAGGGTTGTTAATATTCGTTTGGCCGACAGCCGAACGTAGGCGCACCTGAACCACGTGATGTAATAACGGTCGCCTAGCCGGTTGTCTGACATTGCGGTATTAGTACAGTAATTACGTCACTGATCGCGAAATTTTAATAGATTGAGGATTGTATTTTAGATGGGTAATGCTGGGGTATAATTGGTACTTCTTATAATTATTGAGATTTCGTTTTTTAACGGTATTAATTTGGTTTTCGTCAATTAATGAATTACAAGGGTGTGGCCGTCTGCCAGGTCTATGAAATTGCCGATTTACATAGTAAAAAACCAAACTTTTTTTTTTTTTTCAAAGGTTTATCGCCGATACATTTTTGCCATTTTAATGAAAGTTCTTTGATGCCTCTGCTATAGATATCCTGGAGGCAGGAATCGATAAATTATTTAAAGGCGTTTTTCACCGCCTTGTTGGATTTGAAATTTTTCCCCGGGACTCATTCTTGAGATCAAAATATCCAGAACGGAAGGGATCAAACCAAAAACGCACCGTGCGTTCACTTGCGGTACCTTGTCCATACACGTTGTCGCGATGGTGCCACGAAGAAACTCGTATTCGAAAATAGTGCGCAATTTCGATTTTTTAATAATCGATATCATAGAAAAATCGAACGGCGGGAAAACAAATGAATAACAGATTTTTTTAAATGTCATGCTATATTATAAAAATAATTTGAATTTGAAATTCTAAATAGAATGAAAGATATTGATCTTCACACTAGCCGGTATCAAAAATCGGCAATTTCATAGATAAAGACCTATTAATTACTACTTTATATGTATGTAATTATAAGTAGGCCTCTGTTTAGCAATGGAGTTTTTTGGGATTACTTTTTTATACTAATTTGCTAATAATATCTACATAAACGGCTATTCTCTCAGGAAAAAAGCCAAGTCATGTGGTTGGGCATGGGGTAAGGTTACCTTTGCATGAAACCGCTGATTTTAACTTCGCTGCTGTTACTTATCTTAAGTTGGATATTTAGCTAAATTCGTTTAAAATAGACACCAAAACTTAATATATCACTTAAAACCACTCTTTAAACCCAAATTCCAATCAAAAGACAAGCACCTTCCATTGTGTATTCATCCTAAAGTGGATCGTCTCATCCTCCCCCCTCTCACACTCCATCCCCTCCCCCTCGCCGTCACAATTCTCGTTAAGGTGACTGTTTAATAATCTCAACGCGATTTGTAATGGGATTGAGCTGAAATTCGCAGGAGAACTCCCTTAAGCTATATTATTGTTTCTACAACTGAGTACCGTCGGAGAATTTGATTTTATATTATTCAAATTTTGTGTTAATATTAATTTTTGGAGGAATTGGGCTTTGGCGTAGATTTAGTCTGTGTATAGACTTAAGATTGTTGAGTATTTCATATTAATTAAGTTTCGAACTACTTTTATTGTAGTTTAGAAAACATTGAGAATACTCACGCCTTCTTTCCATGGGGATAGACAGAAACTTCAGATAAAAGGAAACTGTGGACAAAAGTGTTCAAAATTATTTTGCAAGAGTCAACAATATGTAAAAATTCAAAAGAAACAATTGTTAAAGTACGGTATCGCTAAACAGCCAAAACCTTAATCTGATAAAAAAATCATACAGGCTAAGCTTAATCGACCTATGCGCAAAAAGTAAAAAAAAAAAATATAATAAGTACCCAATAAGTTATATTGTTCTACAAATGGAAAACAAGAAAAAGAACTTGCTAGAACTTCGTATTTAATTCATTGTAAGCGCTACGAAGTCTACGTGCGTCCGTAGCTGGTGCTACGGAATCTGCTACGCCGCTACGGGCTACAACTCGCTACGATTTATTGTTCAGACATAAACATCTTAGTGCTGCGTTTAATTTTAACGTTTGTCTGGTTGTTTCTTAAGCTGATTTAGTAGTCTAATATAATGATTGCGCTTCTTTTCTTGAAACTCAAATAATTCCTATTTTGGGGTCCTAAAAATACTAAATAGCCAAATTGTTCAAGTGTTGTGATTATTATTGCACATTTAGCAATTATTAGTGTACAGACGCCAGCAGGTCAACCTACCCGAAACTGTCAGATTTTCCCAATCAACCTTGAACCTAATGCCTTAGCAATAGAGTCGAAAATCTATTAAAGAAATCTGACAGATTGTAGTAGCTTGATGTGCTGGCGTCTGTACATTACATTTAGCTTTCGGTGGCCGTGGTGTCTGTTAAAGTTTGTGACGTTTGAAAATGGCTGATTGTTAGCGGAAAATAAACAAATGAGTCCGATATCGAAACCTAAAATATTTATAAATTGTCTGAAGTAGTTTTTTTTTTTTTGTAAGATATAAGTTTTTACGCCGAAGTTCTTTTTAATAGGTATATTTATTACCTAACTTTGAAACATGTAATTTCCACACATAACTTATTTGTTCTGACATAAATCACTTATCACTTTTTAAACGAATATAATAATAATAATATAACCTGAGACATTATTCACACACGGTCATCTGATACCAAACTAAGCAAAGCTTGTACTATGGAAACCAGATAACTGATATACTACACACACTACTTTTTTTTTGTAAATACATACTTTATATAGATAATTACACTCAGACTCAGGACAAACAGACATGTTCATGTTTGTCCTGGATGGGAATCGAACCCACGACCTGCGGCATGATAGGTGATAATATGGTATCTTAACCAACCACGCAATATACTATGCTTTCATAAGTAAACTCCATTATTCCCGAATATTTGACGTTCACATAATTATTCTCAAACCATTCTTACTATCTGTACAATACAATACAAAGTTATAATGAGCCCCTGTATAAACTAATTGTTCGTCGTGTGCGCACCGACGCTTGAAATCGACTCGCTGTTTGATTTGCACCAGCGTTCTATTATACTGTTAGAACGTTGTAGATTAAACGTTAAATGTTGATTGTAAGATAATAGGTAATATAGTTTGCGGTTTTCGTTATGTTTAAAGCTTTCTTTGAATAGATAATGTTTAGTTTGAGTTTTTTATTAGACTGTATACTTAGTATACACAAGTATATAGCGATTACTGACAAATCGCATGCTTAATAATAAACTCACCGATTACGGTTCAGGTCCAAAATGATTTATGCGTACTAAGAAATTCGTTTCAACTAAATATCTTCAAAATACAATTTCTGTGTCCATAATCAGTTCATCAATCATTCCTAAAATACATAGTGTCATTATTATTATGCTGCTTGACTAAGTTATATGCCATTTTGTAAGACAAGTCAGTGATTGCGACTGTTTTAGTTAGGTCAGTCTTTTTTTTTTATTTGGGATGGGTTTGCTCTTGACTCTAGTCTAGGTCAGAGGTGACAGAGACAAAGTCGACGATGGAGTGAGCTTACCCAGAAGAAGCCTGTTCACTCTCACTTTGAAGAGATTAGGTTTGTATGCGTTCGGAAACACAGACGCAGGTAGTGAGTTCCACTCCTCACTCCTTCGTTCCTAGTCTATTATTAAGCTCGCAAAATTTGTCCACTGACTGGACAGGCCCTCTCAATCTGTGTAGTTATTTCCTCAAAAGACCATTTCAGACACCAATCTACACGTCTGGACATTAAAAGAGACTGTGACCTATGAGTTTGTTTCTTGGTCTTTCTTCTCTGAGTAGTCGGATAGGAAACGCGACCTCGTCTAGTTTTTATATTTTGTATTTATTTTGTTGAATTTTTTTAATGTTAATTTTGTTAGTTTCCTATGCTCTTTTTTACTGTTTGTATTTCCTGTGCGTGTCCCAAATAAAGTATTTTTCTTTCTTTCTTCTTTCTTAAAATATGATTGACGTGTAAAAGTGTTTGTACAAACCTACTTACAGAAATAAAATCATTTGTCATTTAATACTTACGCGTTCGCACGGCAGTCGTGAAATTATTTCATTTTCTCAGTCAGTAATCGTCCTTGGTATATTTAGGTATGTGCCTACCAATAAACGTTTGATAAATAAATGTTTTTAAAAGAACATTGTCAGACGACTATAAGTATATCATTATCATTCTCCTGCCCTTGTCCCAATTTACTTGGGGTCGGCGCAACATGTATTTTTCTTCCATACTTCACTATTAATCGTCATCTCGGTAGTCACTCCCTTTCTGGCCATATCATCTTCCACACAGTCCATCCATCGTTTCTTTGGTCTTCCCCTACTCGTATAGCCATCCATGTTCATACTCAAAACTTTCCTGACGACATTTTCTTCATTCCTCCGCATCACATGCCCATACCATGACCACTGATTTCCACATAACTTTCCAGTCTACATCTTATAAGCGTCGCTGTGCCGACGGCTAGACACACTAATCAACAACAGCAAGTATTGCAATTGTCTGGCTTTTGTATGTAGTTACTGTCTGAAGGCTTTAAGTACAAACTAGACTATTCCCACTTGACAATCACCAAAATGCCTCGGTCCCACGGCCTGTTTTCTCACAGGCCAGGCGCGCAGGGTGGTGGGCGTGGTGGGTGGGTGGTGGAGTCGGCCTGCAGTGGCCTGTCGCCCGTCCGATCGAATGTATGGGATGATCCGTGGAATGCTCGGCACGGGCCGCGACGGGCCGTGGGACCGCGACATAACTAGGCTTCGTATCAAGTCGTTACTTACATACATAGATAATAGGTACTAACATTAAATGAATCTCTTTGTAACTTAGCACATAATACGTAGGTACGGGGGAGGCGTCTCGCCGCAGTAATTAACAGTGGCAAATACCGCCATTGTGTCTGAGTACCGCCCGCCATGTAGTATATATGTCGCTTAATAAATGTCTCTTACTGAGCTATACTTGGCTATGTTTCTTTCCCTATATATCTTTTGTCTTGCTAACATTAAGGCTGAGGTCAAACGAACGTAGTTCTTTGAGCCGTGAGTCGCGTAAAATGAATCGCGGAATTTACGCTGCATTCGGTTTCATACTAAAGTCCTGTTTGTGCCAGACGGCGACGCAAAATGAGTTCACAGCTCAAAAAATTACGTTCGTTTGGCCTCAGTCTAATGCCATTTTGTCATCAAGGTTTGGTGATTTGGTAAACTTTTAATACGGGATAGGTATAACAATAGTAGTTTATGAAACAATGGTATAACGAGTGTGTGTTTAATAGTATCACACGAGTGTTATAATACCTTTTTATGGACAGTTTCATACACTATCTACTCTTATACATTGGGATTGAACTTACTAATAAAAGTCCAATTTTAAAAGAGTGAGAAATAGTTTATTTGGAATCAAAACTTTTTGTTATGCTATAAAATGGCGCGCTCCGCATCTGCGTTCCATTAGAAAAAAAATATTTATGGAAACTCGTTGGTTATATTAACTTCTTGGATTTGCCCTGTATCGTTTTGGTAAAAAAACTGATTTTAACATTATTTGGCTAGTGTTAATATGATTCTATTTTTAAATTTCGGTATCGTTTATAAAGTATGTCAATATAAACTCGTTTTCAAGTTTGTATTTCGAATTTTACGATATGAGAGTAGATAATAGTATGTTATGAAACTGTTGCATAATAAGGGGATTATACCTAGTTATACCTATATACTGCCGTCATAAGGAAAAAAGACGTATCTGACAGTTTTTTCGAAATAAAGTTATTTACATATTCGGAATCAGCAAAAAAATACGCATCTACCAGTATTTTTAAATTGGCGTAAACTTGACGAAAACCTAATAATTCTTACTATTATAAGACGCATCTGCCTTTGTATCTTATAGTTTAAACAGGACAAAATATTTTTTCTCCATTTCAATATATCTGTAGATACGACCTTTTTCCTTATGGCGATGTATATACCTAGTTATGTGCAGTTTCATACACAACTTTATCTACACTTATGCAATAGATACCACCTACCCATTAAAATAAAAAACCAAAGTATTTTATTTTAATGGGTAGGTATAAAGTATAAAGCAAAAAGTAAACAAACAATAATGGCTCCGAAACCGTTACTATGGTCACGGAGTTATCATCGGTCAACCGCGCACGCGCCCTAGCTCAGTCCCCATATACAATGATAAAATCGAATTGAAAACTCCTTGGTCGATCCAAAGTGAACTTAAATAGAAAAAAAAATATATTTTTATAGCATTATGCCGTCAAGAAATCTGCATCATAATAAAACGTTTTAATTTTGTTTGAGTTGTACGTGCATGTACATAAAGTCTGTTATCATTATGGTACTATTTTTGAATTAACAATCAGTACTTTACGATACTAGTGTAGATAAAAGTGTTTTTGAAGTTTTATATCCTTTGGAAAAGACCTATATAATACTAATGAAATGGTTTTCTCTGACAAATACAAATAGATGGTATCTTACGTTCCACACATAGGCCTCTCCAACCGCTCGCCATTCATATCGATACTCATCAACTCTCACCCAGCTGCTACCAGTCTCCAATGGCATCAAGCCTTCGTAAGCAGATACGTAAAATGTGATATAATCTTACTAATATTTTGTTTATATTATGTTCTGTTTAGATCCAGTTGCCGACGTGATCTCCTCGAGCAGCGTGTTCTACCACTACCAAGAAGGTTTCAACAACGCGGTGAGAAGAAATGTGCGCGTACGCGATTTACTGTGAATGTTTTGCAGTGTTTGATATTATATACCTAAGATTGTGATCTAAGAAGAAATGATAAGAGGATAGTGTAAACAAGTTTATTATTTAATAAAAAAA
This sequence comes from Dicycla oo, assembly GCA_948252095.1. Lineage (NCBI taxonomy): Eukaryota > Metazoa > Arthropoda > Insecta > Lepidoptera > Noctuidae > Dicycla > Dicycla oo. The sequence continues at coordinate 23,034,715 of OX411728.1, forward strand.
TAAAAAATAAGCTTTATTAGGTTTTATATCATCTAGGACCAGAGTCTTTGTCAAGACGAATCAAACGAGCCCAAACTCGATAGGGTTGCGTTGTTTTATTACTGAGTTCCCATGGCCACCTTTCGGTTTCATCATCAGATCAGCTCCATGTCATAATAATATTGCATTGTCATCTGATTTACATACGCACGTAAAATTTCAGCTTAATCGGAAACCGGGAAGTGGGTCAAATTTTACTTGTAAGATTTGATTACAGACGGGACAGGTGAAACTAAATAAAAGGTTGTAAAATACAATCATATCGAATAAGGTCTTGGAGATTTACCAGACAATTGAAACCAGAAGTAAAAAACTGTTAACGGGGAAGCGTCAGGGTAGCCCGCGAAATTCAAATTTCCTTACGTTTTTTGCAATTTGCACGTCAGTATTATTAGGTTGTATGAATAAATTATGATTCGCGACCGTAACAAATATGTATTTACAGAATTATAATCATTAGAATCAGTAATACAACTCCTTAAGTTAGACAATCAACCGGATGCAGCTGAATACCAGTATTTTACATGGAGCGACTGCCTAACTGACCTCCACAACCCAGTTACTGAGTAATACGATAGCCCTTGGTAAGACTGGTTGTCAGACTTTCGGGCTTCTGACGACCCGTAACGACTGTCAAAGATCCATGAATGACAGCTGGGACCAACGGCTTAACGTGCTTTCCGAGGCACGGAGGAGTCTCGGTATGAAAAGATAGCCGACCCATCCACAGACCAACCGCGGCAAGCGTAGCTTAACCTGATGGATCTACCCGTGCGGCTGTTATTACTTAGCCACGAGCTCCTAACTCCTAACTCCTTAAGTTAGTATAATCCTCAAATGTCAAGATTTCATGAAATAGTCATTCAATAGGATTACCTGTTCTTAAAGAGACCATAAAGAAAAGACCATAATGATTATAATTATGTAAATACATACTTGTTACGGCCGCTAATTACATTGTGATCAACATACAACATAATACTGACTTGTAAATTGCAAAACACGTAAGAAATTTTGAATTTCGCGGGCTACCTTGGCGCTTTCGCCTTAAACAATAACTCTGTAAATGATTTAGTCTACGTTTTGAGGGATATATTTTACTCGTTATAACAACTATTTAAAAAAGGCACAATTATTACTTTTGTAAATTACGGAAAATATTTTTACAGACTGAATTTATTATGAAAATCATTTTCTACAACCACCAACAGCTTAATTTGAGTAGCAGTTTAAAATAACATTTAAGCCCGACCTGTATAATAAATTAACACTAAAAACGATTCTGAAATAAGTAAATGATAACAATAATAAGCAGTAGGCACTTGAATGAGCAGTAAATTGTAAACTTGTGTCGTTTCTCTGCTTGCCACCTGAGATAATAACTTTGAGCATAAATCTTTAATGTTACTAGTTATTGTTTGTGCTTTAGGTACATATTTCGAGCCATTACCGCCGACTTAGCGTAACCGACAAAAACCAAATTTTACAAAAGGTTTATTTTTTAATATTATTACTAATAATTGCACTGTTAAATTAAAATTTAACATAGCTATAACTTTAATAATTGTTGTATTTTGACGGGACAGTCGACGAGCCATTGTCCGTTATAGTTTAAAATGTCGTTTGCGATGATAAACGCCGTTTAAATAAAAATGTCGCTTACGATAAGTCGGCGGTAATGGCGCGATTTGTTTAGGCATATTTTTACTGGCAGTTTATTTGTACAGCACTAAGCAGAACTGGCAAGGCAAAGCTAACTTTCAACTTAAATACAGTCTGACCATTTTTATTGAAAATTAAAATAGAAAACGCTCTTATACAGTACATAAAAAAATAGAACATTAAAAAAATGAATTTTCAAAATTGGATTCAATGCTAATTACCGCTAACGGGACTTTTAAACATTACCCTACTCAAGCCTTCACCGAATCGCTCGTAGCCTGGCCGTACCTGTACATTATATACATATACGAAGAATCTTTGTTCGTTTGTCCGATGACACACAGATAGTTTATAACCTGGATTAATAAATAGAGTAGGTAGTTTTAATCCCGGTCCAGGTTCGGTCTCGGCCCGGGTTTCCATCCACATGGGTGAAGCCGCGGGCAAAAGTTAGTTAACCTAAACTATAGTAGCGTTCGGTTAATATTTTTACCGGCTGGATTCAAATTACTGTATTGTGTCGCCTTCTGATGCAATGTTATCCAATCAAAACTCTCGTTGTCATACGATGGTCTCGTAACGGATTCGTTTGATTGGCTAATTCTGCATCACGACACTGACATGACATGTCAGTCTAGTTTAAATCTACCAGTAGGTATGATATTGAATGATAAACATTTGTTATATCTAATAGGTACGTCAAGACGTAGAACATTTAAAGTACCTACCCATATATTTCTGTTAACAAACGTTTCATTTCCAACGTAACATAAATTCCCTCCCCATTCCTATATCATCGCACTTAGCGGATATTAATAAAGTCTTTAAAACAGACGCCATGAAAGACATTTTATTAAAAACTTCTTTCATAAATACATCAGGAACATAATTTACGATTCTTGTTACCTTTCCGTTGTCAAATACAAGTGATTAAGTATAGAAGTTTGAGTACAGCTTGAAATTGTTGTCAACTCAGAAAATATGGAGTAATCCTGGAAGTATGGAGTTTTAAAATTATTAATGTGTAAGGATTCTTCGTGGTCTGAAAGCTGTATCACACACTAAAAGTCGACTTATACGATTGGTGGTTTTGTTTTGGCTTTTGATCATAACTATTATGAGAATTCACAGCAGACTATGGTCTTTTTGAACTCTTTGTCGACCTAGGTACAAAACTGAACGGGCCATTTTGTTATTCACAAGTTTAGCTTTGGTCGATTTTACCGGTGCTCAATATTGTGCCATCATACATAAATAAATTATTGTTCCTGTTCTATTGTTATTGGGTGGACCATAGTTCACCAAAATAAATCGTAAATGTTATTATAAGGTATACCCCAAGTCTCTAATTCAGATAATTTATGTAAACAAAGAAACGTCAAGAAATGTCACTGTCAAAACGACAGGACAGGGGTGCAAAACATTTTATCATAAAATTTTTATTGAGTAATCATCTATAAAATTAAAGTTGATTAATTCTAAGAACTATGCAAACAAAATAGAGTAGCTAAACAATGTTTTGTGTAGTGTGTCGGAGTCGCGGCTATTGATCATCATAATCGGCCCTTTTTAAGTCCACTGCTAGACGTAGGCCTCCCAAAATCGATTTCCACTCGGAGCAGTTTACAGCCGTTTTCATCCAACATGTGGCAAGACATGCTTCTTACAATATGAATCTATGAATGAGAGTTGTAATATGTGTGTTGTTGAAGATGTCTGAATCTGATTTAAAATCTGTAGCTCCGATTAGGATTAGCTATTAAGAAATATTTTTTTCATGATATGACAATCTGAATAACTATCGTTTTCGGAATCGGATTCATACACATCACGACAAACTTATCAGCAACGTTATCAATTTATTATGTGGTTGAGTTGGCACATTTCATCTTCTACTTTTACAGTATGAAAATGTTTAGAACTCCTGCAGTGTTACCAGTATCATAAAATATTTTATACCAGAAAATCTCCTTTTTTTAATAACTTTGTTTAATACATTAGGCGCGGCAGACGCACATGCGCGTTTTCGGACGTTCACCAGGTGCTTGACGGCGCGTATGCGCGTCCATACAATTTACATAACTTTCTTCGAGTGCGGCGCGCCGCACCTGTGCGTTCGTTGTGCATCTCTATTGTTTCGAAAACATCGTAAAATAAGGGTCGGTAAGGGTGTAGCATAAAGAAGCGTTTGCATTAAGAATTAAGCACACAATGTGTTAAAACCTAATATTTTTAAAATTATTATTTCTAAAATCCGTACTTAAACGAAAGTGTAACCTCTTTTTTCCGCCATTTTTTGTGAATTACCATAAAGAAGATTTTTTTTTATCTGTTATCCCCTTTGTTTACACAAATTATTTGAATTAGACTTGGGGTATAGTATTGTTAATAAATGGAGCAAATTATGACCAAGACCTTTAGTATGTACCTATAGTTAATAATTATAGAGGGTGTCTGGTAGTGCTTTCTTTTTAAATCTGCGCTAAAAAGAAAAGACAAGAAAAAATTAAATCTGAAGCATTGCAGAGCCACACTGAACGTAAATAGGAACATAATCCTACACTATCAAGGCATCTTCCAGCCAGATTTCACGTCGCTACGTCGAAAATTTTGTTCACAGGGTCGAAAAAGTGAGAGTGTAAAATTTCTTCAAAATTATTAAATTAGCGAATTCTTCTGAACTGTTGAGAATATCCCAACTTTAATTTTTTTAAATGATAGGTGGGCACCTCTGCTTTCCCATTTGCATTTGGACCACTACGTTTGAGACACCCAGAATATGCGTGCCTATGAGGTCATTGTAGTCGTAAATTATGATTATAACTAAACTAATATTGTGTGATGAATGATCAATGATTTAGCTTTGCGTACACACTGATCTTGTGTGATTTGATGTAAATAATTTGTTACTAAAAAGTGTAAGTAATTTGTTACTGCAACTTAATTAAGTAACATATAAGTTAAGGTATGTAAAACAGTTGAAAGAAATTAAATAATGAGTGAAAATCTATATTTTTGTTTTTTCCTTATATCCTCGACCTGAAAATTCTGCCTATCCTAGCGTTCCAGTGTTTCTAAGTTTAAACTCCAGGTTTGCCAAAGAGTAATTGAAACCAGCGAGTTTCATTATCAAGCGCCTTTCGAAGACTGTTTTTAAAAAACGTAAGATAATTTGAATTCCGCGGGCTACCCTGGCGCTTAAGACGCGAGATTCAAATTTTCGTACGTTTTTTTTGTAATTTATAAGTAAGTATTTGAATTTCGGCAGCTCCCTTGCGCTTTCACCATAAGAGCTAAGACGCCAACTTCGATGTAGCCTGCCTACGTTAACGGTGCCCGGCTACTCTTGTAAGTCTCCCAGGCCATGTGCCCGGTCTAAAATTAATCTAATAAGGTACCTCTGAAAGATCTCTGAAGACTTCTAGTCTCGAGAGTTCAAGAATTAGTTACGTCTTGCCCCCTGATTTATATGATTAGAGTCTCATTAACCAAACATTTGTAGACAATTTGTTTAAGCAAAGTTTATAGACTTTCAGAGGACCTCTGAAGAATTACTATATGAACTAGGCGGAATTAGCAACGCAGGGAGCACATCCATGGCGTAGCGGCATCGTCGACGCAGGTCCTCACCGGACACGGTTGCTTCGGGGGGTTCCTGTTCCGGATAAGGCGGGAGGAAACGCCCGGGTGTTACCATTGTGTGGATCGCCCGGAGGACACGGTGGAGGTCTGCCCGGCTTGGGCAGAGCACCGCCGCGTCCTCACGGAGGCGATCGGCGGCGGCGATCTCTCGCGTCCGGCCCTGGTACAGGCCATGGTACGGAGCGAGAGTGCATGGGAAGCCGTCACCTCCGTCTGCGAAGCAGTAATGCACGCGAAGGAGGAGGCTGAACGCGTGAGGGAGAGGCAATCTTTGCGCCCTCACGCCCCTAGTCGCCGCAGGAGACGCCCTGGGCGTCGGGAATCGATAGCCGATTCCCGGCCACCATAGGCACGGGCTTGCGGATGGCGAGCAATGGGTAGCTCGCCATCCACATAGATAAATCTATATATTATTATCTATCTAATATTTTATACATATATAGAAAAAACCGGCCAAGTGCGAGTCGAACTCGCGCACGAAGGGTTCCTTACCATTATCTATAAAAACAGCAAAAACAATCATGTCTGTTGTATGGGGGCCCCCTTAAATATTTATTTTATTCTGTTTTTTAGCATTTGTTGTTATAGCGGCAAAAGAAATACGTCATCTGTGAAAATTTCAACTGTCTAACTATCACGGTTCATGAGATACAGCCTGGTGACAGACGGACAGCGGAGTCTTAGTAATAGGGTCCCGTTTTACCCTTTGGGTACGGAACCCTAAAAAAACTTAATTTGAATTACTAGGGAAATGTTGACTACCCCTGAACTGTCACTTTGACCATGACATTTCTTTATTTACATTTTTGATCTCGTATTCGATTTCTGGGTTTAGGTACCTAGTTTAAGACACGAACAAAAAGCTTTTCTTTAAGGAAAGTTCGATTTTTTTAATGTAAAATCATGAAGTATTTGATATATTCCTAAGATTTTGTTACTAAACTTATTTACATTAATATTTTCTTACAAAATACACTACGGGCCGTAGTGTATTGCTAATTTTCCAACATGTCATGATTTCTGAAAATAAATTGGAGAGAACAAATCTAACTTAGAGAGATGTATTGACGATTCTTATGGTTATAATTATAAAAATAGGTACAGTCGCGACCAAAAGTCGATAAGCAAACTCACAAAGCAATAGCTTGGCGTTTAGTTTGACTTAAGACCTTCTATTTCCAAGAACATAAACATGCGTCGTCAACAACTGATTGTACCTACTCGTAGTTCATAATTTCAAAGTTATGACATGTGTAAAGATGACCTAGCGGTTAAGCGCGTGAATCAGTGAGCCGTGAGTTCAAATCTCACGCAGTACTTGACTTTTTGTAAGTTTTTACTTGATTGGAAGTAATGGGACAGAAATATAATATTCTTTATCTTGTTCGCTTGGTCACTCATTTCGTAAAGTTAGAAAGGTAGATCATAGAAAACTAAATAGGTATTGACAATTATATATGTGTTATTAGAATATCATTTCTTTGTTATGTTATTATGAATTGACTAAGTGGGTATACCTACAACAAAAAATCCTATGAATGGTTAAAAAAAAAGTTCTTTTATCTAGTAGGAATGTAACGTCACAATTCTCTTAAGTTTGTTAATTTTATAAATAACTAAATAAAACGAATAAACATTTTTGTTACCATTCAGCACGACTTTTTTATTTAAACCTTCCAACACCGAAAAGATAAATTAAAAATCACAAAAATAGTTAAATAATAATACAATAACTAATATTTAACTTCTTATAAAAATAAATAATAAATGAACATAAACATCTACTTAACAAGTTTTTGCTTAAAATAGGAATATTAATTATAATATTCCAAAGAAACAAAAAACAGTCCAACATTGTGATTAAGATTCGAACTCAGACTTCATTGATCGTGAAACCATTGCTTAGCCTAAACAGCTACCGGTACATGTTATGTTTATGCGAATTTTAGCAATGCAATGGTAAGAACAGGTCGCCACTATGACGATTATTCTAAATTCAACAGAAATATATGTAATGTTATTTCGCGTAATACGACGACATGCGACAATTCATTAGTGTGTGTTATCTGCGGAATGTTGGCTCATACACGCACACGTACTGGTTCGTGCTCGCACAGTTCATAGCAATGTAATCCTTAGCATGCTTATGGACTTTTGAGCGTTTACTGTACATATTTTTTATAGTCGCGAATCATATTTTGATCAAGATTCAACCTGACACTGATCTGCAAATTGCAAAAATCGTAAGAAAATTTGAATTTCGCGGGCTAGCTTTGCGGATCCACCGTATTCATAAAAACTAATAGGTACCCATTTTAGTTAAAGGAGGGTTTTGTCTTCTTCTTTTAAACTCAAATCATAATTCGAAAGAAATTGACAAAAACAAAACACATCTTTAACTAAAATAGGTTTATAGAGCGTTTTAGTTTTTTATGAATATGGGGTCCAGAATATAGGAAACCCATTGTTTAGTTATATTTGTGTTATTAAGAATAAGATTCTCACCTTTCTAGGTGAGAATCTTATCTCCATAATATTGGAAGATAACTTACAAAATATTGGAGCTAGCTTTATGTAAAAAAGACGCATTATAGACAATTTTATAGTAGGTACTTAAATCAATGTCATAAAAGTTCAAGATTATGAAGTGTGTTTTGAATAAAATTATCATTTTCACTAGATTTCGAAAAATGTGCTACGGTATCAAATATGTAATTTTTATACGTTTTAGTATTTTGTATATCCACCACGAGCTGTTAATACAGCTGTTATACGATTTGGCATGCTTTTCATCAGATTTAAGAGCTAATGCTGAGGAATATTCTCCCATTCCTCTATCAGTGCTTCTTTTAGTGCACGAAGCGTAATTGGAGAGGAATTTCGAGGCGTAGGTACACGTTCGTCCCAGGCATGCTCGATTCTGGGCTGTGTGCTGGCTACCATGCGTGTGATTGCGACATCTTCAAGGTAGTCAAACAATATCCGAGCTGTATGGAGACGAGCGTTGTCTTGCAAAAAGATGGCGTTCCCGCCCATTTTTACTACATATGGGTAAAATTAATCATTTAAGATTTCATTCACGTATATTTCTGCAGTGAAAGTGATATTTCATATCACCACTGGCACGGTGCGGCTTTCGGAAGAAATTCCAGCCCACACACCGCACCTTTATTTCGAAACCGTTACTAAACGAAATTATCATTATAAAAAGTGATTATAGAAAATATTAAATTATATGACCTTAAAATGAAACCAATAATAACAAATAATCACAGAAATATCTCTTATGAGTTCATCACTTTTTTATTAGGAGGTAAATAATAATGCAAAAATCGTAAATTAATTCTCCTGTAAAATTTAGTTTTTTTTTTTGTTTAGTAACATTTTTTGTTTGGTTTCGAAATGAAGCTGCGACTTGTATGGAGCCTCTACCGTAGATATGGCACTTTCACTTCAATGCAAGCTGCTGAGCTAATATTAAAGGCTGGAGTACATGGAGATTTAAAACCAGTCTCCAAAAATACCTATTATAAAAATCTTATTACACTCTAGAAATTCTTTGACGATAAATAAATTTTGACATTGAATTTCTCACCTGTACACAATACACACAGCACCTAAACTTTTGACTTACTACCAAATTGACCTATGTTATGTTATTTTATAATTATTATTGTTATCGCTATTTGTTTTAATTTAAATTTTTTATCTTTTTTTAATTTGTGAATGGAAATTATGACTAATAAATTGTTCTCACCCTATCCTATATTACCTACCTTAGCACCTGAAACATTTTAAAAATAGTATTTTTGTTAAGCACAGTGGTTTGTATATTATTGTGACACTGTAGCACTTTATACTATTATATTTATATTGCTGTGCCCTAGCAGGGTCATGTATGAAACCTATATACTTGTAACAACTTGTAAACTACATGAATGCAATAAATGATGATGATGTTGATGATGATGAGATTTGTATCGTTAGTTCTCCTCTTATATAATATATTGTAAAGTCGAGACTAGGTATACAGTGCATATGGTTTGAAAAAATACAGGTTTGATACTCCTTTCCTAGAGTATGTCAAAAATTATTTTAAAATATTTGCGTTTTTGCCAAGTCATTTATAAGCGACACAATTAAAAATTCCACTAATAAAGTAATAACCACTCGGAAAATTATTAACAATTAAAAGAAAAACAATTTGAGGTTATGGTCGACGTCAAATTAGTTAATAAAGCAGCTGACGAAGCTGAGGCATTCAATGAGTTTTTGCCTATAACTACGATTCGCTCCTTAAATTCGTCCCCGTCTAAAACTGAAAACCTTTTGCATAGTAGTGTGCCCAAATGTAGTCCCTTATTTAACTTCGAGCATGTAACACCTCGTGATGTAGTTAATGTTTTAACATAAATAAGTCTGAAAACACTGGTGATTACTGGGGCATCTCCATTAAACTATTAAGTAGTAGGTATCTAGCTGTTACTTTTAATAAATGTGTTGATTTAGGAACTTTTCATGACCTTGTGAAAAGCAGTAAAGTCGTACCTTTATTTAAATTAGGTAATAAAAATGACGTTGGCAATTTTAGGCCTATTTTTATCTTACCTGAATTTCTCATCTCAAGCAGTTGCTAAGATATTTTAATTTAAATAGCCTCCTTTATGATGAACAATATGGCTTTACAAAAGGTCTTTCGATACGGGTGTTGTTCTGCTGAAACACATATTGAACGCATGGGAGAACTCGTGAAGGGCTATTGTAGTTTTCTGTGACCTCTTTAATTGCGACCGATTGCGTGCGCCATGCTTTTGCATAAATTACATTACGGTGTCCAAAACGAAGCTCTTAAAGTAATAAATTCGTAATAGGTTTCATTGTTCATGGTAGATGTTCATCTTCCAGGCTACCCGTACAATTAAGTGTACCTACCTCAAGGCTCAATACTGGGTCCTTTCTTATTCTTAGTGTACCTATATCAATGATGTATCATTCTTCTTAGAGGGTATCTGTGACGTTGTTCTGTTTGCAGATGACACCTCTCTTATTTTTAAAGTAGACAGGAATAGACAAGGTTTCGACGACGTAAACCGTGCACTCTCAATGGTTACGGAATGGTTTACGACAAATAACTTAGTTCTCAATGACAAGAAAACGAAATGTATAAAGTTTGTCTTACCGACTGTTAGAAATCTAGGACCCAACATCGTCTTAAATAAAAAGGTGTTTAAAACTGTAGACTCTACAGTTTTTCTGGGCTTAACAGTAGATTCCAAACTTCAGTGGGGCTCACAAATTTCAATCCTTCTCGCTAGAAGGCTCAGTTCAACCGCCTATGCTGTCAGGAAAGTAAGACAATACACTTCCGTCGATACAGCTCGGTTAGTCTATTTTAGCTATTTTCATAGCGTTATGTCCTACAGTGTTCTGCTCTAGGGCAAAGCTACTGCTTATTGAAGTTAATTTTAAGATTATGTTTGGTCATCAAATTTATTGTGACGCGAAGTACATACAGAATTTAATTTTTCAGTTAGATTAATATTCGATTCAAACGAGGTGAGTATTGCTACATTATCTGCAAATAAGCCACAAGGTTCATTAATATTGTTAGGAAGTTCGTTAATATACACAAGGAATAGGAAACATCCTATTGCACTTCCTTGTGGAATAGAGGCGTTAATTAGTTTATTGTCGGACCGGATTAACTCTATTTCGTATGTTATGTGGTTGTAAAATTCTACTTCGAGCAATTGGTTCTCTATGCTTTAAATAGAGGATGTGAACCAATCATGACATTTGCCGCGGATTCCTGCTATAATTAATTAATAAATACTGGGGCGTACCGCGTATGACACGAGACTTACTTGTGTGCGTGCGACCTGTGGGTAATACCAACTAGATTTTGCTGTTGTTCGCTTTGTCCCGTCTATCGTAAGTACTATGTTATTGGGTTTGGTTTCCGCACTTAATCCTTCAAGTGGACCATTGTGCGTATCGTAAGTACTTATATACTTATTTAAATGTCTTAATCTCGATTACAATACCTACATCTTCCAAGCGTGTCAGTGGCAAAAATAATTTTATGATAACGTAGACGGCTAAAAACATACCCACACGTACACACATAGCCCTGAAACATGGCATTAGATTTATAAGATGTGAGTGCTAACTTAAGTTCAGATCCTTGTCTTAAATAAAGCAACTCTCTTTTGATAATCCTTTAGCCCCCTTCCACCAATTATTACATATCAATGATGATCATGTAGGTAGATGGGTGTTTCTCGGTTTTGGCGAAAAACACTTTCCGGTGGCATATATGTTTTTTTCTTGAAACAATTTAACACTGAGGCTGATTTGCTAAGCAGCTCTCATGGGATGAACTTGAAGGCACATTATTCAATATATCATTAGGCGCATCAATGTTTGCAAACATGTAGCGAGGTATATGCATATATTGTATAATGCACCTTCAAGGTCATCCAAACAGTTTTTAGCAAAACAGTCTGTGTTTAATTTATTAAAAAAAAATCATATGCCACTAATGATGTGTTTTAGCAAAAATGGAGAAACACCCAGGTACACCTGGTTATTAGGTACGTCTAGCTATGAAACTAGCCACATAGCCACACATCGTTATAAATACCTACGTACTCACATGTCGCCTAGTTCTTTTCAGGGTACAAAAAGGGAGACAAAATAAAACCAACAAAGTATCATTACGTAATATTATATTTCGCAATAATTAAAACAACTAATGGTACATCTCTAGTGTATATATTATGTATAACGCATGTACATGCCCGCGCCTACAATTCCACGGATTGTGCATAGTGCAGTGTAGACCGTCTTCTCTCTATATACAGACTTGGCGCGGGCTGTCTTATGTATAGGTATTTATATCACTATTATGTTTATGGAAAGGATATGAAGATGGAATGTGGCAAGATATTTGAGGAATGCTTTATATGGAATCGATAAAACTAAATCATTTTTGAAAATCCTAAAGTTTTTAAACATTTCCTGATAAATAGGTCATTCACAAAAACCTGAGGCAAACGTCAAGAATTCTACAAAAGAAGAAAGTACTTAGGTACTATTAAACGCAAGAAAAAGGAAATTCAATCTATAGATTAAAATCATAATTGTATTCAACACTTATCAACAACTGGGCCTTTTTAAATAAAAGGTACTTATTGCATTTTATTCTTCAGAGTAATATAAGTAAAGGTAAGCATACTCGTACAATTATTTGACAAATAAATTGATACAAGGAAATGTGTTATAATTATCTTAATTATAGCTTAATTAAATAACAAATGTTTTCTATATTTTTGTGTTTCTTAGCATTAGGTACTTAAATATACAATGTAAACTGTGTTAGCTATATACAATTTTGTGATCTACGTACGAACATCGAACTTTTATACTTATCTAAATAATTATTATATTTATTTACAATTTTCTTAAAATTAAAATAAAGTACCTAAAAATAAATATTCATAACAGTTGGTCGAATACTGCAGCGGCGATGTAAATTATTTACAAATAAAAAATCAATTCATAAATGTTGAACAAAAACAAAGTTTCAAATAATACCTAAGTATACTAATGAAAATGGCACAAATCAATCAACAATACAGGGTCAAATTAAATTAGCTAGCGTAACTCAGCAGACTTGATGTATCGAGATCTAAACACGACAACATAAAAATAAAAAAGATTGAATGATATTTTTTTGGTGTCAAGGACCGCTGGTAGGTAGAGTTGTTACTTGAAAGGTGAGTTGATAAAATCTGTTTTATTGTGTTGAGATATCGATAAACCTACTCATCACGTCACGTCTGTGAAGTTTACCCAAAAAAAAGAAAATTATTTTAAACTGATTTTTCAAGTGTAAACTCCCAAAAAAAAAACATCATCAAATTTTTTTTTTTTTTTGTTTTATCATGTTTACCCATCACATCTGCGGAGTTTCGCTAGCTAATATAACTCTGTAAACATCTAAATAAATGTACTTACTTATAAATATATAGATTTATACATAATTAATAAAAAAATAGGATATAAAAATCTTGAAAAAGCTGGGTATGGCACAATTCGTTGGCACATTTTGTTAAAATACGTATTGGCTTTTTAATAATACTGTAGGTTAGACCAGCACCCTAACTGCGTAACACAATATCAATCGGAGTCTGAACCATTTTGAAGTAAATTGCTAACCCATTGCTTCATATGTTCGAAAAAGTGTTTGCTGGGTAAATAACGCAATGAATGTTGTTGAACTATCAAAATGAAACCGATTCCGATTAATAGTGTATTACGCAATTAGGGTGCAGTTATTAGGTATTATGGCACATGAACTCACAAGGTAGGTTACCTATATTTTTTTAAAGTGATGACGCTAAAGTTATGAAGGTGGTGTGTTACAAAACATGGGCCGGACTGCTGCCATAAAAACCAAAAGCCCAAACACTTTCGTTGATTAAAAATATCACCGTGAAAACTTTGGTGAAGTGAGCTGTCAATAGTGTCAATCCATAGCATCAGGTGGAATGACAGCTCACTTCAAGCTCACTTCACCTAAGTTTTCACGATGGTACAGACGCCAGCACATCAAGCTACTAGAATCTGTCAAATTTCTTTAATAGATTTTCAAGTTTATAGCTAAAGCATTAGGTTCAAAGTTGATTGGGAAAATTTGACAGTGTACATAATAGATCGGCTGATGATTTTATATGGTAGGTTTGTGTCGCACAGCAGTATTTATAAACGGTAGCACAAATCTTTGACTGACACAGCCACCCACCAAAAAACAGCTGATGAAAATGACTCTATCATCACGCTTGTAACATAAACATACCATGACGCCTGAAGGGATGAGCAGAGATATTACCACACACATTTCGCCAGTCCTTTTCACGCTTATATTTATGCAGCAGTTCCCTTCATCTTTAGGTCTACTCAAGATGTTTAGGCGGCTCATGTGCCTGGGATGTCGGCGGGGTGTCATGTGGCAACATTGGCAGCGGTGGAAGGGGAAGGGGCAGCGGCAGAGGAAGCAGTGCCCGTGATTGGAAACTTGCTAGTTGATGCAGTAATGCTGCTGAATGTTCGTGCGCTTTGCGACGAAGTTCTGCCACGCTGGATGAGCGAGCCTCTTCTTTAGGGCAGCAGGGACAGGGGGCGCCCCAACCTGAGGGAAAGAGGACTGCTTAGAGTAATGTTTCTTGTGATCTAATTCTACTTGATCGCTAGATATCTAGTATGAAACTCGCAGATTTTAGACTTGCACTCAATCGACCACAGGGACGTCAACAGCAGGATTATTACTGCTGGCAGGCAGGTTCTATGGTGGTATTACAGAAGACTCAAGCATTAACCAATCTAATGGCTATAAACTCAAGCCATAGGTACTTATAATGAGTATTTGTTGAACGGTGGTTGTCTTAGACCAGTCTAGTTAGCTTGTGTTGCTTTACGTAGACCTGGACTGACTGCAGTCCAGGTCTACGTAAAGCAACACGAGCGTGTCACCTATTACCGTCCGCCGCTCCGCAAGTCATGTCGCGATCACTCGTGGCATGCTCTAAACAACTTCTTTCATTTGTTTTCTCCCCAGTCAATGCCGTGAGACGCTTCCGCGTGTAGCTCGTGGCCATGGGGTAAGATAGCCACCTTTCAACAAATTACTCATAGATGTCGAATATTTAGTTATATTCTTCGGTAGGTACTTTACCTTTTAGCGGGAAGAACGGTTGCGACAAGTGGTTGAGGTGTTGCGAGAGATGTGACAGGTGCGGCGGCAGGAACAGAGGCGGCGGAGGAGCCGGGGGCGGCTCGCCAGCGCCTCCCGGAGACGTGCGGAACGCGCCCGTACTACGACAACAATAGATGAGACTGTTAGTTACATGTGACGATATTCTTCAGCTTCTACAGCCTTGGGTGATAGGCTGTCAGCTGATCTTGAGGTTTGAATTTTTAGAGCTTTAATGGCTGCTATGTAGTTGATGCCGAAACGAAAGACTATGCAAGAGACTGTTGCAGCAACTTTAAGTCAGTAACAATATTACTCGCTCACTGAGATAAAAAAAATTCTAGAACCGTTTCTTTTTACAATGATTGTTAGTTTTTACGAAAAAGCAGCTATCTATGGATGATATTTTATCAATATTTTCTTGATAGGTGATGTTATGATACATTCGATACCTATGCGAGGGATGCTATGTATCATCCAATATTTACATTACTAATCAAATTAGATAGGTACAACCAAAAATATACATTAAAAACAAAAATTAGATATTGTTAAGGTTCCATGCAATGGGCAATCTTATATTGTACTGGCTAAAATTTTATCACTGTGGTGAAGTAAGATTGTGGCTAAGTAATAACAGCCGGACGGGTTGATCGATCAGGTTAAGCTAGGCTTGCCGTGGTTAGTCCGGTGGGTGGGTGACACCTTTACATACCAAGACCCCTCTGATGTGCCTCGGAAAGCACATTAAGCCGTTGGTCCCGGCTGTCATTCGTGGATCTTTGACAGTCGTTACGGGTCGTCAGAAGCCCGAAAGCCTGACAACCAGTCTTACCAAAGGGTATCGTATTATCCAGTAACTGGGTTCTGGAAGTCGGATAGGCAGTCGCCCCATGTAAAATACTGGTATTCAGCTGCATCCGGCTAGACGACATCGTTGGGAAAAGGTTAGGCAGATGATGAAAAAAAGTAGTTCGTGTTTTGGTTTTAGGCCGCACTTCGGCTTGAGCTAGGTGTTAAGCGGTGTTATAGTTTAAAAACTGCGCGATTTACTCCAAATGTTTTAACGTTTCAACTTATTATTATAATACTTTTCTGCGTCTCCATCTGTTGTTTATATTTAACTATTCCCTATGTGGAGCTGGAATCTCCACAGTACCTACGTCTGCCACTCTAAAAAAACACAATTCACATGTGCAATTTAATCAAAAGAGTAGTCAATTAAGTTTAAAAATCAACCTTTTTGAATTTCCATACGTCTAGATAAATAAAATGTTTTATTTAAATAATTTTTACATTGAAAGTGTGTGCGATATCGATGTGAGAGGACTGCCTTTGATCTCGCAAATGAAATTTGTGGGCAGTGGAGCGACGCCGTTTGAGACGAGAGCGGGGTGACTCAACGCCTTCGAGTACTTACAAGAAACAAGTAATAAGGTAAATTTGTGTGATTGAATGGTATTCTAATTTTCTTTTATCATTCTTTTAATATAATTTTTTAAAGTTTCTACGTCAATGCCGTGCCTTTTTCGCTATTTAGGAACTCATGTACCTGCCTAACTCCGCTATTTTTGGCAAACACCTATACCTATAATTTATATTGGTATTGGTACTAGCATTATAATCTGAGTCGTCGGGCCCCAAATATCAGTAGCAATAAGAATGTGCAACGTCTCCCTACTACTACACACATCATTATGGCCCCATAAGTGCGAGCGAGACAGAAAATGGTTCATGACCTTACGACTCGGTTCTTAAGGCAGCGACTATAGTTAAAGATAATGACAAATCTGAAGTTCTCCATTTCACCACTGTAAAAGAGGGCGAGCCTTTCACTATTAACCGGGTATAAAACCAAGTGGGTATAATAATAAATAGTATTTACACCTCAGCCCAACTCTTCGGGGAAAAAAAAACATAAGATCACGCATGTACGCGTGATCTTGTTTTTTTTTTTATGTTTGTCAACTGACGTCTACAGCACTAACACACAGCGATCTAGCATTAATTGTCGAGTCTCTGTTTGTGCCAGTTACGACGATGAATATCTGATGTATGCTACATGAAGTCTATCAGTGACTAACTTTAATCAACAATGGCGCCGATTCCCTTGTTCATAAACTAAACTAAATTTAAGTTTAGTACATCTTTTTCTTTTTATTTCATTAAGAACAGGACTTAGTTTAGTCGTCTCAAATTAAGATACTCCATAGACAAGTTTACACGTGATTAAAAAATTGGCTACTAAAAATACGTCAATTTACGTCAGGCGCTGACTAATTTGACAGGAATAAACTAATATTTATCTTCTGTCCTTTTTTAATGAAATAGAAAGAAGAAGATGCACTGAACTTAAATTTAGTTTAGTTTGTGAACAAGGGAATCGGCGCCAATATTACACTAGTTTACAATATTAGTAAGACAACCAGGAATTTCTCAGTAGCAGCTCAGATTCTGGATTAGTGCCCAGTTGATTATTGCCATCAACGGGGCACTAATCCTCGCCCTCTGTTATGTGGGACTTACCAGGGGAGCTGAAAAGTTTTTTTTTTTATTTTTTTTTTATTTGAGATGTGTTTGCTCTTGACTTTAGTCTAGGTCAGAGGTGACAGAGACAAAGTCTACAATGGAGTGAGCTTACCCAGAAGAAGCCTGTTCACTCTAAGGCCCGACGGCTTACGTACGGCTCGCCAGGGACTATGACGCATTAGATGTTGCCAACAAAATCGGCATCATATAAACTAATGCTGTACTTTATTTTGTAAGAATAAATACTGTAATTGTAATTTCAATGTAATTTCATGTCATTAGCATCATTACCCTTTTAGTAATTAATGTGTAAACAGCATCATGTCTCAGTCACCCACGGCCCATTTCTAGGCTCAAAACTTTTCAACCCCCCGGTGCAACGGATGTAACGCTCTTAAGAGCGATATTGTTGCTCGGATTTGCTATAAGGCTTAAAAAATAGCGTACGTGGGGCTGAAAATTTATTAATAAATGCAGCGCGATAATAATGACACTTGAAGGTACTTAGGCTCAAAACTTTTCAGCCCCCCTGGTACACATAACTGCTGCAATGTGGGTGTACTGTAGGAATCTACACCTCTGCCAAACCCTTCAGTGATTACAGGCTTAATGTGATATGTGCTATGTTAGTAAGACAATAAGGATCCGTTATAGAGTTGTAAATTTAATAGGTATTACCTAAGTAGATCAATTAAATACAAAACTAAAACACATCGCATGATGTTGTTTATAGAAACTATTGCAAAATTCAGCGCTAGGCGACGCGGGCGTTGGGGGGAGGTGGGGCAGACAGAGACAATGAAATGAACGCTGGGCCGAGGTGTCGCGTCGCTCCCGCATTCCCTCAGTGCATACTTGATGTACCGCGACGGAGTACGGGACGAGACACAAACGGGAGCGGGAGCGCGAAATAGTGTGGATAGTGCGAACCTGGCTAGCACAGGCCGCTTGTGCATAGTATATTATAGGCTGATTATCAGCCTTATGTCTTCCTCCCACAGCTGGGACACAGGCCTCCTCTCTGTGAGAGGGAGTGGGCCACCACGCGGGCCCAGTGCGGGTTGGTAGATGTCACATGTCTTTTTGGTTTTAGGTCCTCACAATTTTTAGCAATTGCTGAATTAACAAAACCAACAAATCAATTGATTTAGAAGTTCCTAGCAGATTTATTACCTCAATCTTATTTCTATTCTTTAATGAATGAATGAATGAATGAATGAATGAATGAATGAATGAAATGCACCGACCCCAGCGTGGTTTGACCAGACTCGATTAATCGAATGAACCCAAAGATTCACACTAGCCCCTGTTGCCTCATGTTACATGGTGCAACAGAGACTATTGCATATCAAGGAGTAGACCGGGGGGCGCGGTAATGGTAGGGTAGACAGGCCCTTAGGATATGGAGGGGATAAAGAGCCTACCGAGTATGCACCCTTGAGCAAGCATTGGAATAGTGGAGAGACGGGTGATATAATTATGGATGGGCTCTTATTACGACGTCGCCGCCAGGTTGCTTCTAGTCCAGCTTCCCCGGTGAATTTTTGGCGGTTAAACTGCGTTTTCGACTTTATTTATGTCACTGCTATGCTGTATTACACGTTGCTGTTTCCAATTTCTTCGTCTGAGGTCTCATTGCTATCCGTTTCGGGTTTTTTGTAGTTCTCATTTGAAGCCTTTTTGAACTTATTTCTTTCGTTAGCCGTATCCACCCGAAAGTTGATTTCATTGTCGAAGTATATCATGTCTTGCTTTAGCTTGTTGTTCCATGTGTAAATAGGGCGGCCAACTTTTTTGTTTTAGTATTGTACTACATTGCTGCATGTACCAGGTGCTTTTGGCGGGGTTAAACTGCTTTCTCGATTCGTTTCCATTCTTATTTCTATTCTTTAAGATCAGAAATCGGGGATTTATAGTACAGTAATCAGGCAGCATAATGCTAGCTTTTATTCTATAAATATCGTACATTTTATGTAAATCCACAATATGCGTAAGCTAAATTAATTAGAGCAAAAACCATTGACAAAGTCGGATACAATCACAGATACACTGGTTTAAACTGGGGTGTCCATTATTTGTATTGCATGTGGTAATTTTATTATGTCTGTGTCCGCCGAGTTTTAAAAGTTTAAATTTAATAAGGCAAGATATAAAATAAAATATAAGTGTATATAGCCGTCATAATCGCTCCCGCCCCCGCTTATCGCTTGCACATCATCACAAAATCGCTCCCGCCCCCGCTCATCGCTTGCACATCATCATACAAATTCCCTCTGGCACTCGTTCAATGGAATCAAAGGATTTGCGTTCATTACAGGCGCTAATAATTGATGTGCGCCTGCGACACTAACGCTTTTAGTGTCGACTACTTGTTTGTGTCATACATCGGTATTGGCACTTCATTTAATATTATAGAAAGCTGGGTTTTTTGATGCAGATTTTTGAGTTAAAACTCACAGTGATCTGCTTTGTTTCGGTATGTATTTGACTTTGCAACTGGTCGCAGCATTGTGCTGACCGATGGCCGTTTTACGTGGATGTCACGCATACTTCTCCCAACTAGTTTTTTTTTTGTTTTTATGTTCTTTCTTTGCGTCATGTTTTCCGCAAATAAACGTTTTTTCTTTCTTCTTTATGGTCATAGTACCTATTCGTGGTTTTTTTTTAACTTTAATTTGCACTTTAGATTTACATTATGTAGATCGAACATGAGATTACCTACCTAATAAGACAAGGTGCAGCAGCAAGGTAGATTTGGTGTGAAATGCGAACACTCGAAGGTTTGGCAGGTTTTGCTCAACTTGAGAGAAGGCGTATTTCACCAGTAAAACTGAACGCGATCAACAGATCCAAAACGCGTTCAGGAGCTATCAGTGTCAAATATTCCATAAAAATGATGGCATTAACTCTTAAACGCGGTTTAGATGTGCCGAAAGCTAGCACCTGCCTTTCCTTGTGAGTTGAGCCAACATTTACAGCGCATCATCTGATTACGAGTTGTAACGGTTACACGGTCTAGCATAAAATAAACTAAGCGTATTTAATGGAAATGGTTTCATTTTATCCAAGCTTCACTTAAAAATATCAAACATAATGAAATATACCTTTGCTTAAAACTACTTTGCTTTATTATTTTTATGATTATAAAAAAAAATAAGATTTTCTTTAGTAAATTATAATGATTAAAACACGATTGAACAATGTGGCACGAAACAAAAAAAAAACGCAGATTTTCTTAAGTAAATTAGCATTTTTTGTGAGAAAAAACTGTTTTATTCGATATTAATTAAATCAAATTTCGACTACACGTTTACTTTGTGTAAGTGAGCATATCGAATTTTAAAAATAAATATATTTTAAATTCTATCTATGCTTCGTTTGGCCATATCAATGCACATTGCTCCAAACTCCGTTACAATGCCATTTCACCTTAAGTCAACGGACACAAACCAATAAAAACCACAATTTTATTTAAACAACCCTTACACTCAAAATCACCCTAAGAAAATCCTTTTCGTCCACAAAGTATTCAGTATCAATGATTCCTTGCAGCCCAATTCCATTATGTACAACAGGGGTCAAGTTAGGATTGTGTAACGAAGCGCGACTCTATTAATTGATTTTAGAGGACCGGGGGAGGCAGGGGACATTTGGAAAATGTCCTCCTTGAGTCCCCACTAATATGAATATTCAACTAGAGTAGAAGCGGCCTGGTTATAACAAAGAGAATTAATATTACAGCTAATAGCGTTAATGTTTTGATTAAGAAGCGCCTTCTGTTGAAATTGAGTGGCATGTAATATTCATAAACGATGTTAAGTAGTTATTTGTAGATAGAGGTTTGCTCTGACACCGCTTGTGTTTTGAGTCTTGGTGTGATCCTGTTTGTATTACATGGTAACTAGCTTGCATTTGTTTATATTGTGCAATAATATAGTCCCTGCGACTCGTAGGGCTATCAACAAATGCACCACCAGTGAGGAGGTTTTCCTCTAAATGAAAACGTAAACCTTAACGCTTTCCACAAGAACTTACACCTTATTAACTAGTTTGCCGAAAACGTGATAGTCACACCTAACGCTCCCGCCAGGGTTGCGGGTTGTTCGAAAGAGTTACCGTGGCCCTGGCACAGACAACTGAAGGAACACGGGTGGGTTTTAGTCAGTAGAAGTCTGACACGCCCTCCCGCTCCACCCAGAGCGGGAGAAGTTATTCCATGATTTCCGATCCACAAAAAAAAAAACACCTAACGCTTCTTCACAATCGGCGATCATAGACAATAATCGTAAGGGGGGCGGCGGGTGACAGTTTATAATGCCGCCTGTTGTATTTTTTATAGGTTAAATTTTTTTGGTTATGCCATTTCTGGTGTACAATAAAAAAAAAACCGAATGTGTTTACGAAGCAAGCAACTTACCTACTATACGAAATTTTGCCGATTTCGCTGATTGACATGATTTTACAGACGTTATTTGACTGTATTTTAATAAGTTTTAATGATGAATGAGCTATTTTTTACTAACTAAAACTGTTTGACTGCTTTGTAAATTTGCGCTGTAGGTAAAATGTTTCGAATATCACATGTTTATGAATATCGATATTCGAATACCGTTTTGACGTCTAAAGGATATGAAAAAATTGCAATTATTTTTGTGATAGTCAATGCAATGAATGCATCTTTTTTTACCACTTTCATATACAATTTTTGAGTAAAAAAATATTTTACTCAGTCAAAGTTTAGATCAAATGGGCATAAAATTGATTTTTATTTCGGCTAATTAGAACGTTAATGTTAATAAAAATAAAACGACAGAAATAAACTTCACTTCAAAATTAATCAACTTCCTAAAAAAAAAACAAAAAACTAAAAGAAAATGGCAGTAAAAATCTTTTAAAACAACCTAAATCTGGCATTATAATAATCGACGTAAAATAGTCTCATTAAGTCTCATTAATTACATCATATTGAAATGATCTTTCATGTTGTGTATTAAAACTTATAGAAATACAGTATTTTAACTGTAAAATCACGTAAATCAGCTAAGTCGGAAAAATGTTGCCTCAAAAAATACGGCCTCATAAATGAATCTCCCAATTATTTCCACATCTTATATCATCCACGACCAAAACCACGTAGACAGCGAATATTCAGGAATAGGTCCTGTAACCTATATTTAGTTGTGTGTGACGGCGCGCGGTCGCCACGGTAATGACGCCGTTCAATTATTCATGCAATTAACTGATTATAGCAACACTCCAACCATCCCCTCTCTCCCCCCTCCGCTATCCCCGTGTAAGTAGGTAACTAGTAAATGTACTATGTGTACAGTCACGAGCACAAATTAAAGAGGTAACAAAATTCAAAATTGTTAAAAATTGTGAAGGCAGTTCAAAAGATTTTATGTATTAATTTATGCTCAAACCTAAAATGATTCCCTTTCTTAGGGTTCCGTACGTCCGAATAAAAAAAAACGGAACCCTTATAGGATCACTCGTGTGTCTGTCTATCCGTCAGTCACAGCCGACTCCGAATCTACTGGACCGATTAAGTTGAAAGGTACACATATGAATATCTGTGACCCTAACACAAACGTGTAACGTAAATAAATGAATTTTGACTATGAGGGTCACTTTTGGGGGCAAATAAAAAAAAGATTTGCAAACGGTACTGTGTCACATGTCTAATGAAGGATATTAAGATCTCAAAAAAAAAAAAACAAACTATTTAATAAGTTTTAAAGTTATTAAGGAAAGTTGATGAAAATTTACCATACCCCCTTATCTCCGAAACTGCTAAGCCAAAAATTTTGAAGAATATACAGAAAGTAGTTATATACATAAACATATTAGAGGACATGTAAGAAATCTATGGTCATAAAATAACATGGTAAATCACTCAATATAGTGCGTACAAACTTACATTTGCAGTTGGAATGTATGAAAAATTCATCCCAACTACGGAACCCTTTAATGTGGGCGTTCCGACAGGCGCTTGGCCGGTTTTTCAGACTAAAGTCGGTCTATGGAAATTCAAAGTCGTATAAAACGACGCTGATAAATCTAATATTCTTTGGCAACATCCAAACACTAGTTTTTCCATCAGACTAAAGCTTTGGTTTCACCGTACTTAGTCACAAGAAAATGGGTCCATACTGCGCTCACATATTTTTAAACGGGGTTTCATGATAATCAAGTGAAAGTACTGCGTTATGCGTGTCAGAGGTGATAAAAAGGAACAGAAATGCGACTATGTTTTAACACGGTAGGGCGAATCTAACGATTAAATCTTTGCCGCTGTCATAATTTTTATGACAGCTGTCACTGTAGCCGTTAAGTGCGGCCACCGCTCTTCTAGGAAACCGTAGCTTAAGGCTGCTTTTCCACCACAGATGTATTATGCAGCTATGCTGCGAGGATGTGAAAGCTAAGCTACGAAGCTGCGTGACCGTTTCCACTAATGCTAAGCTGTGTAGCGGAGCGAGTAAGATGTGCTATGAAGATGCGCCGTACTGTAGGTACGCTGCTTTGCACATTGCTACACCACTCGCTCATCCATAGCTTCCATCCATAGAAGGTATCGTTCCATATAAAAAATAGCTTAGTTGAAACTGTTTCCACACAGCATAGCACTGCTATGTGGGTCAATGAATATGATTGGCGGATATCAAACGCATCCATAGCAACGTAGCATAGCACATCTCCGGTGCAAAAGCAGGCTAATGATGGGTGTTCACCCAATAACTCCTAAAACAGACTAACTTCATAAAACATCTACTAGAAAATGCACACATGAAACTCGAAACATGACCGTTAGGCCGTCGCCACCCCGTATCACGTAATTACTGTCAATTTATCACTCTGCATTATTAATTTTCATTTGTGCAACAGTAAGCGAGGTAAGTGTGTATTCAGTTAGTAGGCCGACTATATATCTATCATTTATTCATAGCGACGTGTCAGGCATTTCATGAGGCTGAATATCAAAGGCATAGACAATCAAATAATAGAGAATAGAGACTCATCCGCTTGTTTGTAGCTGAGTTTTTGGAAAATGTTGATGTGTTTTTGTTTAGATTTCAGTGTATTTTCGTCGTTTCGATTTCGTGACTATATGTTCCCCAGAAAACCTTGAATTATAATTAAAAAATATTTTGAATAGACTTGTATACCTACTAACATATATTACATAACACTTAGGCACTCGCTAAAACGGCTAAACAAAAATTGAAAGGCTTTTTTTTAATTTATGATGGGTTTCCTCTTGACTCTAGTCTAGGTCGGACGCGACAGAGACAAAGTCGACGATGGAGTGAGCTTACCCAGAAGAAGCCTGTTCACTCTCACTTTGAAGAGATCAGGGTTGTATGCACTCGGAAACACAGACGCAGGTAGCGAGTTCCACTCTTTTGTTTTCTTTTAGGTTTGACGCTACCTACGTGCTACGCGCTACGAAAACCTACTTCTCGTAGCGCGTAGCACGTGGGTGCTACGCGTGAAACTACCAAATCTCGAGAATTACTAAAGAAATAAACAGAACAGAATGAAAAATAAACAAGACTAATACACAGTTACAAAACAGAGTAACCGCACAAGTCGTACACATTTAAATTAGCAAATTTACAGCGTTACTCGCAAAGGGAAAATATTAAAGCGTCCTAACACTCAATTTATGTATATATCTTTAAGAAGCAAATTTAATTTTTGTGCGAAGGTGGGAGGCGGCTCGCGGAGAGGGGTCTAATTGCCAATTTTCTCTTTACGCCATTTTTTCAGCTTTTAAGGAGAAAAATTCGTTAATGCATATTTAATAGCCGTAATCGCCTCTCCCTCCCAAGATATAACAAGCCACCAACTCCCTCTTTTAAATACAGTGGTATATTTTTAAATTATATACAATTTGTTTATTTAGTCATTTGTAATCTGTTTCGTGGATGATGGTCAGTTTGTTTTGTTTTTTAGATTATGGCTAAGATTGGGAAAAGAAATAGGCAAAAACAGAGTAAAACAGCACCATAGACTAGTATGGTACGGTTGGGCTATGCTTGGAGTCTCTCTGAGGGATCGAATCCAGAACGAGTCAATCCGGCAGAGAACGTAAGTTGTCGACATAGCTAACAGAATAAGCAAGCTGAAGTGGCAATGGGCCGGCCATATTAGCCGTAGAACCGATGACCGTTGGGGTAGACGAGTTCTTGAGTGGAGACCGCGAATCGGCTAACGTAAGAACGCCTCAGGCTAGGTGGAGCGACGATGTTTGCAGGGTGGCTGGTAGCAGCTGGATGAGAGTTGCCGAGAATCGAGCTGAATGGCGTGCAATTGGAGAGGCCTAGGTCCAGCTGTAGACTGTTGTAAGATGATGAGGATGACAGACTAGTAGTTATAGAATAATATAGCTTTCTGCTTACCGTTTTAAGTCATATCAATAGAACATCCACGGGATAGAAAAAAAAAACAAGTGCAAGTGCCCACGCTATCCGGTGCGCTTCACAATTATGCGGAAAAATATGTACAATAACAACAACCTTCGTCAGTTGTAATAAGTCTTAATTTTGTATGAACATCAAATTCAACTTTAACGAAAAGCTTATTTGTTGTTCATACAAAATTAAGACTTATTACAACTAACGAAGGTTGTTATTATTTTACAGTTTTTCTGCGTAATTGTGACACACGCCAGATAGCTGCGTGGGCACTTCCACTTGCTTTTTCTGTTCCGTGAGAACACCAAACTGGCACTAGAGTTGCCTACACCAGGACTTCTATGAATGCCCTTCATTTACGAGGGCAGCGACGCATTTCTGTCATCACGCTCTTGAAATAGGTTAAAATCAATATGGGTATATACTTGATATTCGTATCAGGTCGCCACCATAACATATGCCCTATTAATATGACTCTCATTATAATTGCACTAGCTTTTACCCACGGCTTCGCTCGCGTTAATTTAGAATTTGACAATCAATTCACACTACTAAACACATGAAACTTTAGTAGTGTTTTAGTAACTTAAAATTTTATCTTAATTTATCTAAAAAAATACCGGTTGTAATATCACCCTGAATTAATTCTAATTGACATTTTGTATAATATAATTCGATCATGATTCGAAAGACACGTCATCTATTATCATAAGAACGTTATTCTTTTTTTCCTCGGGAACAGTACTTTTTTCGGGATGAAAGGTACCCTATGTCCGTTTCTGTACACCTGACAACGTATATGCAAAATTTCAGGATGATCGGTTCTGTAGTTTACACAAACTAACAAACAAACAAACTTACTTTCGCATTTATAATATTACTGATTCACCCAGTGAATAACAGGAACAGTTCACAGCAGGGTTTAAGTGGTATCAATATCCCGTATCTATCACCCTACTCGGTTTGAACACTTTTGAGTATTTTACTTTATTGATTGAGTTCAAATATACATTCAATATTAAATCTGATTGCCTTTATTGACTTTAAATAAACAATAAATCATTACCTGATTGCCGGCTGATTTTTGTTTAAAATTATTTGACCGCTTGTTTATAAATACAGAATGTAATAAAAACAGCATAGGTTTTCATCGAATGATGCTCTAAACTTTATAAGGTCATCCTCATCATCATTTTCCTAGCCTTTTCCCAACTAAGTTGGGGTCGGCTTCCAGTCTAAGCGGATGCAGCTGAAAACCAGTAATTTACATGGAGCGACTGCCTATCTGACCTCCACAACCCAGTTACTGGGTAATACGTAATATTAGGTACCAACTCAAGTGACACCTCAACCTTTAACTTGTAAAGAACATAGTAGATTTTTAAATAGATTAAGCAATAGTAATACAGACTAATCCTAGTTGATAAGACAATACCTGACTAGTTCTTTGTGAACCATTTATACATCGTAACTATATAGGGTGACTGGTAAAGTCACCGATACTTAAACACATGATTGTTACTCATTACAACAAACAACTTTTATTAAGGGACGAAACCTGAAATCGCGAAAAATAAATCAGCTACATTTATGTTCGCATAACTCGTCAAAATGTAGGGAGCAGCTGATTGTTTTAAATAAATGCGAAGTTTGTTTGTTTGTTACGCTTTCACGCTAAAACTGCTGAACGGATTTGTATGAAATATGGCACATGGGTAGACCATGACTTGGATTAGGACATAGGCTACTTTTTATCCCGGTAGTACGTTCCCTTGGGATAGTTTTCGACCTCCACGCAGGCGAAGCGACGGGCAGTAGCTAGTATTATTATAAATTAAAGTTACTTTTCGTGTCTGTATGTGTGACCGCGTTGTTCATCGAAACTACACAACGGATTTTGATGCAGTTTTCACCTTCAATTATATAATTTCGGAATAAATTCCGAAAGGTTTACCTATGTCTGTAATAAATTAATTAATATTAAACTTACACAATTATGATAAAGAAATTTCGATGTTATATCAAGTCCTAAAAACTGTGCGAAGCAGTGGCGGGTCGCTAAAGTCCTCATAATTGGATTTAGGTAGTTATGCAGGCAGCAGCCATATGGCACTTTTTCCAAAAATGAGTTATAAACACAGCCATACTAATTTCGACATACAAGATTTTTTGCAAAAACAGCCATGTCGATATCTCTATTTATCACGGAGATATGAGCCGTCAAATGCAGCCATGTCCATACATCAACCGTCATGATGCAACCATCAACAGAAAAATGCTTATAACGCTGTGTGTAATTTTCCCGACATGGCTGCCTTCTGCATAACACGGTCCAATTGCCCGTCCACAATCGTGCTCAAAGTTTTTTCCATAGAACCATGTTTAAAGCACAAGGCTCACC
This sequence comes from Dicycla oo, assembly GCA_948252095.1. Classification (NCBI taxonomy): domain Eukaryota; kingdom Metazoa; phylum Arthropoda; class Insecta; order Lepidoptera; family Noctuidae; genus Dicycla; species Dicycla oo. The sequence goes on from OX411728.1 coordinate 23,063,162, forward strand.
ATTCCCTCCCAATAATCTAGAAACATAACCCGTGCCTAACATCCCTCCAGCAACTATCTCTCAAGGGGTCGCGGGTCCGCGATCATTTTCTTTGAGTCCTCCATAATCCCGCTTCATGTATAATGTGTGCATATAAATTTCAATTTTAAACCGGCCGGGCTCAAGTTTCACCCATTTGCGGAATTACGCGTAGGGTAGACCGGGGTAATCTGGTAATGCGTTTGCGACGCGACCTTATAAATAAACCAGCTTTCTTTTGCACTCGTCTTGAGTTCTGCGCAATTTTTTATTATTATTTTTGGCGGTAGGTACACTGTATTATGTAGAAGAGTGAAGCTGCAGTAAGCTGAGGAGCACTCACATAAATTAGACTGAACTACTGAAATAAACAGCTTCGTTTCGAATTATGACTGCTGTTGTTTTCGCTTCGCGTTTATACAATTTTGATGCATAAGGTCAATGTGCGGTCGCAAGAAAACAGACAGCTGTCTTCCTTATTTTAAGTGTTTAAAAATATTATTATTAATATGTGCTATAGTGCTCGTGTATGTGCTATTCCAGACTATAATCTGAGATAGATTCCAAATTTCACCCCGATCAGTTCAGGCGTTCTGGCGTGATTGAGTAACAAACTTCCATCCATCCATCCAAACTGTCACATTTATAATATTAGTAGGATTAATAATAAAAATTTAAACAAGCTAACCACCGCTACCTAACCTAAGATATTTACTTGGTATCACATATATTTGTCAACATCACATATCTTAGACAACTTAGGGTCTTTTTTTGGTGGGAATTCATCAAATAACTTCTCCCGCTCTGGGCGGAGCGGGAGACGTGTCAGACTTCTACTGACTAAAACTCACCCGTGTTCCTTCAGTTACCTGTGCCAGAGCCACGGTAACTCTTTCAAATAACCCGCGACCCTGGCAGGATACAACTTAGGGCTGTTTTCAATAGGTAGATAACTTTTATCTGAAGAATAAATATGACAGTTTGACATAAATTCTCTATACAAAAGCCGTCAAACCGCCATATTTATTCCTCAGATAAAAATTATCTGAGTATGGAACAATCAGCCCTAAATATAAGTTTTTTTTGTCTATTTGTTACGCTTTCACGCTAAAACGGCTGAACGGATTTGTATAAAATTTGGCATTCGGGTAGACCTTGATCTAGACATAGGATATTTTTTATTTCGGTAGTATACGCTCCTGTGGCATAATTTCCGACCTCCACGTGAGCGAAGCCACGGGCAAGAGCTAGTATTTACATAACATCACGCCTTACTTCCCGGAAGGGTTAGGCAGAGGTGTACCTATAGTACGCCCACTTTTCACCAGGTATGTTTAAGTCCCATGTAATAGGAGGCGAGCCTGTAGCCGTCAATCAGGCACACATGCAGACTCCAGCCTGCTACTGAGAAATTCCATATGAATAATACCCAATAATACTTGCCCGACCCGGGAATCGAACCCAGGACCTCTTGCTCAGCAGTAGCGCTTGCGACCACTAGACCAACGAGGCAGTCAATTATATTTAATTTATAAAAAATAAAATTTTTTTCATAATGCCGGTTTGAAAAACGGCTTACCTACCCCACTGAAAATAATTAAAACGTCTGTAGTACTAACCTATCTACTTACAGATTGAAGTGATTGACAAAAATACAAATAAAAAAAAAAAACATTATGCTGAGCGTTAGCCGTTTCGCGCGGTAGTGACGCATATTTCTGTCCACTTATTATATTATTTTTTTAAATAGGTTCGTATTTGTTTATGTTTTTAAACTGATGTTATGCAATAATTTTATGAATGTGTGTGCGTCATTCTCTCGCTCAATAAACAGTTTTACTTTCTTTCTTTCTTTGTTCTAAATTAAAGCTTTAAGTTATTATTTATAGTTCGCATGGTTTATCTGTAGGAACGGAACAAATAATCGTTTCTAGTAAATTGTAAGGCAAATAAACAGCCAAATAAATAAAAAAAAAACTACAGCGTAATTATAAATGTCCTCCCTCCATCACAGTAATAAACAAGTATAAAATTAAACAAATACTTGTACAAGTGTATCTAATGCTAACTGACGGAGCATCAGACCCATCAGCCCCACTTGATTGCAACAGTTGGACCCACCGCAGTCAACCCTAAACCGCTCGAGGTTATATCAAAAGTCGATAACAACGCTAATATGAGGGGGTTGAGAGAAAAAAATGTAGCGGCTTTGTACTGGTGATTGTAGAAGATCGATTTTCAAAATTTTGGTAACTGTATATTTTTTTAAACTTTGATCTGTCGGTATTGGTTTTATTTTTTTAAATAAATGAGGTTCTTATAACATACATATATAACAGAATGGCAATTTTCTACATCCATTTATATAAATGCATCATATTGATGCATTTATAGTTTAGTATTAGTTCCATAGTCGTGGCAGATCAATTTACAGCTCGTAATGTGGTTTTAAATAATACCATTTCATGATTTCCATGATAGACCAAAATAAAAATAGAATCGACTACCTATTACGAGTCTCAAAAAATCCTCTATTCCCTGGCAACAGCCGTCAATCTTCGGTAATCCATCAGAAACAAATAATAACATTTACCCAAATCCACCGCTGCTAATGTAGCCGCGTCTCCCCGCGGACTTTAAACTGCTTACATTTGTTAAAAAATCCCCAACCTCCCCAATAGAGCTTATAAGCCCTTCGGTAAGAGCTCCTTCCTAACAATAGGTTAAGGATACGTGATTTTAAAAAAATGTATTTTTATATTATTTATTTATTGAATTTTTTATGAGAAAATATGATTTAATAGATTGAATGTTGTGTAACATAGGCATGTATTTTTATGACGAAGAAAACCACAATGTCTCTTAGGGCCGGTTTTTTGATCCGTAGTTAACTCAACCAATGGTTAAACATAGTAACTAATGGTTGAATTTTGGCTAAATGTGAAAGGCTAAGCTCGATTGAGTTAACATGAATGTATTCATGTTAATTCATTCATGTTAAAAATTAGTAACTAATGGCATTTTGGCAAACATTATTTACTATGTTTAACCATTGACAGGCCAGATGGCGTGGTTGGTTAAGATACCACCTGCCATGCCGCAGGTCGTGGGTTCGATTCCCATCCAGGACAAACATTTGTGTGCATGAACATGTATGTTTGTCCTGAGTCTGGGTGTAATTATCTATATAAGTATGTATTTACAACAAAAAAAAAGTAGTGTATGTAGTATATCAGTTATCTGGTTTCCATAGTACAAGCTCTGCTTAGTTTGGGATCAGATGACCGTGTGTGAACAATGTCCTAGGATATTATTATTATTATTATTGGTTGAGTTAACTACGCATCAAAAAACCGGCCCTTAAACCTCAAAAGCCAACGCCCGACCAAATTAACCATAACTAATACCAATAAAACACCAAACATATTAATCTAATAGAGGTTATTCTCAAATTCTCAACCAGAGTGTGGGCTATTCTCATAAACGGAATCGAAACACATTCGTTCACATTACGCATATGAATTGAGACAGCATTGTCGTCCTGACTCATAAATTTCAATGAGACCATCGCGAGTTATCAAATTAGAAAAATTAAAAGTGATAAATAAAGTCCAATTAAGCGTTATTGCGTAAAAAAGGCATAAATTAATGCATTAGTCGTGCGTTCCGGCGGGAAAACATGTGACGTATGACAAGTGACGTAGTGATGGGAATGATGGTAATGTTTCGTGATTTTTTTGCGAATTACATGTTATGAAAGTATCGATAGTTTTTTTTTTTTTGTAGTTGTGTATTTGTGTGATTTTTTTAATGAATTGCTGTTAACATAGAACGTTGTTTCTGAACATAGATTTAAAAACTTCAATAATTAATGATGTTAAATTGGTTGGTGATGTTTTCTAATTTTGCATAAAATCTATTGAATAAAAATGTATGTTAGTTCAGTTAGTTTGCACTAAGTACATAACTGAGGTGACAAAAAACGGGCTTATTCCATTTAAACCCCAAAGCCATTGTTCTCAAAAAGATTTTTTGAATTTTTGAGTGTTGAATTTTTCCACTCAAACGTGGAATTAATGTATTACATTAACTCCACGTTTGAGTGGAAAAATTTACAAGAATTATAATCCTTCCTACTAATCGTCTTGGGGTTGAAGTGGAATGATTTTTGGGGTTTAGTGGAATAACTCTCAACGGGGGTTTTTACTGCGCGCGCGATCGCGCAACCGGCTATGGCAAAAAACTGAATAGTAGGAAACTGCTGTAGGCATATTATAAACACGTTCAAGTTTTAGCTTGCATTATTGGCGCAAATATCTACTTCAATGAAAGCTGTCACTGTACTAGTACTCGCATAATTATTGCCATGTAGTATGCACGTAATAAAGTGGACATTACTCAGGGCGGTCATAAAATTAGGTTTAATAAAATGCACATCTAGCCACTTAGAACTAACGCCATTACGATTCGCGAGCTAACGTCAGCAGTGTGTCGTGAGATTGTTATTAGATGTGCTATTCAATCAAATGGCTTTCATGGGTGTGAATTTGTTCATTTATTTCATTATTTTCACAAATATTGCTTCTAGCAATAGATATGTGAAATATAACTGAAAGTAAGGCTAAGTTATTGACGACGAATGAAAATTTTACACAAATGTAAAAGAATGGAATTATCTCTTCCAGTCTAACTTATAAAAGCACTAGATTTTGCCTGGGGCATCGCCCGCATGGAAGTCAGAAATTATCCCACGGGAGCGTACTACCGAAGTAAAAAGTATCCTATGTCATAATCCAGCACCCTAATTGCGTAACACACTATCAATCGGAATCTGAATCATTTTGAGGCAAATTGTTAATCCATTGGTTCATATGATCGAAAAATTTGTCTGCTCGACAACGTAAATCACGCAAGGAATGTTGTTGAACAAAATGAAGCCGATTCCTACTGATAGTGTGCCAAATTTCATCCAAATCCGTTCCGCCGTTTTAGCGTGAAAACAAACTCACTTTCGCATTTATAATATTAGTTAGGATGGACCCAAATGCTGAATGGATGTCATGATTTTCAATTGTCAGAATATTAAAGGGGTTGTTGTTGTTTGATTTTACGATAAATATTAAAAAAAATATATATATAAAATTCGTAGGATCGGTTTTAAAACATAAAAACATCGACAACAGGAATGTTCTTTCCCATCACTGTAGTTCATCACACGTGTTCTCTAATTACGCGCTTAAATTGTATTAATTAGTGCGCGACTGAAAGGGTTCCGTCACAATTAAATGGCATTTTAGCTGCCACGGAACCCGCCACTATTGTTCTCGGTATGGGGGTAATTAGCATAATTTTAATTTTATTTGTTAATTATACTTGATATGATATCATGTTAATGTGAATTTGATATTAATATGATGAGGCGTTTGTATAGTTTTTGATGTGTAACATCTTTTCTCTCGCTTTCCTACAATCTGTGGCAGTGATTTTGTGAAAAGGGACGGAAGTGTGTAATAGGAAGCCGAGGAAGCGTGCGCTATTGATTTGACCAATAAGCACGCGCGGTGCTAGAGTTGGCCGTCAGATGATACCAACCCAAACAGATGTCACACATCATATGCGACTATTACGCTCGTTTTTTTTTTTACTATTGATATCAATATTTTTTTCATATTTAACCAGTCGACGTTTGGTCGACGGAAGAATAGACAAAACAATCTGTCATTTTGTTTTTTCCGTTGACAAAAGCTGTTTCTATGATGGTCGTACTACGCGTGCAGGAATGCCTTATCTTTGAAGCCACCCTCTGTTTTTGGTACGATTAGCAGTAAGGCTCTTGTGTACCGAGTAGGAAAATCTTACGGACTATCAGTCCGTAGGATTTTATGTACTTACATATCAGGTAGGTACTTTTTAGGATAAGGACTTTAACCAAACCGTCTACGTAGTGTATAATCTTCGGTAAACCAGAAAATACCTGTACATATCGATACATTAAATACAAACTAACTATCTACCAACAAATTCACGAACTACAATATAACGCAAACCGATTTATTCAAGAAGTGTAATATAAAACTAAATTGCATAACATAAAACTTGAATTATACGGGGGAGGAGGAAACTCGGAGCGATACTAACATCAAAAGAGGGCTATTATGAAAAATCGTAACACGTTTACTGGGCGGACTGTACTACATTATTCATGAGTGAAATTGCTCCTTCCCCGGTACCTGTGAACGGAACTGTTATTTATACTCGTTCCGGATAATAACAGTTATTGGGGCGTAAGCTCCGCCCTACTCGATGTGCTAAAGTTAGGTTATGTGGTTGTTATATATTGTTTATAAGTTTGGAAACGTTTATAAAGGTTTTTAAGTTTGTGTAAGGGAGTGCAAACGTTTAATCTTGGCGTTTTCTGAATCCCAAGTCCTTACGTAACTGACTGCTTTATTGTGAAAGCATGGGTCGCTTTTATGCCACGTTTTTAAAGCTTTTGTTTAATTTAAACAGCATTGTGGGACTCAGCTAGAAATCACTTGGTGCTAAATCTTTTTTCAGGACATGAACTAAGCATTACCATAAAGCTCCTGCTACCCAAGAAGAAAACCTAGCATTTAAAGCAAAAACTACAATAGATATCCCTCAAATTCACATCTCGCATCTTCTACCCGACTTTCCGTCATATGGAATCGAGTCACAAACCGTTGCAGCTATCTTTCACAGCACCGTGGGTAGCTAGCAACCCAAGTAAGCGGCTTGACCTAAACGCGTACAGTGCTACGAGAGAAGAAAACCCATCACTTTCCATCAAATCTCCATTCAAAATCCTTCTAAAACAAAAACTACGATATCCCGCAAATCCACGTGCTCTGTGGGTATCTCGTCTTCCCATTTTCCCGTCATAAGGAATCGAGTCACGCCCCGCTGCGACTGTCGCCACCTAACCTGCTTACAACACAAACACTCGTGATTGCTAACGATACAGACACGGCGACGCGACGATACGGGAAATTGAATCTAACATTTTTCTCTAAGGGAGGATTAGTTGGCTTTGTTTAGATGTATGTATTTTTGTAAATATTTTGAGTATTTTTTTAGGTTGACTTGTTAATAGGCCTGCACGGAAACGTAGATTAAGATTGTTCATAGACTCAGATTAGCCCCCAATTACATGGGACTTAAATATAACTGGCAAAATGTGGGTTTACTATAGGGTACAGCTCTGCCTAACCCTTCGGGGATTATAGGCGTGATGTTATGTTATAGGTTATTATATTAACCAATCTCTTTACAAACGTGGTGTGGTGATTACTCGTCTGTTTAACGGTGTACTTTCAAAACTAAAAATTATCATATATCAATTTATCTTGTCATTATTTGGTCATGTATAGAAGGAGAATCGGCAAAAATTTTTTTTGGAAGTTATAAGCGTGGAAACTTCCATATTTCAACACTAATTTTAACGCATCTTTGGGTGTAAATAAATAGCTCCCAGAGTATGAAAATGGCAAAATTGTTACCGTGCAAGTATAGATAATTTATTCAAGAATTCGAAGAACTTTATTTTGAATAAATACATTTACTTAGTAGTTTTTCATAATATCTATACGCCCAAAAGTTTGTTCATGAAATGTTACGCGCTCGTTTTCGTTATAAATCATCGTCTAAACTAAATAAATAGATAAATTATCTAAATGAACTCGTTGGTGGCGTGGCTAATATGCATGCTGCATATTAGCCACACCACTAACGAGTTCGAGCCGCCGACTAGTGCAAACTTAAGCTGCTATTAATTTTGTTTCGTTATATTTTCAATCTTAGATTCTGGCTGTCGGTTAAAGTTGGACGTTTATGGCTTTGGTAATTGCTACAATCTTGAAAAAACTAATTTCAATAGTTACTGTTTCATAGCTCTTTTGAAGTAACTTGACTTTTTTCATGAAGTCAGTTGTCAGTCAAAGCGTTCATACGAGACAGCGTATGTTATATGATGATATTATACGAGGGTTAGACCAGTTGACATTTACAAGCTAAAAACTTTTTAGCAAAAAATAAAACCGACTTCCAAAACAAAACACTACAAAGTGAAAAATAACTTTAATTTCGGTAGTCGGTGTCTTGGATTTTGTATTTTCGTTTTTTGCCACCGACTTCCGAAATTAAAGTTATTTTTCACTTTGTAGTGTTTTGTTTTGGAAGTCGGTTTTATTTTTTGCTAAAAAGTTTTTATTTTTCACTTTTTAGTTGTGGAACCTACCCCACACTAATTCGAATACATAATTGAGCACAATAATTGTAGGTATAGCCATGTAAATAACAGTTATAGGAAGTTATTAAAACACCATCACATCATCCACATAAAATAAGTGGGAAATATACGCATTATTGAAGCTAACTCAAAAACTTCCCAAGCAAAGTTAATAAAATTTATATGGGACCACCTCGGAAGTATACCCTATCAGACAAAAAAAGAATTTTCTAAATCGGTCCATGCGTCTTTGAGTAATCGCGTAACAAACATACAAAAAAAAAAAAAAAAAAACATACAGACGAATTGATAACCTCCTCCTTTTGGAAGTCGGTTAAAAATGAATTTACTAAACGGCTCTAGTTGAACAATGAGTAAATTGATCGTTACATAAGCGCGAACGGCGAGAAGTCTACAGTCAAACATTATTGTTAAATGAAATCCAGATGATAAAACGCGAGCGACACAAACAGCTCGTTGATTAAAAAACTGGAGCAGAGCAAACGAGATGATCCGACTGTACGAAATAACAGACAACGACGCGCAGCCGCCCCACTCACCGTAAGCAAAAACTCAATTATCATATTTTATACCTCATAATACTTACGAAAAGATATTCAATTATATAATTTTTCCTCTGAAAAGGGAATCCCTTTTCATTTCTCATTTGGATTTTTCTCTTAAGCAATTACGAGCCAGCCCGAGGGAGCGCGAGATTGGCTCGGCGAATACATTTGCACGCCGGACGCGCCCGCTCTAATTTATCTTTTAACAAGGAATGGAATGTTATGTTAACTTATGCGCAGACCGCGTTAGCTCTGTTTTCGTTTAATAAAAGTGTGTTTCGCGGATGATTTTATGAGTTTCGGCGAGGTTTGTGCGCGGAATAGAAATGAGCTCATTTCGTGCTGCCCGTGTGCTGTGTGGAGATTATTTATCTCTTATTTATACAGCCGTTTTATGTATAAATGATAAACCTAATATAGTCTCAAGTTATTCCCGTTAGATTAGCATAGCTCCGTCAAACTCGTCCAAACATAATTTGCGATGGAAGGACATTATGTTTGTAGCAAACTAAGTTCTCGCTCGGCAAGTCGCTCAAGCGGCTCGGCTCAATTCGATTCCGACAAGCGGCGGATCGGATTCCGACGAAACTCGTAATCTTATCGCGCGGCCGGGAACACAAATTATTCGAGCGCCGAAACTGGCTAACTTCGTCAACCCTATAAAGGAGGCAAAGAACAAAGCGGAACCACAATTGGCCGTGGATCCTCTACCTGAGTCGATGGAAGTTTTAAAAATGGCGGCTCTTTGAGAGCAAACTCGATAAGGGCACGCCCGCGGGACGCGTAAATACAATTTGGAAGGAATCGCTCGTGCCTTTGACGTGAGTCGCGACTTGACGTTACAAGGCGCTTGTTTGCTCCACTCGACTCGTCCCACTCGCCCCGCTCTGTGATACGTGTACGATCTACGTCTATAAGTGAAAAATCTAATATAACCCCGATGAATATTTAGCGTGCTCTACAAACTAAGCTAATGCGATATCAAATCAATTTGTTTATTTACTTTGAGAAGTCTGGCGCAGAGTCGACTCGCAGTATAATTATTACGTTTTCGATATGTTATTTAATTTTAGTTTTGTTTTTGTCTTCTAAGCCTGGGTTCTAGGCAGCAGATGAATAAGAAAATGTGTCTCCATCTTCTTCGACCAATGATGATGATAAACATGGACATCTTGGGGGACCGGATAATCTCATCATAATTTTCAGTTCGTCACCCAGTTCCAAATATCTTTAAACTATAGAAGATATTTCAGGCCCTAAAACAAGCCACCATACACCAACATCGCATTGAATACAACAAGGAAATGAAAGCGCAACTTCACATTTCGAGGGTAGTTTTAATTGTTTATTCGGCACCACAATTAATTAGAAGCGGCTTCAACTTCAAACGGATATGACGTAGCGAGTTCATTTGATTGATGCCAGAATAATATTGTTATTTGATTGAGATACGGAATAAGATAATTAATGGCTTCTTTAGAACTTTTGGGTAACTTAATGATTCAATATGTAAATTAGATTTTCTCTGTAAGTTAATGAGAAATCAATGTTATAACTTAACTAACAAACGCCTTCATAATGTATTAAAAAGATAACTATGTGTTAGGTATTTAGGGCATTAATTAGGCATGATTTTCAATAAGTCCCTAATACGCCAATCTATTTACCTACTTTGTGTTACATAGACAATGAAAAAATAAACCTGGCCTACAGTGCGTTTACTGAACTACCAAATTCTACTGCCGCTGAGTGTGGGAGCTATGGTTGTGTGGGTAACTACTCTGTATTCACATACGGAGTCTTTGCCTACAGAGCCATGGTCTTAGTATTAACTTAGAGTAAATTTTAATATTATATAAGCAAAGATTCGTGCAAAATCTACGCAAATTGTTTTGAACTTTGGCATGTGTTATGTTAAAGTACAACTATGGTATCAATAAGAATGAAACAAATAAAAAAACACCGGTAGGGCAACTCTCTACCTAAGTTATAACTTAAATTCAACATATCACAATGAATGTCCCCGCACCAAAACACTAATGCTCGTTTTCACCAACCCAAAGCGACACTTAAATGAATCCCTAAATATTGCACTATTGGATTTTGAACTCTTGGCGCTGTTAAGCCTAGCGTTGAAAATCCAACAGTGCACTTTTATTTTGGAAGTGTCTCTTAGGGTAGGTGAAAGCGGGCACTAGACAAACAGCCTCATAACCCCCTAATACCTACACTTAACCCGTAGGTATTCGCGTTACCATGACAACCGTTTACACTCCCCTCTACTCCACATACACTGCAATATTCCACCCTATTCTTTGCCACATAAAGTGTAAATTCTTATAAAAGGGTAAGGGTAAAAAGAGTTGGCACAACAAACGAAGGTAAAGTCGTTAGGTCCCCGTGTCGATGTCGCCCCGTCTAGTTTCATTACTGCTACCAGTCGGACTGTGAACTCAGTTTAGCGTTCCGCCAATATTTAGTTAGGAGTTAACTGGAGATTGGTGCCCTTTTACTGTTTGTAGTTATATTGTAGATCTTGTTGGGACGTGCGAAGAGATTATTAAATGCTGAAAGCTATATACAAATAAAATAAATGTTAATGAAATTGATTACTTTTGCCTTTATTAGTGTTGTATCGAACGTTGAACTGCACGATGTCAAATGCGTGCACTGACTGGACTGGTCCACACAATCTGTGTGGTTCTTTCCTCAAAAAATATTTTCAGACACCAATCTAGATGGTCTTCACATGGTTAAGATTATGTCTGCACTTTAAAAGAGACCTTTGAGTTTGTTTCGGCCTTTCTTTTCAGAGTAATCAGATAGGAAACGCCGACCTCATCTAGTTTTTAAAAACATGATTGACATACATATATTATACAGAAATAAAATCATTTATGCGAAAGTGAGTTTGTTTGTTTGTTAAGCTTTCACGCTAAACGGCTGTGCGGATTTGGATGAAATTTGACAGATAGGTATCCTGGGACCTGGAGAAGGCCATAGGCTACTTTTCATCCTAAATCGCAGACGAAATCGCGGGTAACAGCTAGAAAAGTAACAAAATAATGGTGGTTACCGCCTGTTAAAATATAAACCGATCTAGCATTACAATAGTTAAACTTCTGTGTAGTACCTGAAACAAATATTTCTTGAGGCTTATGAAAGGCGACACTAGCCTAAACATTAAAATATCTATTCGTTTCGGCTGCCATAAGTTTATTTACTACCAAACGTATTGCTCTGTATTTTTGTTTGAATAACTAGGGCTTGCGGCTAAGTAATTAAAGCCACACGGGTCGATCGATCAGGTTAAGTTACGCTTGCCATGGTTGGTCTGTGGATGGGTGACCATCTTTACATACCAAGACCCTTGCATGCCTCGGAAAACACTGGTCTTAGTCCCAGCTGTGATTCGTGGATCTTTGACAGCCGTTTCGGAAGCTCGAAAGTCTGATAACCAGTCTTACCAAGGGGTATCGTATTATCTGGGTTATGGAGGTCAGATAAGCAATCGCTCCATGTAAAATACAAGTATTCAGTTGCATCCGGTTAGACTGGAAGCTGACCCTAACATAGTTGGGAAAAGGCTAGGCAGATGATGCTATTTGAATATCTACTGATGAAGTCCCAAAATAAAAGTTCAAACACAAAAAGGAGAATAAAAATAAAAAATAGCGTTTAATTACCCTCGTACCATTTTACCCGCATATGGTCAGTGAAGGGTTAGGCCACCGTTCAATCTCAACCCGTCGCCAATCAATGGGCTATTTGATTTATTTTTTATAGCCACTGGGGTCTATAGCTCTATGCGATTGTTTTCTATGCAGGCGTGACTAATGTGCGTAAAGCGTATTTTATGTTTCATTGAATTGTACAATTGAGTATTTTGGGGAAAGTTAATTATTTTTGGGTTTGTGTTTTGATTCTTTTCATTGGTAAAGACAAGGGGCCAAATACTTAAAGAACGCTAGAGTAGAGTAGAGATTTTGCTTTTGATTTTGAATAAGGATACTTTGGTGATTAAAGCTTATCAAGAACTCAATGGCTTACCGATTCACGACCCTAAAAAAATTGTTTAGTGCTAAAAGCAAACCATGAAAATCCTAAGGTCAATATCATTTACAACAAAAACCAAAACTAACAAACAAAAACATGTACAAAATAGTTTTTTCTGCCTATTCATTAGCATTATAAAGGCGACTTCACGCTGTCGTGCAGATCGCTGCGGCACGCGCGTGTTATCGCACAATATTGTCGATTGCCCGCAGCGCGCTGCGGGAGACTGGCTCATTGTGTTTGGTTCGGTAGCAGTGGTTAGTGTGAAAAACTTTAAAGTTTTAATGTATACGTCGTAATAGTCATACGTCCAGCAGGTGATAAGTTTAAAAAAAAAGACCTATACAGAAACTGGAGTGGCATTTTTAGCACCTACATAGTTAGGTTAAGTTTACAAATTAATTTTGTTTGTGACATCAACAGAAGATTGAAGAGTAATGGTGAGTAAAACCAAACATACCTACTCCATTAAATAAAATGACCGAAGATTTCTGCGATACACATTGAGATAACTCTATTAAGACAACATCAATACAACATTAAATGAGTCATTAAACGTAATTTAGTCTTCGCAACAAAATCAAGATCCAATTACGGTACATTTGGCATCAATAGTCCACTTGAGCACACGCTCGAGTCACGTGGCGTCCGTGCGTTTTGTTTATCCACCAGATTCGACTCAATTTAGCGTTAAGTGATCGCCTATCGCGACTGTAGGGACACACCCTCGGCTTTCCGCTTTTTTAATCGCGTCGCGACGGGTCGCCGCGATTTATTACGGACAGTGTGAATGTGCTCATTGTCCGAGCGATTTTTGTTGCTTGATTGAGATCGGTTCCGCTATTAAAGCGATGTTTGTGTGACATTATTATTTTTATAGTTTCGTTTCGGCGGCGGGCGTGTGGAAGCGTTGATTTATAAACGATGTTGTGATGTATGGGTTATTAGTGTTAATAGGTTTTTAAAACACTTCCAATATGAAAGATGCTTTAATGTTTCATGATGTTTGTATAGGTACTAATCTTTTTATTATTTAACCCTTCTTCGAACGACGATCTACGCGAGGCCTTTTAATTGTTTCTATAATGGGAAAGAAAACTGTCAAATTAGTTCCGCGTAGATGGCGCTAAGTGTTTGATACTTTCATTCAGCTGTTCAATCGTGTACCTTGTTAAAAACTGTGTCGCGAGATGGCGCTAAGTGTTTTTTTCTATTCGGCGATTGGTCGCATTGTCTTCAAGATGACTTTAACAAGTGGCAAACACACAGCGCTCTCTTGCGGCGAATCTTCCGGGACACAACCCATACGAAAGGTTAATGGGTAGATAGGTCATCTAAAGGAAGCGTAAGCATAACTAAATACTTTCTATCTAGACTTGTAAATTCTACTGAATTAATTTTTGATTAAGAACTTAGTAAATAACAAATTAAATATGGGTTACAAACCGGAGATCGAACAGAGTAGCGAAGCATTGGAGAGGAGTCTGCCCATTGGCAAGGTTGGGCGAATGTCCGCTGATAAAGAAACAAAGGAAATTATAGTTTCTATTTTTTAGTATCTACATTAATTATTAAATAGGGAATATCACACAAGACAAATATAAGTACCTAGGTAAGTTCAATTGAAATGAAACATGTTGAGCATAAGCTGTTTTTATATAGGGTTCATAAATTTAACTTTTTACAGCTTTCACAGATAGAGTCCAATATTGGCCCTAGATTTTTATGGCGAAATTTTTCTTCTTCACAGAGGGGTTTAGAGGATTGTCTCTTTCTCATATTTATCTTATCTTAAAAACTTTTAGTAATTACAGTTTTGTCTAAAATGATTTTCCCACTACTGTGTGACATAGTTTTATTTTTATAGGAGTAAATCTTCATCGACTCTGTATAGTTAGAGTAAGACCCATTTAAAGACCTTTATTATAAGTTCTATGTAAAGCTAAAACTAGTTTGGATATTTACTTATTTCAATAAATTATTTACTTTGTGGCTTTGTGTTTATTTAAAAAGAAAACCCCTAACAAAACCCTTCAAACATCCATGACTATCACACCAAAAATAGCCAACAAACTCGAACACAAGCGGGTTGAGTCAACGCAGAACAATAGACCGGCTCAGTGTTCGTACTGTTCATTAATGGTATTAATTAATGTTTAATTGAGCCAAATAGAGTATCAATTTAGCGGACGGCAATTGGATCATGCATCCCGGCACACGATGTACATATGTACTTACTTAGTGTAGCGTCAGTAGCGTGGTTCAACGTAGTTTAGTGATGTAGGCAGCTTGTCGTGTAGGATTTAATTAATAAAGAGTGACGAATGTTTTAGTTGATAATCTCAGTTCTCGAGGAGCTCGTCGCTAAGTAATAACAGCCCTACGGGTCGATCCATCAGGTTAACCCCGGTAGCTTGCCGGGGTTGGTCTGTGGATGGGTGACCATCTTTTCATACCGAGACTCCTCCGTGCCTTGGAAAGCACGTTAAACCGTTGGTCCCGGCTGTCATTCGTGGATCTTTGACAGTCGTTACGGGTCGTCTGACAACCAATCTTACCAAGAGCCGTATTACCCAGTAACTGGGTTGTGGAGGTCAGATAGGCAGTCGCTCCATGTAAAATACTGGTATTCAGCTGCATCCGGTTAGACTGGAAGCCGACCCCAACGTAGTTGGGAAAAGGCTAGGCAGATTGAATCTCAGTTCTTAGAAGTTAATCGTGAGTTGTCTGGTTGAGATTGAGAGACTAACTATACTTATTCAGCTCAATTCAGCATTTATCAATAGAAATAAAATTTTGTAGGCGCAGTTTGAGTTCGCGCCGTTTGTGTTAGTGAAAACAGATTGAAATTTTACTACGGTTTCCGTATTTGCTCGACACTAGACTTAGTAGGTAGGTTCATTGCATTCCTTATAAAGTAAGCTTTCTCCGATTATGGTATTTTTCAGTTCTGAGCAGATTTACGGCTGATATCGACACCTTAAACTTTTTGGTATTTGCAACAGGTTTTCTTACGATTTCCGACACTGCCGTAGCTATTGTATTTGCTCGGCACTCGATTTTTTAGGCTCATTGCATTCCTTTTGATGCAAGCATTCTTCGATTGCTTTTTTTTTTCATTTCTTTGCCGATTTACGGCCGATATGACAAGCCATCTGACATTATTTTGCTATTGCCGACTTCATATTAATTTTTAACCCTATTTTGGCTAATATTTCTGTTGTTTTTCTTTTGCTTTATCAACTCTTGACAAAAATACCAGAATAACTGCTCCAGGTAAACACGTTTTCGCACTTTAAGAATTGATATTTCGATACATAATGAAAAGTAAGGGTCGCGTGCATGCGCGTGCACTCACAGTGTGACGTTATACGCAAATTATATCCAGCCTTAAAATTGTTATAAATATGGCCTACCTTTTGAATGCTCAACCATTACTCTAGCATTAAAACTCTTGCAGTTATTAGCAGTTGAAATCTTACATGTTTTTCTCGGTCATTTAATATTGAACATACCACCAGTACACCGAGCAAAAAGACGTTTTCACGTCAGAAAAAAAAACTAAATCAAAATCATTTATTTGCATAAACTGTGGTGGGTACAAAAGATGTTACCTACATATAAAATCCATGGCAAGACACATTTCGCCATGAAGTGACGGTATGCAAATATTTAATGGATGTCAGTTAAACATACAATTATAGACAAAGTAATAAATTATTTTAGGTTATAAATTCCAGTTCTAGCGTTAAGAATTCTATGAACGGAAAGAACAATTTATTCAACAGTTTTGTATGGAGATGCCAACATATGCGTTCAGTTTTCCGCGTGTTCCATACAAAACTGTTTGTATCTATGGACAAAAGCTGAATTGAGCTGAACTTCACAACCTTAGTCAAGTTATTAGGTACTGGTTTTTAATATTTAACAACTTTGAACGCGTTATTAGATTTACGCTAAAAAACTTAATTATATCTGTAATGTAGAAAATCAATGGCATTTTAAGAACTTATATATTGTATATTGTTAATTGTATATTAATAATATATGTAATTGTATATTGTTGGTGTACCTTATTAAATAAATAAATAAATAAAAAAACTTAAAAGCTAGCTAGCTACTAGATTTTGAAATCTTATTTTATGTCTATTATAAGGGAATATGAGTAGGAGGGGTATGTGAAGGAGTGAGCTTTCACATTATTGACAAATAAGCTTAATCATTTTATACGAGTGGTATCAAAAACTAAAACGTCAGGTAAAGTCGTATCTCACAACGATTTAATACCAAAATAAATTGGGGGCTTTTTCGTAACCATTTATTTCAGTATTAGGTGCAGCATGTCATGTATCAATTTAAATTTTGGATATATGTATGTTTATTGACTATTTGATTAATACTCTGACTGAAGGAAAACGCAGTTGGGTTAAATTTCCTCGATAGAATTTAATTCCGAAATGACCTCTACTTTTTAAATTTTTTTTCCTACAATCCTAAGTAGTGTCATTGCAAAATTGCATTCAAAATGTGCGTATTAGGTAATTGGAAACTCTGACTTATATTTTGGATAGATAGCTTAATTTTTAAACAACTTTTATTTGGCGCTCTCTTTTTTCGCATGTGGAAGTAACTGACTCTGTCTCTTTCTTATTCCCGCCCAGTTCACCTTTTACATATCACCTTAACCTGCTTTGCCAGCAGTTCCTCCACATAATGTCACTTTAGAGTGTAATGGCGCCCGTTTTGTCGATAGTACATCTATCGACAAAATGGATTCCATTACACCTTAAAGTTGCTTTTTGTATACACTGATTCATTTAAAAAAAAACCCTGCCCCTATGGTCCTCTGTTTTACATTGTCATAAGTACAATTGCAGCTTATAAGCAAAAATTGTTTCAAACTTAGAAAGGCCTAGGCGTTTGTCGATGTCGATACTACGTAAAACTTCTTCAAACGAATTAGCCATTATTTGCCAAAATAAAACTACAGACATTCCTATCCTCCTCCTCCTATTCCTAACTCCACAATACAAGGAAGCTGTAGGTACAACATCAGGAGCAGAATGCGTCTCATCGTTTAATTACGACGTTAATTACTCGAATTGACTTAAACAGACATGCGATTAGTTGCGCGACAATCAACGACACTGTGAGCGAACCTTTGTAATTGAACCTTGTATGTATGTATGTACTGCAAGGACGTTATATCGCGTGTCTTAGGAAATCAAAAAATATGGTTATCTCATTTTTGTCAAAAGTATAATTATGGATTGAAAGACTAGTACGACTGCTCTAGGTTGGCTTTTGTTCTGAAAAGTGTAAGGCATCGTCCTATTCAAACGCGACTTCGCGATCATCGCAAGTTCGCGCGAATTTTAACCTTGTGAACCCGCGATAAAACATACTGATGCCGAATAGGTGTCCTAATTGGGATCCGCGCGATGCGGCTTGACCCGCGTAAGTCTCGAACCCGTAGGAATGTAGGGACTAAAAGTATCCTATATGTTAACCTATCTGTGTGCCAAATTTCATCAAAAACCCTTCTGTAGTTTTTGCGTGAAAGAGTAAGAAACATACAAACACACACACACACACAAACTTTTGCCTTTATAATATTAGTGTGATTAGTTAGGATGTTTTACTCTTTTTAACTAAGAATGTTGACGTCACAACTTTTTGGATACGTAATTTACCATAGCAATCTTTGTCTCCAGTATTTCTCCTACAAATAAACGACAATTACAACATCCAACCTCTCAACATCGAAAACCCAACAACGGCAACAATAGGCGTGTAACACATAAACAGACAAAGCGATTTGTCGCTCGACATAGGATTAAACAAGGCGGGAATTAGTGAGCGCGTCGACAATGAACGCCTAACGTATTTATGTCGAATTGTCGCTGACAATCGTATTGTGCGCTGTCATGTCGAAGGATTTGATGCCATGAATCAGAATAATACTGTTACTGCTAATACTGTTTTGCCACCTCTTTCGCTCACACGTGACCAAATTTTTAAGAATGTTAAATGTTGAAAAGATGCTTTTTTGAAAAATGTAATCAATTAGCGAATTAGTAAATAATATTAATTTAATAGTTAATTATTAAAACTTTTTTTGTGTCATTTATTTCAAAAACAGATCATAATACTTTTTAATTAAATTACATTTTAAAAATTACCTATTAAATTAATACTATTTACTAGTTCGCTAATTGAATACATTTTTCAAAAAGGCATCCTTTCATTTAATAATCATAAAAATTTGGTTTGAGCGAGAGAGGTGACAAAAAGCGACACCCTTCGCGTGTTTGGCGTATATACGCTGTACGTAAAAAAAATCTTATGTAATATATAAACGAACACTCGAGGCAATTTGGAGTCTTATGTTTTGGATAGATCTTACCGAAGTTCGGAAAAGAGCATAGAATAGATTATTACAAAGAGAAAAGTTTTACATCAGCAATGGAAAAACGAGAAAATCTCATATTTCTTAGTATAAGAATAATTGGCAATATTGAAAAGCGGTCTGTAGGTAAATATTCTAGGAAAAGCCTGAAGTAATGAGAACTCTTTTTAAGTTATTATAGAGTTCACATTTTCACAGTCTGTCTCTGTTCATGTCTATGTAACCGCGCTGTTCTTCTAAACTTTTCACCCTCATTTAGAGAATTGAATCCGGAAGGTTTATGTATACAGGTGATTTTTTCAAGTGGGCGTGGATGGCCAAATCCGAAACCATGAGGAATAGCGAAAAGTACTCAAAGGAGTCTCGGGCTCGATTTCGATGAAAATTAAAACTGCAACATTGGATTTTTGTAAAATCAATAATTCTAGCCAGGAATCAAACCCGTTGATTTTGAAGAAAAAACACACACACGGATTATTACACCATTCGATAGCGTCGCTAATAAGGATCGAATTCTGGCAAGTAAAGACATACGGCAAACTAAAGAAAAGAGCTCATTTTTAACAAAATACTTTTTTTTTATTTTTCTTATGTTACCTACCTGTTAAACCTTAACTGATTAATTGTTCAAAATGATGACCATTGTTTTCCATACATAGCTGGATTCAATGCCTCAAGGATTGTACTGCATTCAGCATTACAATATTATTGATTCGAAAATAGAATTTGGCCATCCACGCCGATTTGAAAAATTCACCTTGTATATGGTATTAGAACCAAACAGCTTGGTACGTGACAATGGGAAGAGACCAGACGGCATGATGTTGCATTGTTGCCTCGGAAGGAGGGTAGGCCTCTGGTGAGGGACGCAATCCTTGCGCCATCTCATTTTCCAAGCACCGCGTGCTGTAGGTACTGGCGCCGCTGCGGCTGCGGAGACTCTCAAGCGGCGCCAAATACCTTATGGGTATCTTCAGTTTTGAGCCGTTTGGGGTCGAAACGCTCGGGTCATGGGGCCCAAGTGCGCGTCTTCTTTTTAAGGAAATTTCTCGACGACTGGTCGACAGTTCATGTGACTAGAGGGCTGACTCGTTCTTTGACCAAAGAATTAGCATTGTCATTGAACGTGGCAATGCTGCCAGTCTTCTGGGCACGTTTCCGGATGACAGTGATGTGGAGGAGTACTTCGATGTCTGTGTCCTTTTGTTTTTGTATAAGCAGGGGCGGTCGCATTCTTTGTTTCTGAATTTAAGAAGAGACATGACAAGACGTGATATTTTATCTAGATTAAAACCATCATTAAAAAAAAACTTTTCAAATTCTTTCCAATCAGTATCAAAACCGCGGCATTGACAGCGAACCCCCCTACCGCCGGTGTCGGGTATAAGCGACCGATGTAAATCTATTTGTCATATTAATGTGGACAATTACGGCGAATGCGGGCGCCAACCCTTGCGCGCGAAACCGCCGCGGGGTTCATTACACCGCCCAATTGTACCACACTGCTATGTGATCATGGGTTACAGGGAGATCAGAAGGACCATTTGTTTTGGGTTTTTGCAGTTGCAACAACATGGTGTCTTAAGAAAATACACTGCTGACAGAAGTGAAAACTTAAACGAGGTGACGCGAACCCGTGAGATTTCCCCCTACCAAAAATAGCTCAACGCGCCTGAAGATATTTTCACTTATAAAAAGTGGTTTAGTTTTGTCTCATCTTGGTGAAGGTAGAAAATGATTACATTATGAATTATAACAAAGTTTCCATAGTCCTGTATGAGAAATCAAGACGCTGCAGTTGTTTTAGCTTTCAAAAATTAAAGATTAATAATTAATCTAGTCATAATTATTATGACTCGGATAGTTTTTGCTTAGTACGTTGTTAAGCCAACTATTTCAGAGAATGAAAAGCAACAAAGTTTCCATAGACCTGTATGAAGACGCTGCATTGTTTTAGCGTTCAACAATCAAAGAATAATTATGACTCGGATAGTTTTGTTTCCTGTGTTTTAGAGTTCAAAAGTATGAGTAAACGAACCGCTACAGAGCTTACATAAAAAAAAAGTATTGAAAGTAAACCTTCTACTAGTATTTTTTTCTTGGCTGAACACACTGATGGCGTTTTAATCGCATCTAATTAGATTTGACGACGATAGTGTTTAAAAAAAAGTAATATGATAAAAACGAGTGTAATTACTTTTGTCATTGCTCGGTTAGATTAATTTGGTTTCGTGTACGTGGTCGCCAAATTATTTTTGCTCTAACTGAAACGATTCAAATACCTACTAAGAAGATTTTCTTCAAAAAATTAAAAGAGTGACTATTTAGTTTCTCCATACGAAACTACTTCACTACTACTTTTGGAAAGGGCTCCTAGAATCATTTCCATTTTCTTGTCAATTTTTTGACGTTCAAAGTGTCTTTATTATCTTGAAATAAATAAATTATTGACTTTGGCTTTCACTAAGTCTATTTCGCTCTCTTCTTGAAATCGCGTCCATAACATAGCTCCAGTAACTTGTTTCATGTTTGATCGTTACAGTTTTACTAAAATGCCTTAGTAGCTTTAATTATCAATCTCAAGAAGGTTATTCTAATCGAGCGTAAAGTAAATTAGAATAAAACCAATAATAATCATTAGACTGATTGATAACACTTTCCCTAACGGCCCACCGAGCATTGTATACACGCAGACACGTTTCTATAACCCTGGTTTGAAGTAGTAAACAATTCAATTAAAATCTGGATTTGATAAAGTTCGCAAAGTTACCTCATTTCGAGTAAATTTTTCCCTATTTCCCTGTTTTATTTTTATATAAATAAATAATTAGATATTATGATTAATTTACGAAAATAAAGTTCAGATATGTATACACGATAGTATTTTGTTTAAGAGCAATATGATGAAAATAACAGAGAAAACATTGAACAAGTGCAAAAGTTTGGTTATAATTCGTAACACGTAAAGAGAAAGACAGAGACAAAGGCAAACGCTCGGTGCGCCAATTGATAGACTTTGTGAGAGATGATAGGTATGGCTAAAAATAGGGTGACTGATAGAGAAGTAGATATGGAAGAAGAAGACATGTTGCGCCGACTACAAATAAATTGGGGTAAAAGCAGGAGAATGATGATGTCTTGTTATGAGTGATTTTACTCTGCAGATTGCCAATTACAGGTTGTTACTATCATTCGACTTATTTATTAGGTTCGAAATAAGATATTCAGGTACATATCAGTTTCAGTACTGCTTGTTGAAATAATTGAATACAAGTAAGAGCTCAATTGATTCGGCGTCGCTCGGTGTCGTTCGGCGTCGGTCGGCGTTGATACAATTATTATGATAATTCGTCGCGCGTGTGAAACTGTGGTGTAATTGAACGTGCTCGGTTACACAGAAATGTGGATGTGGTATTTTTGTACCCACTGGCATTTAAATGGTTGGTAATATAAAATACGTATACTTTTTATAAAATGCCGTATTGTCGATGAAAGTATTTGCACGGCCTTTTGTAGTCTTTAACTCAGGGTCGTAAATTAATATTGTTTATGTTTTTAGGGTTCCGTACCAAAATGGTACCCTTATGGTGCGACTCAGTCTGTCTGTCTGTTCGTCTGTCACAGCTGGTTGTCAAGAACTACTAATGCTAACAACTTGAATTTTGAAATAGTTTTGGACGACGTTTGCCCAACTATTTTGCAAATAAGAAAGAAATAATTTGTTTTTTGCTTAAAAATCGAAATGGGGATACTAGGGCAAGTGGGGTATCATATGAAAGAGCCCTGTTTGCACATTCTCAATTATTTTTTTAGGCTGCATGTGTAGTTTTCGACTTTTGATGAAAAATGTAAAGTAAAGATTACAGGAAAAATAAAACGATATCTCTAAATAGCACACTTTTTTATATATGATGGTACGGAATCCTCGGTGCGCGAGTCCGACTCGCTCTTGACTGGTTTTTTATTGCCACAATTAATTCGCATTTAAATAAAATGCAATTAGTAAATAAGATGATTGTTTATTATTAAAACTAGCTCAAACGAAAATCTAGCATCCATGGTTTTTATTGGTAAGCGAAATCCGCTTAGCAGCAGCGACTGACATAAAAGATTTTTTATATAAAAATCTATTGTAAATTTCAACAAAATTATGGTAGACATGGGTTTCTAATTAATTCTGAAATAATCGAAAAATCGCCATATTGAACCAAATAAAAATCCTCATCCTACCTCCTTGTCCCACTGCCTCCACTAAACAATTGATCGTATGCGCACGCGCCGGCCGCCATTCGTTCGAAATTTAAACAATAGCCGTTACAGTGATAGCTAAGAATGTATTGTTATTAGGGTTACAGTCTCAAAGGTCAGTGACACTTACTTTGACTGCGTTATTTAAGAAGTACCTAAATTACGTGGTGTATTAGAAAGGACTCAATTGATGCTGTCATTGAAATACTCGTAGTAGCTGATCAGCTGACTGATTGTTATTTGTTTTTTTTTTCATACTTTCACAAATAAATACACGATCAAAGGGTTTCGGTAATCAAAATTAGTTGCATTAAAATCCACGTGACAACCATAACGAACCGTGCGAAATTTCACACAAAAGGTGAAAAAGCGAAGTAAAATATATGGAATATTGTAAAAATCCATGATGACATGTACCTACATAATTTTGACATTGATTTTAAAGTAACAATTAAATACCTAATTATAATAATATGAATTCATGTTGGACCTATTGAAAATCACAAAATTTTAAATTTAATGGTACTTATTAAACTTATATAAGAGTGACATTTGGTAATAATTGACAATAATAAGCTGCTATTTATTAGGCAGAGGAGCTCGGTTAGGAGGAGAGGTTAAGCTACGCTTGCCGGGGTTGGTCTGTGGATGGGTGACCATCTTTTCATACCGAGACTGCTCCGTGAAAAAAAGTGCTTTTTGTGTATTTTTTTTTTCGCAAATTGGGGAGACGAAAGGAAATGTCACGGCGTGACTCCCACATGTCATGTTTTGATTGCACCGTGTCCCTATTTTAACGGCTTTTTTAATAAGAGACTTCGCGTTTGTGATCTTAGTCGATTTTATTTTTCACCAATTTTATTTAGGTACATACCTACTTCAATTTCATATCAAACTATCTAACGATAAGTCGAAAACTGAATGCACAGTCAAGTCCTATGGAAAATTCCTGAAAGTTTTTCTTTTTTACGAGGGGCTAGTGGCTAAGTAATAACAGCTCCACGGGTCAATAGATCAGGTTAAGCTACGCTTGCTAGGGTTTGTCCATGGATGGGTGACCATCTTTATATACCGAAACTCCTCCGTACCTCGGAAAGCATACGTTAGCCGTGTGGTCCCGGCTGTCATTCATATATCTTTGACAGTCGTTACGGGTCGTCAGAAGCCCGAAAGTCTGACAGCCAGTCTTCCATCGATCCATGTAAAATACTGGTATTCAACTGCATCCGGTTAGACAGGAAGCGGAGCCCAACATAGTTGGGAAAAGGCTAGGCAGATGAATGATACGATTTTTTGTAGATTTTATCAGTAACATGGGGTGAACTTTAAGATAATAGCTTAATGTTTAAAAGCAGGTGAGAAACATAACACTACTAACGTACAGTCACGAACCGGGATTGTTGAGTCACTAGCTTATCGTCTTAACTTGGTTGTGTTACACGAATGTCGCCCGTTTTTCGTTATTGAAATGTCACATGTCAAATTTCACGGACGGCATTCGTGTAACACTACCAAGTTAAGATGATAAGCTAGTGACTCAACAATCCCGATTCGTGACTGTACCTACCTAGGTAGTATATTAATATCAATCAATCTGTCTAGGCTTTTCCCAACGATGTTGGGGTCAGCTTCCAGTCTAACCGGATGCAGCTGAATACCAGTATTTTACATGGAGCGACTACCTATCTGACCTCCACAACCCAGTTACTGGGTAATACGATATACCGGGCAAAGTGTTATTGGGTTTTATATTTGAAATTTCTCAGCAGCAGCCTGGAGTCTGAATTTGTGTCCGGTTGATGGAAATAGGCTCGCATCCTATTACATAAAACTTAAACATAACTAGCGACGTGTGTCTCTCACAGTTATTCTCTTGCCAAAAATCACCTCTATGTAGAGCAAGTGCGATAACTCTACGTAGAGCGCTATAAGCCAGGCTCGACGCTACATATCGCATTAGACGGGATCCGGTCCGGCCGGATGTAGAGCTAAGTTCCGTATAGGCTCTGCTTGTGGATTTGTAAGTTATTTGAGCTCAGTGAACGAATTTGGTGTTTTCCTTATTATGTGCCTAGTGATATATGAGTTTTATTTCGGAATATAATATTTACATAATATATAATCTAACAGACTTAAAGTAATAATAATAATAATAATATCCCCACCGCTATATCTCTACGATGACGTCGTGGTGGGGCTTGCGCGCTCCGAACTTTAGGTCTGTGCCGGTAGCATTTACTTTGCTGGAACGGGTCTAGGATGAGGAGCCCGACCAAGAGAGATACAGAAACCCGCAGAGTAGCATGTGGCGAGCTGTTGGGCAGTAGCGACCCCACGGACCCTATCTCCCGGGAGAAATCTTGTCCTCATCTCTGGCTTGCCTTTATTGGTCGGCTGGAGTGAACACTGACGAGGAACAGAGCTCCCACCTCTTTCTTGCCTTTATTGGCCGGCTTGAGTGGAAATTCGCAAGAGCAAACGTGCTCGGAGCAAGGAAATATTCCAGTAAGGTGCTGGTAGGGATCTTGACCGTACTTCCGGGATTGACCTGATAGCCGTGGAATACCTCTCCACTCCTCAAGCACCTCAGGAAGTGTTGCCCCCTTGTCGCTACGTCACTATGTGCTAGCGGCCGTTTCCAGGGGCCCATTATCGAGTGTGCCCTTTTATCCGTGTATAATATATAACATTGGTCAGGCAGGGGACATAGTTCTTCCATAATTCAAGTTACCCAATCCACTTTAGCCACCCAGACCCATAGCCCAATATGTTTTGTTTCCACGTACAACAATAGTCCTGCACCAACCGGGGGTTGTCGTTGGGTGCACTTGCATAGTGCAGATAAGGATAATCGTCGGTTGGTGCCTCCTCATCATTTAAAATGATCTAAGGGGCCTCTGCGAGTTGGTTTCGCCCCTCGTATGCCTTCCAAAGGGCCGGTACCCCAGGGCCCCGAGATTCATTAAAAAATATATATATAAATATTGAATATATTAATATGAAACAATTGAAATATCTCGACTTAGCTCACGAGGTTGTCGCCATGTGGAATGTGGACTCAGCAATGGCCTAATCGCCAAGAGTCTCGACCAACATCTCAAGAGGCTCTCGTTGGGTGCAGGCTGGGTGAGGGGCCTGATTCAGAAGGCAGTCGTCGCATCGTGAGGAGGTTGACAGGAACCTCCGGGTAGCCACCGGTAGCTTGGACCCTGCTCTCGACACGGGCGGACGACTATTTTTTATATTTTTTAATGTTTTTTATTGCCACGTTGTATGGCGATGCTGATTCTCTGGCCAGCCACGTCAAGTCGATCAACCGCTTGGCGATGTCTCGAAAAATCAGATGGGCACTCGGACCCCATGGCCCTAGTAGAATGTATGTTTAATATACACAGAATATAATTTATATTTCATGTAGAGTTGCCTGTGGCTAAGTAATAACAGCCGCACGGGGCAATCAATCAGGATAAGCTACACTTGCCGCGGTTGGTCCGTGGATGGGTGACCATCTTTACACATCAAGACCCCTCCGTGCCTCGGAAAGTACGTTAAGCCGTTGGTCCCGGCTGTCATTCGTGGATCTTTGACAGTCGTTACGGGTCGTCAGGAGCCCGAAAGTCTTACAACCAGTCTTACCAAGGGGTATCGCATTACCCAGTAACTGGGTTGTGAAGGTCAGATAGGCCGTCGCTCCATGTAAAATACTGGTATTCAGCTGCATCCGGTTAGACAGGAAGCTGACTCCAATAGAGATAAGGCTAGACTTCAATAAATTTTACTCAATTCACTTTTTATTTTCTAGTTATCTAGATTGGTAATGACTTTATACTGACTACCTGTTATGAAATGGTCGGCTAGTGCATTTTTTATAACAGCTGAGTACAGTCACGAGCACGAATATGTATACACTTAGGGAAATTCAAAAGCGATTTTATTGTGAAATAGCGATAGCAATTTAGAGATGGCCGACATATTTCATAATTCTATGTATTCCAAAACGCTATGTTCGTAACAACACAAAATTATAATCAATACAGTAGAAGAAAATCAGTTTTAAAAGTGGCTAAGTGTATACATATTATTGCTCGTGACTGTACACGGCGCGGCAGTAGACAGTACGTATGAAAACGTGGTCTATGTTTTTGTTACACACTCTCTTATCAATACGAGTAAATTGACATATTGCGCTTTCCAGACCCAGTTCACAGAGCGAGTTTCGGTAATGGTTAGTTATGGAAGTTGTACGTTTTAAGTCAATGTTGATATCACCCAATAGAACGAAATTATATATATATACGTATGTGAGTTTTGCTTGTCAACAAGTCAACTCCTCTATGAACCGGGACTTCTTCGAGTCAGATGGTCTATACACAGCACACAAACCGATTATTAAAACATAGTCCGTTTCCAGCTCGACTAATATGCACTCAATTGTCTGTGCGCATGTAGATTTCCTCGTGAAGCGTACGCTGTTATGTGTATATTCTCGTACAATAACTCCACCCCCCTTCGTCCCTTCCTTCGAACAAGGCCCTTGTCCTGTCAGATATATTCGCCTCGGTGATTACAACAACATGAATAATTTGCGGGCAGTTCATAACAAAGTATTCTAATTGAGTAAAATTCTGTAGCATAGATCTGATATTCACGTGTAACATTGTTATCAAGTTATCTGGTAGGTTGTCTGTAAATTCATTCCATTTTGTATAGGAGTTTTCAGTGATGTTCCTAAACAACTGACTTATATACTGGACTAATATACAGGGAAGTATATGAAGAGAGGAAGTCGAAGGGATCTCAAGTGCGCGGGGTATTTTTAAACTCGGTGATGAGTTTCTGCAATTCTTTGGTTGATCTGACATTATAGGTTTTTCCTTGTTCGACCCTTTTAACCAAAACTTGTCTATTGTTTTACCAAACAAACTTGCATAGATCTGTTCCTTTTAGTTCAGCTTTAGTTATCCACAGTAGGTAAGCCGTTGTTGCTGACAGGCATTCCCGCATCTAAGTCCTTTTCGATGATTTTGAGGGTCTTAGCAGCTTGCAGCCATTGATCCCGGCAGCCCTCCTTAAAAGCGTAACAACAATTACGGGTGGTGATTTGCCTGTCGCGTTTTCAGAGCGTGTATTTTTTTACGGTATGCGGTGACAACATCCTCGGGCTTTTGAAGTGTTTTGAGACAAAGATGATCATAATATCAACTTTCTCTTTTTCGGTGACACCACAGATTTCAATGTTATTGGCTAGTTGATTTTGTTCTATTGTGTTTAGTTTCTGTTCCAGTACATCATATTTCAGTTCAAGGTTTTTGTGTTTATTTTTTAGATCGTTGTTTTGGTTTTCAACAACTGTCAAGTTATTCTCGTACCTGTTTATTTTTTCCTCGTACTCATCTATTTTGTCGGAGTAATACTGAAGGGTAGTTTGTAGTTCCTCACGCACAATGTCGCGTACCTCTCTCCTTATATCGCATAGGGTACGTGATCCGACCGTGATCTAACCGTATCTGTGATTTCTTCGTCATCAAGGTCCGGCAAGATACATGATAAGCGTTTAGATTTACCACTAGCCGCACAAGTGCGACATTTCCAATCTACGGCGTCCGTAGAAGACAACGCGTTTAATTGAAGCACATGATGCATTTATCCACTTACTACATTTTGAGCACTGTATACCCGAACTTTTTTTTTGTAACTGCTTTGGTACACTTAGCACATTTCACCATAATGATGGATAGGTAGACATGTGTATGCATCGGTATTATATTCAGAAGTATCGCAGGCGCAGGAAGTACTTGGGTGCGGCGATAAGTCCCCTCTTTGAGGAGTGGTTGGAGAGGCGTCACGGCATCCTCACCTTCCGCCTGACGCAGGTCTTCACCGGACACGGTTGCTTCGGGAGGTTCCTGTTCTGGATAATGCGGGAGGAAACGCCCGGGTGTTACCATTGTGTAGATCGCCCGGAGGACACGATGGAGCATACGGTGGAGGTATGCCCGGCTTGGGCAGAGCACCGCCGCGTCCTAGCGGAGGCGATCGGCGGCGGCGATCTCTCGCGTCCAGCCCTGGTACACCCTGGTACAGGCCATGGTACGGAGCGAAAGTGCCTGGGAAGCCGTCACTTCCTTCTGCGAAGCAGTAATGCTCGCGAAGGTGGAGGCTGAACGCGTGAGGGAGAGGCAATATTTGCGCCCTCACGCCCCTAGTCGCCGCAGGAGAAGACCTGGGCGTCGGGAATCGATAGCCAATGCCCGGCCACCATAGGCGCGGGCTTGCGGATGGCGAGTAATGGGTAGCTCGCCGTCCGGTAAGGACCAGGCCCGGGTCGACGGCGCGTTATGTTCCACGCGCGCCTCAAAGAGATGTGAGCTCTAAGTGAAGGAGTCCGCTAGTGCCGATGCCCGCCAGGGTTGTGGGTTGTTCGAAAGAGTTACCGTGGCCCAGGCACAGGCAACTGGAGGAACACGGGTGGGTTTTAGTCAGTAGAAGTATGACACGCCCTCCCGCTCCACCCAGAGCGGGAGAAGTTATTTGATGACTTCCCATCCAAAAAAAAAGGAAGTAGGTACTTGGGGAACTACGAATATGCGGTATGCATCCGATCGATGTCGCGCCGAGCGACTGACGTTTAATACTAACAAAAAAAGTAGCCAAGAAACCCGAGGTGCTTTTAATTTTTTAATGAAGCCAGAAAACCCGGAGTGGTTTTAATGTTTAATGCAGCCAAAAAATACGGGGTGCTTTAAAATTTTAATGTAGCCAAGAAACCCGGGGTACTTTTAATTTTTAATGTAGCCAAGAAACCCGGGGTGCGTTTAATTTTTAATGTAGCTTCGAAACCCGGGGTGCTTTTAATTTTTAATATAGCCAAGAAACCCGGGGTGTTTTTAATTTTTAACGTAGCCAAGAAAATTAAAAAAGAAAATTAAGAAAATTTAATTTTAATTTTTAATGTAGCCAAGAAACCTGGAGTGCTTTTAGTTTTTAATGGATATTCAGCGTAAGCATAATCCGTCTATAACGTTTCCTTTGCTGGGACACAGGCCTCCTCTCTGTGAGTGGGAGTGGGCCGTAATCTACCACGAGGGCACGGGGGCCCAGTGCAGGTTTGTGGATGTCCCATTTTTTTTTTTTGAATTTTGAGTTCTAGGATATGTTTCCCCGTGATGTTTTCCTTCACCATTTTGAGAGCAGTGGTGACGAAATTCAGAATATTGCATAAAGTACTATTAACTCATAAATTTAAATAAAATCTGCGCCTAAATAAAAAGTCCAAATTCTGTCCATCTGGAAGTCCCAATTTTAATTCATCACCACGACATGATATCTAAAATTAAACAGTTTCTAAAAGTATAACTAACCGATAATGAAGTTAATCAATACTTAACTAATTACGCTTGAACTTCCAAGTTAATTTCTCAAGTGAAACAGAGTTAACCCGAGATCATTATTATTGACAATTAAACTTCGTCTGATTTGATTAAACTCAATCTTGGGAGTTTGACGGGACCGAGCTCAAACTCGCGAAAATGTGGTGCTACTATGGTGATACTAGAGAGCGGAATTTTATTAATTTATTTTATACCAGCAACCCGCCGTGGCTCGCACTGTTTTTGCGACTTGGCCAAATATATAGATTTGATTATTATATAATTATTATAGTCCCGCGGTTTTAAAGTGAAAGCGTAACAAACAAACACACTCTAGACTCATAAAATGTATTAGGTACTTAAATAAAAAAAAATAAAAACTCTTAACACACTATTAAAGTTTCTATCTAGGTATATTATTATAAGTAATTACAATCATGATTCGAAGGACACGTGGCGCCATCTATTATCATAAGAACGTTATTGTTGTTTTCCTCGGGAACAGTATTTTTTTTCGGGATAAAAGGTACCCTATGTCCGTTTCTGTACACCTGACAACGTATATGCAAAATTTCAGGATGATCGGTTCAGTGGTTTAGGCGCGAAAATGTAACAAACAAAGAAACAAACTTACTTTCGCATTTATAATATTATATTAAAATTAAATATTATAGTTAGGATGTTAGTTTAATATTAATGTAACAACATTATTACGCCAGGAGGGAACACCCTAGGAACACATATAGTTAGTGAACTTTTTGGTGATTTTCTTCAGAAAGGTCAGGTGTGTAGCACTCGCAACCGGCGTGCGTGTATGACCTGATGTATGACCGAGGCAAAAGAAACATGTGAGGATCGTAGCAGGTGGCGTTCTATAGTTTCTGCCTACCCCCATGGGAATAAGGCGTGAGTTTATGTATGTATGTATGTAATATTAATGTAATAGTTCAAGATCCCAGAGCCGCCAGACCTTATTTATTTTCTGATTAAGAAAACGTATAAGATAGAGTAACTATAGCGTTAGTATATATTATGTACTATCAACGTTCGCATACCTGCTAGCTTGGGCCGACGGCCAATTTCCAGGTATTAGGAACTAAAGTTACGTAAAAATATTACTCACTTTTCTTAAAGATTGATTCCACTCAATGATATGTGTTACGTTCAGTTCATAGAAACTAACGTTTAAAATCTGGTCCTGCTCAATGTCCCAAAAAAGAGGGTCGTGTTTTTTTATTATTACGTCTTGCTTGACGCGTACTAAAGACAATAGCCCAATGTGCCCCAATTGGGACACTTTCAGGTCTTCAGAAAACACGCGTAGTAACATATCTCCCTCATTTTAATATAACATCATTGATTCCACTGCTTATTTTTATGTATATTTACAGAATATAGTTAATAATGAATAATCAATACCGCCAGACATTTCCCGTCGCGGTTTTTCCACCAGACGCTTCAAAGCTCGCAAAAAGTGTTGTCATCTTACTCAAGTTTGAGTCTTAATTTTTAGGTAATGATACTCGGGGAACTATTTCAATATTGCATACTTGTAAGCAGCCAGACTAATCGTAGCTGCCAAACATCCTCCATACACAAATAAAATTGCTAGTATGAGCACGAGCGTGATAATTAGATGGTCTTGTGTCTGGGGGTTGTTTTAACGCTACGATTGGTCTGAAATAGTTCTCCGAGTATCATTATAAATAAAGACTAAGATAAGAAGAACTATAGGTAAGACGACGTCATTTTTTGCGAGCTTTAAAGCGTCTGGCGGAAAAACCCGCCGACGGGAAGTGTCTGACAGTTTTAAATTAATATTCTGTACAACACACGTACAGACGCCAGCACATCAAGCTACTACAATCTGTCACATTTCTTTAATAGATTTTCGACTTTATTGCTAAAGCATTAGGTTCAATGTTGATTGGGAAAATCTGACAGTTTCGGGTAGGTTGACCTGCTGGCGTCTGTACATAAAAATCAGCAGTATTTTTACGTAACTTTAGTTCCCGATACCTGAAAATTGGCCGTCGGAGCAAGCCAGCAGGTATGCGCACATTAAAATACATACTAACACTATTGTATCCCATACATTATGTTAATCAGAAAATAAGTAAGGTCTGGCGGCCCTGGGATCTTGCTCTATAATATAGTTACATTAACCTACCAGAATAAATGCTCTAAATGATGGTGTATATGTTCCCATTGTAGGGACAGAGGCCTCCTCTGTCTGTGGAAGGTGTGTGTGTGTGTGTGAGGCCGTCAGTCCGTAATCCACCACGCGGGCTCAATGCGGTTTGGTGGATGTCACATGTCTTCGAATTTTTGGTTCTAGGACATGCATTTCCTCTCGTTCCCCGTGATGTTTTCCTTCACCGTTTTGTGAGCAGAGATGATGAAATTATTTACACAAAGTTATGAGCCTGTTTGGATTCGAACCCACGACCACCACGCGGACTTGTAAGTCGCGGCCGTTACCACTGGGCTACCACTGCTCTCTGACGAAGGCGAAAACTGGCTAATTGTAGGTGTACCATACACATTCGCCTTGCCCTCAGTAAACACAGGCGTGTTAACTTAGTTGACCAAGATTTGATGAGCTTTATAATGTCCAGGTGAGTCAAATGCCATAAACTTTAGATCTGTGGCTATCTGCCGCCCCTGCCTTTACACCAATGTTGTGAGGACTTATTGTGAAATACTCTTGTATTGGCGTTATTTCCAGGGGCGTAGCTACCGCCGTATCAGCCATATCAATGATACGGGGCCCCCAAGCTTCGTGGGGGAAGACGTGTGGAAGCAAAAAATCGTATTTAAAAAAAAAACTCAAATTCTTTTAGAAAACAGACCCGTAATGAGTAAAAACTTAATGAAAATGAACAGAAACAAATTACGTTCAATCTACAGGTGCGGTCCAATTCTCAAGCTCTTTCATTAATTTAGTCAAATCACAGAAAATCCAACCTATCTAAGTGAGGCTGCTCTTCGAGTTCGCTTCGCTCGCTGTTGCATTCTCTCAGTAAAATCACAATGACAGCTAAACTTAGTATCACAGTCAGGATGCTCAAATTTTCGAGCTCACTTCGCTCGCTCTTGCATTCTCTCAGTAAAATCACAATGACAGCTAAACCTAGTATCACAGTCAGGATGCTCCTATTTTCAAGCTTGTTTCGTTCGCTCTTGTACTCGTACTCTTGTAGTAAATAAAATCACAATAACAGTTTTAACTAGTATACGAGTCAGGACGCTATTTTGCTAGCCCATTTCACTGGCTCTTGTATTTTTTAGTAAAGTACAATGAAAACTTAACCAATCCCGGTCCAGAATTCTCCAGTTTTCGGGCTCACTTCACTCGCTCTTTATTAAAACCGGATCCGAGTCAGAATGCTCCAAATATCTAGCTAGCTTAGCTTCGCTCGCTCTTGTCACAATGGCAGCATTGACAGCTTGAGCTTCCAAGTCAATATACTAGTTTATTTATTGTCTAAAAAAGCTAAGCACTGGGTTGGGTAAAAAGAACCCCCAATCAATTTTGATACAGAGCCCCTTTAGGACTACTAACTATTTTTATCATCTCGTTTTGGGTGTAAACGATAAACGAAAACAATAGACTCACCATATAGAATACATGTTTGATCATGCCTCGATGTAAAAGCGAGGTTACTTTTAAAGGTCGTAAAACAAATAGAGTAATCAATAACAAAATACGATCAATTCAATCGACCTCTGATTGACTCGTCTGTGATACGCGTTAGTCTGTGGCCTACATACCGCTTGCTACAACAAATTAATTTAAATGGAGGCCATTGAATCAATGTCAATCAGACACTGAAGCTGTGCTCCTGATTTTGATATCAATGCACTTTATTTGGGAGTGTGTTTTGATAATAATTTGGTCAGTTTCATTTTGTTTCGTCTTGAAATGAATAACAAACACCAGAGAAATAACAATTAATCTATGAACGGAACTTAGGGCCAAGGGCTAAAATAGGTATATGAATCGTAGTATCCATGGATTTTGGTAATCATCCAAAACGGGTCTTGTTACAAAACAAGCTTTATATTTAGACCCTAGTTTAAACCATCGTGCCATTTTAAAATTTAGAACTGTATTGCGGCTAAGCTAAAGTTCTTTATTCAAAATTGACTATTTAGTGCCCGAGTAAGGTCTGTGTTCATCAACTTTCAAACTACCGGATTTATGTCAAATTTAGAAGGGAATTTGTTAATCTGTGGTTTGAATGTTGATGAACACAAGCCTTAGTTGTAAGTTTTGAACAAAGAACTGCAGTTATTTCTATCAATGTTAACTTCTTATTGCAAAAAGTTTTTGTACAAAAAATACAACCGACTTCTAAAAACAACACAACAAAGTGTAAAATAACTTTAATTTCGGATATCGGTGTCTTTGGTAAAATGTATTTTCGTATTTTGCCACCGACTTCCGAAATTAAAGTTATTTTTTACTGTGTAGTGTTGTTTTGGAAGCCGGTTGTAATTTTTTAGTATTTTTTTTTTACACTTTTGTTGTGCTCTCGAATAAAACAAAAAAAAATCAAATTGAACTACTCTGTAAAAAGTTATGCGTGGTCTTACATAAAAATAAAAAAAATATATACGTGTCGACTTGAGAACCTCCTCCTTTTTTTCGTCAGTATAATGTTTTTCTTTTAACTTGGTGGAGAGTCTCAACCAAGTCAAAAGAAAAACATTATTCTGTAATAAGACTGCTCTTTTTGAGACAAAATACGTTGACTGAAGAAAAAATTTCATCTCTATCTGTACCATAGAAATATAAATCTATGTTCTTTACATACTTTGAAAATAGGGTTGTACAAGAACCGACGAATTTCTTGTCTTTATAATTTAGCCAGATACTTAGATGCTTTAAACTACGATAGAAAACCGTAAACCTACTCCATTCATCCAGCCAATAAAAAGCCAAGGATCCAGTTAACTAACTTCTTCATAACAGTGGGGTACCTACATGTTAATACTTGAGCATGGCAGCGCAAGCGCAATATAATTACGGTTGATTAGCGCGGAGCGGGCAGCGCGCTCTTAATTCAGTAATTGCCTTCATAAACTCAACTCATCACAAGACCACCGAAGATGTATGGAGGGAGGTGCAGAAGATCTATTTGGAACAACTCCATTAGCAAGAAGATACACAACCGCCAAACGTAAAAGAACAGGATTCAGCGAATACAATCAGCTGTTACAGCATCTTATAGATTTCTTCGTTATGTTTGTATTTTGAAAAAAAAGTGCCATAGACTACACTACTAAAGCTACCGCACTAGTTTGGGAATAATTCATTATCTGTGGTCTGGGTGTTTGGGCATAGTTAATCTCACATGTGTGTGTGTGTAAAGGCACGATACTGGATCACTAATAGTGAAAGATCACATATTAGTTTTAATTATGTGCTGAGGCTACAAATCCCTTATAATCAAAAACAATTAATTCACCTTACGATAGTTAGGACGAACATACATTGTGGCATACCATTGTGGTATCGACCAATCAGAAGTTGTTATGGCACACGACATGCATGCCAGCTACTTGCATAGTTTCGTACCAGCTACAGGCATGTGTATTCTCGCCCTTAAAGATAACATATTATTTAACTGGTTCAAAAAGGCTTAAAGATATCGTGACTGCGCCTTCTGCCTATTTTTACGTTGTCATATATGACACACGCTTGCGTACACTTGTTGTCATCACTTGTAACTTTTGTGTATTTAAATAGAGCATTACGTAGATTAGTTAATTACAACGGTTATAATAGCGATGGAGCTAAGATAATAGTCGTATTCATTAGAAGGAAACTGTATTATGTACTTACTGTGACGTTACGACGGGCCAGCTGGCGTGGTTGGTTAAGATACCACCTATCATGCCGCAGTTCGTGGGTTCGATTCCCATCCAGGACAAACATTTGTGTGCATGAACATGTCTGTTTGTCCTGAGTCTGGATGTAATTATCTATTTAAGTATGTATTTACAAAAAAAAGTAGTGTATGTAGTATATCAGTTATCTGGTTTCCATAGTAGTTTTCTAGTTTTCCTCTGCTTAGTTTGGGATCAGATGACCGTGTGTGAAAAATGTCCCAGGATATTATTATTATTATTGTTTAACGAAAAGAAGTAGTTTCATTATACCAATGCCGAAGAGGCTTGAAAGTTATTATAAAGAACCATGTAAAGAACAAACCAAATTGGTTGATCGTACCTACACACGAATGTAAGAATTTTTTTACGAAGAATTAGGGTGGTGAAAGTAACGTTCCCCGAATGGGAATCGTTACTTTTCACGGGATCTAAATAATAATCTGACTCGTGTTGCACTCTTTGACGTATTTAAATAATATAACTTTAAAACAAACGCGCATTTCTTCGTCCAGGGAGCGAGTCGTCTCGCTGACGTCTCCCTAATCAAACTTTAAACGCCTTCTTCTAAAAGTGACCGTACGAATATCAAAATACCATCAGCTAGATCTTTTTAGATCGGGGCTTGAATGGAACCTCTACATGTGCTACGCCCACCCTTCAATAAAAGGATTAACACAGTCTATCTCCATAAGACTTTTATTCATGGTGTAAAGATTTCATGCAATGGGCAACCTTATATTTTACTGGCTGACATTCTATCGCTCATGCAAATATGAAACTACATTTTGAATATAAAAGGAGTCCTAGTTTGTTTTAGGAGTGCCTAAGTCATACTGAAGAGAGGTTCGATTTAAGAAGTGCACGTTTATCCTAGAAAATATGTATTTGATTTAAAATATAATACCTAATTGCTTTATCATAGTTTTTACATATCGACACAGAAAAAGAAGCAGTTAAAGTGTTCAACATCAAAAAATATATGGTTATAATCCGGCCGTCGAGAGAATGCGTTCCTGACACCTGTCAGTTGGACAATTTCTAGTAACTAATAAGGATCAAATTCGCAAAACACATATCGCACACCTAGATAAAGAGTAGCACAACTCAAAATAATCCAAAATCGAGTTATTGCGATTATCGGACTCTGCGTTGAAAACTACATTGACTGATTGGCTTCAAAGACACATGGGTACCAATCTCCATTAATGAATTACAACATCATACAAAAATATTTTAAATTGGTCAAATAGAAAACGAGTAAAACGTTTTTTACTGTGCCTGAAAAAAGTGGTACCTATTTTGAGTTGTGCTACTTTTGATCTAGGTGTGCGATATTCATTAGTATGAAACCGACAGGTGTCAAAAACGTATTCTCTCGACGGAAGGACTGTAAGCAGACGCTAACCATTACTTTAAGCAACCTTTATTATAAAGGTGGTGCCGATTCTCTTGTTCAATAACTAAACTAAAATTAGAGAATCGCTATCTTTTACTAACAGACAGCGAGAGAAATGGACGGCTATAGCTATGAATTAAGTTAGAGATGTCAAACTAGTTTACGCCTTGTGCTTCACTTTGTTTTTAGTCGACATAAATAAAACACTTTATTAAGTTCAGAAGAAAAAAAAACACGGTACAATATTAAAATTAAAAAAATAAACTAGTAACAGATTAGAGCCTTAGGTGCTAGATTTTTTACAAATTCCCTGGATCCCACACTAGATTTCCCTGTGTCGTGGGGTCCAGTAAATGTTTTTACGTGTCGCCTAAATTTGTATGGAAATATTAGTTTGACAGCTCAAATTTACGTCCGTCTCTTTCTTGTTTTATTAGAGAGAAAAAGTTAGTAATAGCCTAAATTAAGTTTGGTTGGTGCACAACAGAATCAGCACCATTGTCATGTTCCGAGAACATCTATATTCTTGTAAGTGTAGGTAAAGGTACTTACTGATCGAAAGGTGAGAAGATGTGGTGAGGCGGGCGCTGATCCATAGCACCGTCTCTAGAACTAGCGCTGCCGACTGATGGAGCAGGAGAAGGACAGCTGGCTTCAGACCTGGGTAGAACATTCGAGCTTTTAGTATTCGCCAGAGTTGACTGAACTACCTTCTATTATCGGGAGTCATCTAACGTATTCTATTAGAGCCTTTGCGAGTGAAAGGTGCTTCCTGAGCAGCCAGTGAGGTGATTTTGGCGATTCCCCCCCCCCCCCCCCCCCTTGGTGAGTGTCGTGAGATTTGGCTCGACCCCACTAATCTCAAATGAGATTTATCAAAATGCATTTTTTTTTGTGTAAATACGTTTTGTGTAATTTGTGCTTGATTACGTTGGAATTATTTAAATAAACATAATTTGATTAATTATTTTTTATAATAATTACCCAGTTTTCTCGCAATTTTACAGATTCTTGTGAAAAAAAAATTACTGATATATGCCGAGACGGCCCCCTCTCTCCACGTGAGATTGGGTAAGTTGGCTTGACCCGCTCCCCCCTAACGCCTCACGTAATTAATGAACGTACCCTTATTTTTTAGTGCGGTATGAGCTGGATCCTGAAAATAACCAGAGCGGACACAAGAGCAGAAGAAGTACTTCATGTATTCTTCTCCTGGATTGTAGGTTTTATCGGCCGTCGAATATTAGTTATAGTGTGCGCGCAAGTGCTAGTCACCGCCTTAGGTATGTGATCGGTGAGACGGGGGAGGTAGATAAACGTCAAGCTATTACTCAGTATGCCAATCTGCTCAGGGGATGGCAATTACTTGCGCGTACACTATACCTAAACATTCCAATCATCACGATGGTATTGGTTTATCAACATGAGCTGCGCTATCTCCTCCCGTTAGCTTATCTGTAGTCAGATATACACTCTTCGCTGCAGCATCCAATCCAACATTATAAGTAGTTCAACAATACCTCTCATGTCTCGGCGATCTATTCGGCGACCTGTTCGGCGATCTGAGGGGCGAGCGTCGGGGCGAGCCGGGGGTGACGGGGGGCGAG